>CM021791.1:3876591-4105420 GCA_011076525.1 Nettapus auritus | reverse complement strand
TTTTTTTTTTTTTTTTTTAAACCCAAATAACTGCGCTCGAGCAGCCACTGCAGGGAAGGGCAAATGCTTGTGTTCCCCCCCGCCCTGCACCGCATCGCACAGCCCCTGGCGAGCCCTCGGCAGCCCCGATGCCAGCAGCCGGGGGGGCCCGAAATTATATGGGGGGCATGGGGATGTGAGGGGGGTGACGTGCTGGAGATGCTCTGGGACTTTTCAGGTCCTACCGCAGGGCCGTGCTAAGCCTTGCAGGGACCCACTGGGATCTGCCGAGCCCTGCATGGATCCACTGAGCTCCCCTGAGCCCCGCGGAGACCTCCAGGGACCCCTTGAGCCTTGCTGAGACCTGTGGGGACCCCCAGAGACCCCCTGAGTCTTGCTGAGCCCCCCTGGGACCTACTGCAGCCCAGCAGGGACCCACCAAGCCCCCCAAGGATCCACAGGGACCTGCGGAGTCCCTCTGGGACGTCCCATGCTTACACTAGGGCCACCTCTGGGACCCCCTGAGCCCCTCTGGGACCTCCCTAGGGTCTCCTCCGGGACTCGTTGAGTCCCTCTGGGACCCCCTGAGCCCCCCTGGGACCCGCAGGGACCCCCCCGAGCCGAGCGGGCGCTGCCGCGGGGCGCAATCGCTGCCCACGGGCGCCCTCCGCTGGCGGCCCGGGGGGGCGCACCCATGGGTGCTGGGGGTGCCAAGGGTGCTGGGGTGGGCCGGGGAGGGGGCTGCAGGGGCGTGCAGGAGGGTGCTGGGGTGCAGAGGGCGGTGCTGGTGGTGTGGGAGAGCAGCTGTGGGGGGCTGCTGCGGGGGATTTGGGGTGTTCAAGGGGTGCTAGGGGGGATTTGGGGTGTTCAAGGGGTGCTGGGGGGGATTTGGGGTTTTCAGGGGGTGCACCAGGGTGGGCAGCCACTCTTTGTGTGCTCAGTGGTTGCAAGGCCCGCTGCCAGCACCCTGCGGAAAGGCCACGGAGCACCGGAGCGCTGCGGTTTTTGGTCCAAAGTGGGGGTCCCGGGGGCTCTGCGCCCCCACGGCCGGGCTCGTCCCCGCTCCCCCAGCAGACAGCGGCCCCTGAGCCGGTCCCCGCGTCCTGCCCGCATTGCTGGGCCCTCGATCTGCCTGGGGGGGAGAGGGAAAGGGCGAGCGTGCAAATGTGTGAGGGGTGCACATGTGTGCAAGCATGTGCACGCGTGTCCGTAGGTCGTTGTGACTCATCGCCGCAGACGGCACCAGGCGCTGCTCACCGCGCCGAGCTCTCGCAGGGAATTAATAAATTTTCCATCCGGCACCCTGGGTGCGATGTGTGCCCCCCCTGCGCTGCCGTGGGACAGGGGCTTTCTGTGGCTGCTGCCTCTGCCCTGCTGCAGCCCCCGGCCCCCTGCCTGTTTCCGACCCCAGCAGCATGCAGAGACCTGGCAGCGGCGGGCAGGAGCCGTGCAGGGCTCCAGGCCGAGCCGTGCCCCCTCGGGACACCCTCAGCGTGCCCACCCTGCACCCAAAGTGCCCTGCCAGGGCCCCCAGGCAGCCTGGCCCCGTGGCACAAGCCTCCCCCGGGACAGGCCAGACACTGCCAGCCCCACACAATGGCCTCTCTGAGAGCCCTGTGGGGCCCTGCTCCCCACGAGCGGAGGCACTTCGGTTCCTCCTGGCTCTCAGCTGCCCAAAATGTGTCCATGACCCAGTGGCAAAGCCACAGAGGATGGTGGCTGTGGAGATGGCCAAGGGGGGACACGCTTTGGGAGGACGCCTGAGGGATGCACGCCCCTGCACATGCTGCAGAGCCAGGAGCAGCCTTTCCCCAGGGTCTGGTGAGCCCCCCGGGATCAGGGCACTGCATGCCCACGCGTGGAGGAGGCTCGGTCCCCTGGGCGAGGACGGGGACGGCGGTTTGTGGGTGTTCGGCCAGCCCCGTGGGACACACAGGATGCAGGACGTTGGGCCCTGTGCCCTCAGGACCCCAGTGGGGTACCCCCCAAACACCCGGGCCCCAAGTGCCCCCATCCACGCCTTGTGCCCTCGCTGTCCCCGTGAGTCACCGCAGCGCGTTCCTGGGGCAGGAGGGGACAGGAGCTGCAGGGACAGGTCGGCTGCGTCAGCCCCACTCGCTCCCACGCCTGGGGCTGAGGCGGCCCGGCTCCAAGCTGTAACTTGCCTGGCGGTAATTACAGGGGACTTCAGAGGATTTGCATTCCTCCCGGGCCACGCCTGGGAAACAACTTTCACCATCAGGCAGTTCCTGAGAAATAGCTTTCCACCTGCATGGCCCAGCTGCAGCCGTACCCAGGGAGCTCTGCGGGCGCAGGGGATGTGGGGGCTCTGTTGGCTGCGGCTTGGGTTCGTCCTGAGCACTGCAGGCAGCCCCTTGCCCTCTCCTGCTGCCCCAGGAGCTACTGGGGAAGGCTGGCGCCTGCCCTTCCCCTCCGCGGGGTGCAGAGCAGCTCAGCGCCCCGACACAGCCGGGCTCTGAGCGTCCTTCCCCAGGGGTCTCGGTGACACAAAGCTGGGGGCATTGCAGCAATGTCCCCAAGAGCTCGGAGCCTCGTGCGTGGCCAGGGCTGGGCCAGGTGGGACCTTTGGCCCTTGCCCTGCTTTGGCAGGGGACGGCTCCTCAGTGACTGCTCTGGATCCAGGCCTAAAGAAGGGGACAGGGTGACCTGTGTGGGAGAGGGTGACCTGCGGGGGCTGGGGGTCTATGGGGCCGTTTCTGCTCAGGGCACCAGTCTGCTGGTAACCAGCAGGGAGTCGGCATACCCCGAATCACAGACAGGGCTGGACCCGCCAAGCCCCTTCGGACACACGTCGTCCCTCCTGGGAGCTAAACCAGCAAGAAAGGACCCGAGTCCTTCCTGTCCCCTGCGCCTTGCCCTGTCCCCCATGACCCCAGGGACCCAGCATCATTACGCAGCCCTGGCTGGAGCTGCCAGCCCCCCAACCTTCAGCCCTCCGCCGTGTTTCCCACCCGGTGCCAGGGACCCAGCGTTGAGGCCCCATGGGATCACTGGGCCGTTGGCACCGCTGTCCTGGCCGGTGCGTGCCACAGAGCACAAGGAGCTGCAGGAATGTGAGCTTCCTTGCAGAAGGAGCTGCGTGTCCAGAGCCGGTCCCAGGCTCATCTACGAGTCCTTGGGACGTGGCTCACCCCAGCCAGGCCGGCGAAGAGCTGGTGCAGAGCCAGCACCGGCAGCCCCGCAGCAGGCCCTTCGTCTGCAGCTGGGACCGGGGCTCGGGGCTGCAGCAGGGCCGGGCACAGCCCGAGAGGAGCCACAGCCACGAAATGGAGCAAGGCACACACCACGGCCATGCTACAGCCATGCACGGCACTTGTGTCCCACACCACAGGGCTGCTCCACGCTCACTGTGCACTTCCACACCTCCATCCCCTCCCCACATCCCTCCCTGTGGACGCAGGGACCCCAAACAGGGCTTGGGGCCTGGTCGGGGGCTCTGCAGGAAAGGGAAGCAGGGGCAGTTTGGGCCTCGAGCAGCTGCCGGGAGCTGCTGGGAACGCACGGAGCCAGCATCAGCACCCAGCCCACGGAGTTTTGCAATCGGGAGCGAGCGGGTGGCTTCCTTATTAGGCAGCGAAGCGGCGGCACACCTGGCTGGCAGCGCCGGCGAGGGCGGCGGCGGTGACACGGACGATGGGAACGCGCCGACGGCCCCCGCCTCGCTAATCACAGCCTGGCGCTGGGCGTGGGGGCAAGCCGCGGCAGGGCGGCGGCGGGGCGGCCACGTCAGCTGGAACAAGCGCGGGGCTGACGCAGCGGGAGCGCACCCCGCTGCGGCCTCGGGGGGCCGCGGGGGTCTGCTGGGCAGCCCCGTGCCCCCGGGTTTGTTTCCTTCCTGCCTTCTCTGCTTGGAGGAGAGCCCCCCGGGTTGGGGAGGCTGCGGGTGGGTTTTTTGTTCCTGCTCCTGGTTAGGTCGCAGGCCGGGATGTGAAAAGCAGAAAAGGAAAATGAAATGGAGCCGTGTTTGGAGCAGGAGGGAGATGGGGGAGTGGGGAGACGGGCAGTCTCTGCACCCGGCTGTGTCACCGGCTGGAGGGGGCAGCCGACCTCAGCCCCATGGGTTTCACCCAAAGCCCGCTCCTGGCTCAGGGTGCTACATCCTCCAGCCAGAGTGAGCCCACGGCTCAAAAGCAGCAGCAAACGGCAGCAGAGAGGCTTGCAGGAAGGCGACAGCTCCATTACAGCCTGGCTGTCCAGGGCAGCCCCGTACCACCAGAGCAAGCATGGTGGCTGTCGGGAAGGCTGCGCACGCGGCAGCTGAGCAGTGCCCGTGCTCCAGGGCCGCAGCAAACACCCGGTGCAGAGGGGCAGGGGAAAAGAAGCAGCCCAGAGCACTGCCTGTAAGTGCCTCGGAGAAGAAGAGCTGGGGGATTCAGGGTCCCCCGTGGAGGGCACATCCCCGGCTGTGATCGCTGGGGTGCTGCCACTGTGCGAGGGAGACGGGCACTTTGCTCGCCACCGTCTCCTAGCCAAAAGAAGGGGCTGTGGCCAAGCTCAGGCCAACCTTTGCACAGCCTGTGAAGGTTTCCCTGTCCCCCTGCCAGGCTGGCGCAGGCTGGCTTGCTGAGATAAGCAGCCTGAGCACCATGAGATGGGCAAAGCGCGCTGCTGCGGCACCCCGACGAGCCTGGAGACCCCTGGAGCAGCACAAGGGACAGACGGCTGCAGGACCTGGCAGCACGGGGACCTCTCTGTCCCCATTCAAGGCATCAGGAGCTCCCATCCCAGGGTGCTGGGACCCCAGAGCATGAACGCTGCCAGCTCCCATCCCGGCTGGGCAGGGCGGGTGCCGGAGCCAAGTGTTTTGTAAGAAGCAAATCCCTGCAGCGCCGGGCGCCGTGCCGGGACAGGGCTGAGCTCTGCCAGCCGTGCGGGAAGGCGCTGGCCAGCAGCCAGTGTTTGGCCCTCGGGGAGTTGCTGTGTGTAGGCAGGGATGAGCGTGCCTGGCCACGGGGCCGGGAGGGGCTGCAGGGGTTGGGGTGCGCTGGTTCGCGCTCACACCCCTCGTGGGTTTTGCCTGGTAAGTGAAAAACAAAGTGGGGCAAGGCAAGATGCTGACCGCGGCGTTTAGCCTGCCCTGCCCCTTCTCTCTGCTCAAGTCAGCAGTGTGAGGATTGCTGGGCTGTCGTTTCTGCTGATGATGCCCCCAAAAGCCCTCGTTCCTTTACCCCTGGCCCAGCAGGAGGTGGCTGCAGCCCGGTGCCCTGTCCCCCATCACACAGGGCAGGGTGCCTGGATTGCCTGCAAGCCGGGCTGGTTGCACAGCGGGGCTGGTTCCTGCTTTGGAAGGACCAGGGGCAGGAGCAGGAGCAGGAACAGGAGCAGGAGGGAGAGCCCCAGGCTGGACTGAGCCGAGCTGGGCAGTGCAAAGCAGGAGGGAAGGGGCTGCTCCTGCCGTGGGGAGCTTGGAGACCCCCGGGCTCACGGCAGGGCTCAGCCCCCCTGCCCCTGCCTTGGTCCCCCTTGTACAAAGGAACATCAGCTGCACGGGGCTGTGCCTGTGGGCACCCGGAGCGCAGTGTCGCTGCCTTTCCCAGAGCATTTGGGCTACCCCATGGCTGGGCAGCCCAGCAAGGGCCTGGCTTGGGCTGTTCTGTGGACACAGACCTCCCAGGTGCTGGTGGTGAGCATCCAAGGGGCCGGCAAAGCCCAGCTCATCAGGGCACTGCCAGGCACACGAGAGCTCCAGCAAAGGCCCTGCTCAGGCCTCTCCATGGCACAAAACCTCTCCCTGACACGGAGCAGGGCACAGCACACACGTCCCAACCCTGCTGTCTCTGCTCTGCAGGGACAGAAGCAGCAGGAGATGTTGGTACATCCCTGGCTGCACCCCCTGGCTGTCCCAGGACAGCCATACCGGCCGGCCCCGCTGCACCCCCATGAGCCCTTTGAGCAACTTTGCCCCTTCCCACAGCACCCAGAGAGGCTCAAAACTGACGGCGTGAGCCAGGTGTGAAAAAGTGCAGCATGGCAGGGACATGCCTAGTGAGAGCACGGCTGCTGGCGTGTGGGAACAGAGCCGGGGCCGAGGCGCGGAGGTGCTGAGCGCCTGGTGCCAGGGCTCTGAGTCAGCCCAGCGCCACGAGGCTGCGTGAAAACCCACCGCAGCTCCCCCTGTCCCGGCTCCTCCAGCTGCCCTCAACGCCTCGTCCGAGCCCCTCTGGAGCAGAAATCCCTCTGGCCTTGCTCTGTGGGGAGGTGGGGACAGCCCTGGGGGGGACAGAGGTGGCTCTGGGGATGGCACAGTCCATGCCCAGGTCACCGTGTCCCGGAGCAGCGATCCAGCTCCACAGCAGACCCCCAGGGCGGGCAGGGGGTCTGCAGGGTGCTGGTGGTGGGATTTGCTGCCCCCTTTCCTTCCCCCCTGTCTCCCACTCCCCGCTCCCCGGCCGTGGGTTCGGGTTTTGCCGTTGCTCCCGGTTGATGCTGGGTCCCCAGCGAGGGCTGGGGCTGCGCGGTGACCCCAAGGCAGAGGTGGGCATTGATTTAATGCCTTCCCTGATATACAAGCCTTGACTACACAGGCCTGGAGCCTCAGCTAGGGGCAATCCCCCGATGCAGGGCAGGTCCTGGCACTGCAGGAGCGAGCCAGGATGAGGCCAAGGCTGCAGGGGAGGGCTTTGGCTCCCCTTCTCCACAGCAAACCCACGGCACCCCCCAGCCCCAAATGCAAGCGAGCGGCCAGACCCCCAGCACAGGCACAAACCCTGTGGACAGAGCTGCAGCCCCCAATTGTGGGGGCTCCCTGACGCCCACCCCCCGGCCACGGTGAGGTTTTCCCCACCGGAGGAAGCTGCCTGGCCCCACCGTGAGCGTGCAGGCAGGGAGAGGTTGAGCAGGGCTTGTGCCTGCTCGCAGCACCCAGCGGCTCCCCGGCGCTGAGCCTCGTGCTCAGAGCTCTCCTGGCACCTCGCGGAGAGCAGAGGTTTCACAGCCGGGCATCGAGGAAGAGGAAGGCTGAGCAGGGAGGGAGGAAGGCCCCTGCTAGGAGAAGGAGAACTGGGCACTGCGAGAGCCCTGGGGGCTGCAGCTCGGCACCGAGCCTTGACCCCAGCCCCTCAAAGCCCTGCTAGAAAGCAGCAACAGGCACGGAGCCGGAGGCAAATTCCTGATGGAGGGTCCCTGGGTGAGGCAGGAGCCAGGGGTGGCGTTGGGACACGCTGCAACGTCCAGGAGGATGAGTAGGAAACTGTCCTTGTTACAGCCCCTCCGTCCCTGCAGCACCCCACAGGTGGGTGGGTGGCACAGAGAGCATCCCACGGCCTTCATCGGGGGTGGGCAGAGGTCGGTTCCCCTCGCTCGTTAAGTGTTTTTTTTTTGTTTGTTTTGTTTTGTTTGTTTTTGTTTTTGTTTTGTTTTGTTTTTACCAGGGTTTGTAAATTTTGGGACGTGAATTTCCAGGAATTCCCGTGTGTGGAAAGGGAAGGTGGCCTCTGAGCAAACAGCGCGGGATTCCCTGCGCTGCCGCTGGCCCCGTGACAACCGGGCTCACCCCGGCCGTGCCTCAGCGCTTTCCAGGAGCAGGTTAATTAATCATCATGGCTAATGACTGTCGGTGCCTATTAATGGGATCAAACGGCGTGTGTCAAAACTCCAGCTCATCCTGAACCTGGGTCCGTGCAGTCACACGGAGGCTGAGGAAGGATGCAAAAGGAGGAAAGCTGTTTTGTAGGAGCTGCAGTCAGGCAAAACGCCAGGAGGATTCCCTCCCACCCCTGCAGCACGGTGTCGTGGCCTTGCCAAAGGTCGGTCGCCCACCCGAAAGCACCCAGGACCCTGCACAGAGGGTGCACACACCGTGCAGGGTGCCCACGAGGGCCTTTCCCCCTGCAGCTCCTCCGCAGCCTCAGCACAGGCACTGGGCACCCCCTGCTCTCTCCATCTGCATTTCCGCACCACAGGGCCAGTCCGTGGTCCATCCGTGCCCCTCGCTGCCAAGGGACGAGGCAGTTTCCAGAAGCCAACCCCCAGCCCTGAGCCCCACTGCAGCCCCGTGCCTCCCATGGGACCGGGAAAGCAGGACACAAACCGCTCTGGGGCCTCTCCGCTCCACCTGGTGACCCCAAAACACAGCTGGCAGCTCACCAGACAGCGCCACGGCCCCACGCACCGAGATTTTTCCTGTGCACAGAGCTAGTGTTCAGCCCGGAGGTGGTTTTATTTATTTTATTTTATGTTATTTATTTTATGTTTTATTTTATTTATTATATTTTTATTTTATTTTTTTATTTTATTTATTTGTTTGGTTTGTTTTGTTTTTCAGGCCCTGGCCACGAAAGCTCCTGCAGCAGCTCAGCCTTACCTGGTGGCTGCTCCTGCACAGGAGAGCAGCATTGCCACCTCGTGGGGAGCCCAGGACAGGCAGCTCCCTCCTGCACACCCGCCCTGAAGGATGGAAAAACTGATGTTAAAAACGTTAAAAACATTTATTTGGCGGTGTCCAGGCCCACAGCAGCGCTGGGCCCAGCTCTGGTGCCCACACGCTCGCCTCTTCGGTGTTTTACCAAAGGTTCTGGGGGTCTGGTGGTGAAGATATGAACCCTGATGTATGGTATGGATGCCAAATCTGCAGTGACGCTGATAAATAATCTCTCTGGCACATCCTGGCCCAGCCATGAGGCCAGTCTGCCCATCAGCAGGCAGAAGACAAGAAGTGGCTGTGACTCCGTTGGGGTGTCTGACTCTGAATATGATTAACAGTCCCCTTGCAGCCTTGGAAACGCAGCCAGCAGATGCACTTGGAGCAAGATGTACTGGAAATGCCTAATTACCCCTCTGGTGCCTGGGCAGCCCAGCAAGAGGCCGCTGGAGATGGTTTCTGCTCCGGGAGAGGAAGAAAATGTGATCAGGAAGGGAGGAATGAGAGCCACACGCTGCTTGCTCGTGGCGGCCGTGGAGCAAATTCACAGCAATGAAAATTTCAGCCCGTGTTCCTGCTGATCCGTCACACAGGGACACGGAAAGGTGACGGATGCTTTAAGGACACCGGAGAGACACCGAAGTACATCAAGGCAAACGATTCCCTCCGCCTAGCGCAGGATGAGCTTCATCTGAAGGCCCCAGGAAGGCTGCACCATCCCAGCCGCGCAGTGGCTGCCAGGCCCCACAGATGGCAGCACTCCCAGATGCCAACAACCTGTCAAAAAACGCACGATATTTCAGAAATGGCTCCAAATGCGGGGCAGGAACACCTACACAGCGGGAGCTGAGGCCTTGGGAGATGTAAAAGGAGCTGATGAGCTCTGGGATAAACAGGCCCTGGCACAACCCACGCCGACAGGGCCAGGTCCCCGTGGGAGCGATATTCCGGCCCTTTGTGCAGCTCTGACTGGCTCCCAGAGGAGACTTTATGCTCCATCTGGATCTATACAGCTCCCGACCCCATTATTAATCGTGTAGGAGATTTGCTGTCCTTCGTATCTGGGGTTTCAGTGTATTTTTAGCGCACACAACGCAGCTTCAGGCTGCCTGTGCCATCCATCTGCCGGCAGCCCCGTGCAGAGGCGGTGCTGGGAGACACTCACTGCTTCGTGAGGGGTTTTTAGGCACACGGCAGGAACCAGGAAGGCTGGAAATAATCTCAGGGGCTCGTACTGAACACCGAGATGCAGGCTCCAGGCCCCCGAATTAGGATTTCGAAGCAGGATTGAATGTGTCTAGTTTTGAAGGGCATCTGGTCAAATCCCCATCCGTGGGGTTTCAAGGAAAGGACCCGAGGACACTCAGGCTCGTTCCTCTACTGAAATGGCTCCGGAAAATGCTTTTGTCTCAGCACATCACCAAAGCTTGCCCCTTTCCATGACGTGATTGGGGTGATGGGGATGTCCTGACCGAGCCAGGACGTCGCTATCCCTTATCTGTGCAATACGACCAGGTGACAAGGTGCGGCCATGCTGTGCTGCCCAGGCAGGACACGCAGCAAAAAGGGGCCAAGTTAACCCTGCAAGGGGACGTCAGCTTGTCCAAGGTGACAGGAAGTAAGCACGAGAGCCCCGTTTCACCTGTTTCATGAGAAAAAAGCTCCCTGACCTCAGGGGCCCAAGTGAGGTGACAAGGAAGGGGGATGTGATGGTGTCACCCCCTGGGACAGCAGCAGGTGGGATTAACGGGGCTGCCAGTCCCATATAGGAACACAGCGTTGGCCCCCGTGCCCACCACGGAGATCACCACCACCACGGGGCTGTCACTGAGGGGAAAGGAGCAATGTGGGGAGGGGACCTGGGGCAGGTTGTGGTTCACACCGTGGGGCCCTGCCCTACACATGGTGGCCCCATCTCACACAAGGACACAGAGCTGTGCGGGCCCTGTCCCCTGGGGGGCTGCTGAAGGGGAACGGAGGGAGCAGGGCTGGGGCTGGGTGCTGTCCCCACTGCCCCCAAGTCCCCCCATCTTCAGGTCCCCCCCCTACTGTCCCCAACCCCACTCCCCCCATCTTCAGGGCCTCCCCGTTGTCCCCAGCACCCTGTCCCCAGATCTGTCCCTGTCCCCAGGTCCCCCCTTTCCCCAAGCCCCCCCCCATCCCCAGCCCCCCTCCCCTGTTGTCCCCAATGTCCCCCCCACTATCCCCAGGCCCCCTTTTCATCCCTAGCCCCCTCCAGCT
The DNA here is from genome assembly GCA_011076525.1 of Nettapus auritus. Lineage (NCBI taxonomy): Eukaryota > Metazoa > Chordata > Aves > Anseriformes > Anatidae > Nettapus > Nettapus auritus. Next base: position 4,094,820 of record CM021791.1, on the reverse strand, counting down.
GTCCCCAGGTCCCCCCCTTTGTCCTCAAGCTCCCCCTTTGTCCCCAAGCTGCCCCCCCCTTTGTCCCCAAGCCCCCTCCCTGTCCCCAAGACCCCCCCCCACGCCATGGCGCACCCCAGGCCCCCTCGAGGCGCAGCCGCACCGCGCATGCGCCGCCCTGCCTCCCTCTCCATATGCCCCCCTCCCTCCAGCGCCCTTACTCCGCGCATGCGCCCCGCTTCCTTCGCCCCAGCCAGGGCGCGGCCGCGTTCGCCCGCGCGCTGTGACCGCCCCCCCTCCACACCACCGGCGTAGCCAATCATCGCCCTCGCTCGCCGTGCGTGCTGACGTCACGAAGGCCGTATATAAGCCGGCGGCGGCAGTCCCGCCCCCCTGACAGCGTCTGCAGCCGCCGCCGCGAGAGCATCCTCCGCGCCCACCGCCGCCGCCTCAGCCACCGCCGCGCCGCCGCCTCAGCCGCCGCCCGCCGCCGCCACCTCGCCGAGGGAAGGGAAGCGTATCGTATGTCCGCTATCCAGAACCTCCAACCCTTCGGTGAGTGCCCTTTGTGCGACGGGCGGCAGGGCCGGGCCTACGGCCCCTCCCCGGCCGGGCCCCGCCCCGTGGCGCAGTTGCTATTCCCAGGGCCGGTTGCGTCAGCCGGGGGGGGGGGGGGGAGGGGGAGAGAGAAAGGAGGGGGCGGGGCCCTGCGCTGACAGGCGGGCGGGGCGGCCAATGGGGAGCGCGGAGGGGCGGGGCGGCCGGCTCTGACGGGCGTTTTTCCGCAGACCCCTTTGCTGATGCAAGTAAGGGTGATGACCTGCTTCCTGCCGGCACTGAGGACTACATCCATATAAGGATCCAGCAGCGGAACGGCAGGAAGACCCTCACCACTGTCCAGGGCATCGCGGATGATTACGATAAAAAGAAACTGGTGAAGGCCTTCAAGAAGGTGGGTGCAGCTGCAGGGAGCCTGGCGGCAGCTGCTGGGGGTGGTGGCGGGGAGCCGCTGTGGCAGGTTTTGCTTTTATTCCTAAACAATCCTTTTTCCTTTTTTTTTTTCCACCCAGAAATTTGCCTGCAATGGTACTGTGATCGAACACCCTGAATATGGAGAAGTGATTCAGTTGCAAGGTGACCAGCGCAAGAACATATGCCAGTTCCTCGTAGAGGTAAGGTTTGTTTTGTTCTGGTGCACGTGCTAGCTAACTTTTACATCAAACATGACTTTTTACTTTTATAATAATGCAGGTTCTTGAGTTCTTGGCTTTAAGATACCATGCTGATGGAGGCAGATTCCTATCTTCATGTTTTTAAAGCATACTAATGGAGGAAGCTCTTTCTATTCTTACTGAAACTCTTAAGTAACATGTTGTCTAGCAAGGTTTAGCAGTTGCAGGCTAATTTTTATTCCGTACTTCAGGGGGAAGCAGAGATTTGATGGTTCTACAGCATCCGCAGTGTGTGGAGTTGCACGGAGGCTTGTCTGCTTTGAAGTGCTTTAAAGTGCATTTTTTTCTTGCAGATTGGACTGGCTAAAGACGACCAGCTGAAAGTCCATGGGTTTTAAGTGCCTGTGGGTCACTGAAGCTTTATGCAAGAAGATTTCCTTACAATGAAATTCCCATCTGTCCCTTGTCATAAGTTTAAAACCAGCCGGTTTGTGTAATGTAACAATCTTGGGTCCACTGTTCAGTCTGGACTAGTGTAATTCAGTGATGTAATAAACTGACACGAGCCCATGCTATCTCGTCTTGCTGTCCCTCATTTAACAGAGGTAAATCGGGCGTTTGGCATTGCCCGGCCTGAAGCTAAAAGTAACCAGATGTTCCAAGTTAAGCCAAGGGACTCGGCCTGTCAGCCCAGAGACCGTCCGGATCTCTCCTCAGTCCAGCGGCTCTTCCGTTTCCATGGACGGTAACTCTGGCGGTGCCTCCTGCAGTCCCACACAGAGCGAGGCATTGAGCGCGAGCGGTGGCATGGCCTGGGGAGACAGGACCTTCACTCTAGGCAGTGTTTGCTCCTGGTGGTAGAGGGAATTGGGGAAAATTTGACTTTTGAACAAGAAGAGTGACTGAAGAGTGACTTCAAGGCTGGATGCCTGCAGTTCTGGCCTGGCAGGTGCTGGTGTCGTACAAGCCCAAAGATACCGGGCAGTGTACTTGAAGGAACCAATACCTTGGGTTAAACTTTTGACAAGGGATCAATTTTGGACTAATGTAACAAGTATCATTGTAGATAGAGCTGCAGAGCTTATGTGTTACTAGCAACTGCTGCCTAATGCCCTGTGAAGTAACAGAGTTTTGGTTTCATTTTTAATGTTTTATGTAATGTATTTAAAGTCTTATTTAAATAAAAATGGTTTTCAAAGGCACTTGCTTGGTGGATTCAGTTTTGGAACCAAAATGCTTCGCTTTAAAGAGGCCGTGGCTCTGGGGGACTGGTGGCTTCTGGTTCTGTAAGTCAGAGCCTGGTGGGAGGCTGAAGCGGGGTGGTGGGTGCTTTGCGCTGTCCTGGACTGCGTGTCCTAGTGTGACCCGCTGTAGGAAGGGGAAGGCAGAGAACCCTGGTGCTGCGCTTCCTCATCCCTGGCCAAAGTTGAAGTAAACAGCCTGAGAGGGGCTGTTGAGTCATTCCCCCTTGGCTGGGGCCTGTTAACCCTTGCAGCAGCTCTCGTGCTTGTTGCTTTCTCATAAGAGGTTTGCAAGCTCAGCGCTTCCGCTTCCGGCCACAGGGAGCCCGAGGGCTGGTCTGGCACACGAACCTGAGCAGGGTGCAGCACCTTCCTCCTCTCTTTGCTTCAGAGCCACCGAACGAGCCACAAGGGAACGCTTTTATAACAGGCCTGCTTATGGGGGTTGGCAAATGTGATGTGAAATGTCCTCATGTCCCCAGGAGTGAGCAGAAATCCGTGGGTTTCCCCTTGCAGCTGCACCCTAGGGTGGCGTAGCTGCGTTGCACCCTGCGTGCTGTGACGGCAGGGTGCTGGGGGACCTCACAACCCGCCCGGCAGAGGATCCACAGGGAGGCCCCTCGTGGTTTTGGCAGCTTTCTAAGAACCCAGCCGTGTTTGTCCACTTGCTGTTGTGAAACTCCTGACTCTGCCTGGGTTCTTCATGCGGCGCTCAGCCCTCTTTGCTACCGTTTACTTCCCTGTGAGACTTTGCTCTCGGACACCAGTTTGCTGTGATTACACGAGGTGCAGGGGGACAGTGGGTGCCCTCACACCCTACCTGCTCCTGGCAGAGCACCTGCGAGCAGCGGTGAGGCTGGGCCTTTCTGCCTGCGTGAGCTCCTGGGGGCTCTCGTGCTTGGTGGAGCTTTTCACAGAGCCCCTGAAGGTGGAGCCATCATTTGGTAGCTAACAGAACGTGGAGTAGGAGTGAAGTAGGAGTGAAAGACGAGGCCACCAAACATCCTCGGACGCAAACAGATCTGGTCTGGTTGTGCCTCAGTCTCTTTTGCTGGGAGGTCACCAGCTAGGCTGGCTGCTGAGGCTCAGTGTGGGATGGCCTCCGCTTTGGGCTTTGTTCCTGCCCTAATTTTCTCCTTCCTTCCCTCCCACTCTCCATTTTGATGTCCAGAACCTTCTGTCTTCAGCACAACGACTGCTCCACAAACCCGTGCTCCCCGCTGCCATTTGCCGGCCCTGCCTCAGCCCCACTTCCCTCGGCAGGCACAGCTGAGGCTGGGGAGCAGGCGAGGGACAAAGTGACACAGCCAACAGCACGGATGTGTCACTGCCACGGCATATTTTGGGATGTCCAGGTGGGATGGAGCAAGCAGCCAGGAGAAGGGACCGAGCCGAGCACCCCTGGTCACTCTGCAAACATGCGTCAAGGCGCTGCCGAGCCAATGGGCTGCAGGAAGCAGCCACCATGCCCTCGTCACCCTGACGGCTCATTTGGCCCGGATTGAGCCTTTAAAAACCAGAAATTGCAAAACAATTTGTTTGTTCCTTGTAAAAAACGCTCCCAGGAGCGAGCCATCGATTGCTGCAGAGCACTGGAGGTGCCGCGGCTCTGCTGCCTTCCTGCCCATTCAAAGCCCGTTTGTTTCGGGTTTATTTGTTTGAAGAGGGCGAATATTGAGCTTTGCAAACACGGCATGGGGTGGCAAGGGCAGGCAGCAATGCTCCGGCGTGTGCCCAATCCATAGCGTACCACTGACGCGTCTTTTATCGCAGGAGTGACACAAACGTCCTCTACAAACACAACGGGCTGAGGGTAAATACGGGAGGAACTATTGATGAGGAAAGGAAATACCAACCCCGGTGTTTTGCACTAGTTCATGACCCACCGAGCCCCAAAAGCCTCCCCTTGGATGGGGGGGGGGGGGGCCCAGCTGTGGGGTCTGTGCCTGTGCCCAACAGGGGAGCACTCTTCAGGGTGCTCTCAGCCAGCACCCCTGGCCACATGCTGCTCCCCCAGCACCCATCATAAAGGTACTGGTGGGGGGGGCGGAGGGCAGCTATACATGAAAATCAGCACATACATGTAGAAAGCGTGATCTCTGCATGATACTCATAAACACACACACTGCCTGTGCCATATATGCTGAAGCCATATAAAAACACACACGTATGTGCAGCTATGCATGCACACGCTTTATGATGGGGAAAAAAATCACCCCTAGTAGGTTTAATCTGTATAAATAAACATGCCTGGCTGTATGCTTTTCCAGCTTTTATGATTCTAGGCTTTATGTGTGGCCTTTATGGTGCACATGGCCCTGGCCATGTCTGTGTGTATAGGTGTGTGGGTATATGCATGGTACCACTATAGCTTTGTGTCTATTTCTATAGCTCACTACATCTTCATGTAGCTCTACAGCTAGCTGTGTACATATAATTTTCTATGCATTTATGTACATAAATCAATGTACTTTTATATTTTTATAGATAGATAAATAGTGGTAGATAAAGGTTCCATGGAACCAAACCTACACACACGTGCACACACATGCTCTTGGTCCGCCTCTTGCTCTGTGTACCTATAGCTGTATTTGTTTATGCACATTCAGCTACCTATGCATGTATGCCTATAGGTGTGCATATAGAGCCGGTATAGCTCCATGCATAGTCAATATTTATACCTATATCCATTTTTATGTGCATAAATATCTCTGTGTGTGTGTGTGTGTGTGTGTATATATATGTGTAGCTAACACATACACATGTACTTGTGCATATAGCCATAAAAGCACGTAGCTAGCTAAAGAAAGACACACACACACACAGCCATGACCAATTGCCATAGTCTCCAGTCATACAGACATACACGTGTGCAGGCACCCAGATGTGCCTTTAACTCTCTCTATATATGCATATGTTTAAGGGCATACATATATAAACACACGTATAGGTGTATTCGTGTATGTGCATGTGTCTTTGTATGCTTGGGTGCATAAATACATTTCTCTACAGATATTGCTCTATGTGTATCGAGTTATGCATGTATGCACATATACATATCTATGTATTTATATGTATATTTACAGATACCTATATGTATGTCTATACATATGTATAGACATATCTATAGGTATCTATATACTTATCTATGTAGCTATGCTTATATATGTTTCTAGCTCTCTATATAAAACTCAAGCTATTCTGTGACTGTGATCTATGCATACATATGTTAAAATGTGTGGGTGGGCTATGTGTATGTATGCATGTCTGTCTGTATGTGTTTGTGGCTGTGCGTAGAGACTCACAGAACCATTTACTTTGGAAAAGACATCTAAGATCAAGTCCAACCATTAACTTAGCACAGCCAAGTTTACCACTAAACATACGCATATATTTGTGTGTATGTGTATTCACATGTGTGTAGGTACATGTATGTTTATATGTGTGTACACGTGTGTACAGAATCATTTATGTTGGAAAAGGTGTATAAGATCAAGTCCAAAAATTAACATAGCAGTGCCAAATTTACCACTAAACATGTGACTGTCTATGTATATATTATATGTATGTACATGTGTGTGTATGAATATACGTGTGTGTATATATATATATATGTGTGTATATATATATATATATATACACTTGTGTATAGAATCATGGCCTCATTTACGCTGGAAAAGAAATCTAAGATCAAGTCCAACCATTAATTTTAGCACAGCCAAGTTTACCACTAAGCACGCGTGTGTATGTGCATATACAGGTATATGTGTTTGTGGGGGGTACATGTATGTACGTGTATGTGTGTATGTACACGTGTGTTACACACGTGTGTGCACCCCCAACCCCTCGGCGCCCCGGGGGTGCTGCAGGGCGGTGCGGGGCGCGGCGGGGGCCGGCCGGGGCCGCCCCTCCCGGGGAGGAGCGCGGCGGGGGGCGCCTTGAAAAGCGAGGCCGAGCTGGGCTGTAGGCGAGCCTGAGCCCTGCAGCCAGCAGGTAAGGGATGGGGGGACGTGGGGCGAGGCTGGGAGGGATGGGGGGGACGTGGGGAAGGTTGGGGGGGACATGGGGAGAGGCTGGAAGGGATTGGGGGGGAATTGAGATGGATGCGGGGGCGACTTGGGGAGCAGCTGGGAGGGATGGAGAGGGACCTGGGAGGGATGGGGGGGGACATGGGGACCTGCTGGGATGCACGGAGGGGACCTGGGGACTGGACAGGGGGACGGGGAGACCTGGGGACCATCTGGGATGGATGGAACAGGACTGGGGACCAGCCGTGCGCTGGGGATGAGCACCCCAGTGCCCCACCTGCACCCCACCGAGCTGCTGGCCTCACTTCGGGGGCTGCAGCCCCTCTGCTCCCCTTCCCTCCGCAGCCATGAAGGGAAAGGTGTGCATCGGCCTCGTCCTCGCCGTTGTGGCCACTGCCTGCCTGTGCCGGCCGGCCGCGGAGGCACCGGGTGCCATGGGGGACCCCCACCGGCTCCCCACCAGCCTGGTCCGGCGGGACTGGCCCGAGCCCTTGTCCCAGGAGCAGCAGCAGCACCTCATCTCCCGCTTCCTGCCCCACATGTTCGCAGGTACCGTGGCCCCACGGGAGGCACAGGGTGGGCAGCCCCAGGGGTACCCCATAAGGAGCCCAGCCCCAGCCCCGGGTGGCTCTAACCCCGCTCCCTTTACCCCTGCAGAGCTGAGAGACCGCAAGGGCTTCGTGCAGGGGGACGAGGGGGCAGAGGCCCTGCACGACCACTTCTACCCCGACTGGATGGATTTCGGCCGCCGGAGCTCTGAAGATTTAGTTGATGCATCATAAGCACTGCCCGTGCTCTACAGAGCACTGGCACCCTCAGTGCGTCTTTCTTCCTGCAATAAAGCTCTGGCACTACGGCCTCTGCTGCTGGACAATTTGCTGGGAAAAGCTGGGGGCAGAGGGCTCAACCCCGAGCCCCAAGGGGAAGCGCGGGGCACAGCGGGAACACACAGCTACAGACACGGCACACGGAGCTGCTTCAGCTCTTCACATTTATTCGACAAAGGGACAGGGCACAGCTGGGGGCGAGGGACAGAGCCGGCGCGAGGGACAGCTCCACCCTGAGACAGCAGCCCCCGAGCGGTGCTGCTACTTCTACGCGGTGTGCAGGAAAGTTTTAAAACCATTTGCTTTAAAAGTCAGCCGAGATGCTGCCCAGTCGTGGTGACGGGGGTCTCAGCCTGGCACACACAGCTCCTCCCAGCCTCAATCAGAGGCTAAGCATCGCCCTTTGCTGCGGCCGGGGCAGCTCCCAGGGGACGAGCTGCACATGGGCCAGGGGCAGCAGGAACCAGAACAGTTTTTATTGCCAACAACTGGCTCCAGTGAAGGGTCCACAGCCCCTGGGTGGGGACAGGGTCAGTGTCCTCTGGTGCCCCGAGCATCCTGGAGCTGCATGATGTGGGGCTGGGGGAGCAGGGCAGGGGTACTCTGCGGCATCACAGCATTGCGTCCTTGCAGTCAGGGCAAAGCCCCTGCAAACCAGTGCCAGGCCCTGGGGCAGCACCAAGAGGCAGCCAGGGTTGGGGTGATGCTCCCCCCCACCATCCAGGCAGAGACCAGGAACCTGTCCCATCTCTGTGCCCCATGGATGAAGATGAAGACGAGGACACATCTCATCCCAAGCTTGCAGGCTCTGCCGTGCCATCACGTTGGCGCGTCCCGGCCTCCCCTGCGCTCTCCTCGTGCGTAGGACAGCTCCCCTCTGGCCACCACCTTATCCAGCCCCAGACGGCGCAGCTTCTCCACCAGGTTCAAGCTGAAGATACTGCTCGGGGTCGAGGGGCGCTGCTGCCCCCCAGCCCCAGGAAATGGCTGCGGGGAGCCCCTGGGAGCAGCTGGCCGGGGGTCCCGGGCAGGGAATGAGGGGGGCCACCAGGATAGGGCTGAGGGCATGGAGGCAGAGATGCCCCGCACCAGCAGGAGCCTGACGAGTCCCAGGGGGGTGCTGGGGGGTCCAGGGCTGGGCAGCTCTGGTGAGGGGGTGCAGAGGTTCAGCCTCTCAATGGGCCCACAAGAAGGCACGACGGCGTTATACAGACTGGAGGGGGAGAAAGAGAGAGCAAGGTGGGGGGGGGCATGAGGGAGCTGGCTGGAGCTGGGGGGCTGCAGGCAGAGTTCTTCTCCCTTTTCTCCTCCTTCCTGACAGTCCAGGGCCTGGGCAGGGGGGTGGGCAAGGGACTGGGGCAGCCCCCAGGCAGCAAGGAGAGGAGGGGGCACAGGCACTGCTCCACGGGCACAGGGAAGGCAAAAGCTCTCTTTGGCTAACAGCAGCCTCCAGCTGAACCCAGCCCCCACCAGGGGCACATTAGGGCTCATTAATTAAGGTGCCTAGTGCTCGATCCAGCTCAGTCCCAGCAGGAAGCAGGGCCTTTGGCAGAGCTCTGCTCCAAGCCCTGCCTGGCTCCTCCAGCACACCCTGGGAAAAGGCCCCCAGGTTCTGAAGCAGCTGGAAGAGGAGGAGGAAGGGAAATCAACATCAGAGGGCCCCAGGCACCAGAAAAAGACATTGCTCTTGCCCCCAGGACTCTCCCAAGGAAATCTCTTCTTCCGAGCCTGGAATCAAGGGGAGGCTGCGATTCAGAGACGCGTCCATGAGCAGCTCTCAGGGCATTGGGAGCCACGGGCCCCAAGAGTGCCGCATCCTGGAGCTGTGGGAGGGAGGTGTGGGGGGATAAAGGGAGGGTCTGGGGGCAGCAGGGGACAGCGGTGCAGGCGGTGGGGGGGCCACGCGCCTTACCTGGGTGTCACTGTGGTGATCTCGGTGGTGGGGTGTAAGATGTGGCAGGTGGTGATGGTGAAGGTAGATGGGGTCTGGGGGAGGTTGTTAGCGGAGAGGAACACTGGAAGGGACAGGAGACACCAGGTTAACGGGCAGGAGGGTGGGGGGTCAAGGAACGGGGCACATGCAGAGGCAGCGAGCAGGGTGCTGGGCATGCAGGAGAATCAAGAGGAGCACCAAGAGCTGTCCGGGCCAGCAGAAAACCGCACACAGCCAGCTGCGTTTTGGTGAGCACCCGCTCAGCAGAGGCTCGGAGCCAAATTCTCCCCCAGACCCCCCCTCCCTGCATGCCCCCATGCCACAGCATCCCCAGGGGGAGGCAGGCACGGAAGGGATGGATGCCGAGGGAAAAGGAAAAGGGGCAGCGGGATGCGAGGGCTAACTGCAGCAGGAAGGCAGGGAGCTGTCGGGGTCCGTGTCGCCCCCCGTCCCCTCGCCCCGTGCTCACCCCCGGGGCGCTCCTTGGCTTTGGCGGGTGTTGAGGTAGGGAGCAGCTGGAAGGAGGCGGCGTCCACCTCGTCCTCCTCCAGGTCAGTGAGGCTGTACACCTCCTCCAGGTCAATGTCCAGCTGCCTGAAGTCTTTGGTGAGCACCCCGGGACGGGGCACCAGGATCCCCCCCAGGTTAGGCCGTGCCAGCTGCTGCCAGTGGTGGAGCGTCACCGAGCCTGGGGGGGGGGGGGAAAAAAAACACACACACAGGGGCTCAGCCGGGCCCACAGACACCTCCAGGGCTTCACGGGGGGCACCGAGAAGCCCCTCATACCCCTCACCTTCCAGAGGCTTCACAATCTGCAGCTTGTCGGGCAGGTAGGTGAGGGAGCCGAGGGAGAAGCCGGAGCCGGTGGTCAGCTCCGAGCCCCCCGAGTGGTTGGTGCCGGTGGACACGACGCTCTCGTTGGGGGTGAGGAAGCCGCTGGAGCTCTCCCCATCCCGCAGCCTCCACAGCTTGCGCTCCCGCTCGGCCTCGAAGAAGGAGCGCTCCTCCGAGGCATGGCTCTGCTGCCGGGCCGACAGCCGCTGCACCGCCGCCTCCAGGTCCCGCCGGCCCGGGGCAGCCCCCTGGGGCTCCTCACCGGACCCCTCGCCCCTGCCAAAGGGTGCAGCGTCAGGGGGTTGAAGGGGGGCACAGTCCCACAGCAGGACCCCCCAGAGCCCCACCGCATCCAGCCTGCCCCAGGTTTGCAGCAAGGATCGTGGGATCAACGTCACACAAGTACCCCGACCCATCACGAGCTGCGTCCCCCCACACCACCACCACCTCCCCAGCACTCACTGGGTCCCCTCTGAGCCACAGAGGCCGGCTGGGGGGGTGTTTCCCCCCCTGGAGGGGACGGCCGACAACTGCTTGGAGCTGGGCACGGTCAGGGGAGACTCGGAGCACGACTTGGCTTTGGCCGCCTGGTTCACCGCTTTCACCGTCTCGAAGACACGCATGTAGCTCCTGGGGGCAGAAAACAGGTAGGGGTGGATGCTTGAGCCAGCCCCCCAGCACCACCAGGACCCCCAACTTTGAGGGGCTGACGCTCACTTGTAGTCCGAGGAGTTGTCTGTCCCCTTCCTCATCGTCCCCTTGATTTCAGCTGCCAGCGAGTCCTGGAAAGGCAGGGGACGGATGCGGTGTTGGCGGGGGGGGGGGAAATCACAGAGCCCCCCACCACCACCCTAAGCCCTGCCGTGGCCCCACGCTCACCAGGGGCAGCAGGCTGGGCGCGCCGTAGCGGCTGACGGTGCTGTTGGGGAAGCTGCGGCCACGCAGGCTCTTCACCTCCTCCTGGGCTTCCTGCAGCATCCCACCACACTCGGTGTACTTCTCCTGCAGGTCCCGCAGCTGCGGATGTGCACACAGATCAGTGCATGCCCCCCCCGGCTAGACCCCACCACCCCAACCAAGCTCACCTCTGTCCGGAGCTGCTGCTGCACCTCCTTGGCCACAGCCAGGTGCTGCTGGAGTTCCTCCACCTCCGAGCCGTACTGCGGGACGGGAAGGTCAGGGAGCTTCGTCCCGGGCCCCCCCAGCACAGGGAAGGGACACGGAGGGGGCACTCACCGCACGGCACTTCTGCTGCAGGTCCACCACCTGCGCCAGGAGCTGGCTGATCTCCTCCTGCTGCCGCACCGTGTCCTCTGCCTTGCGGGCCAGCTCGTCGGAAAGGCAGACAACCTGCTGGCTAGCTTCGGCTGGGGACAGAGCGGGGGACGTCACCACAGCCCCCCAGCAGTAATGCCCGGGCCCCCCACCAACCCAGCCCCACGTACAGAACTGCTCCACGCAGTCAATCATCAGCTGGTGCTCCTGGTCCTCGTACTGGCAGGTCTCGAGTGCAATGTTGGTGGCCTGGGGGAGAGAGGACGGAGGGGCTGAGCGTGAGGGGCAGCACCACCAGCCCCCTCGGGGAGGTTTAGGACACGCTGCAGCCCTGAGCCCTCCATATCCCCACCGCCAGCTTCACGGCTGGGCACCCCAGGTGTCCCCTCACCTCCAAGCGAAGCTTCTGGTTCTCCTCCTCCAGGCACTTGAGTTTCTGCTGCAAGGTGTCGTACTGGAAGTACTGCTGCAGGGACGAGGAGGACTCCTGCCGGCGCAGCCTGGGGACGGCGTGGAAGGTGCTGAGCACACGCAATGTGAGCAGGATGGGGTCACCCCACCAACCCCATCTGCAGGGCCCCAGACCCACGGGGCTGCCCCGGCCCAACGCTTCCACCTGGCCCCCCCAAGCAGCCCCACAGGGGTGAGCAGCAGGGCAAGGACCCACTCACGGTGTGGCGGTGGCCGAGGTGGGCTCGCTCTCCTCCGTGGTGGTGGTGTAGAAGTGGAGCAGGTCGTCCCGCATGGAGACCTCGTGGCGCAGCTGTGCGATCTAGGAGGAGGAGAGGGGACATCAGGGCATGGTCAGGGGCCCCGGCCAGGCTGGGCATGCTGAGGGGGGTGAGGGCAGTGCTCCGTGCCCAGGGGCTGGTACCTCCTCTTTGGCCAACTCCAGCTGCTCCTCCAGCAGCTCATTGCGCTCCGTCAGGCTCCGGTTCTGCTTCAGCAGGGACTGCCCGATGCGCGCCGCCAGCTCCAGGTCCCGCTCTTTCTGCAGGGGGCAAGTCTGTGTCAGCTGGGACCCGTCCCCTCTCTGCCCCCTCTCCTGCATCCCCAGGCTCCCCGTGCATGGAGCAGGTTGTCGTGTACCTCATCCAGCAGGTTGGTGACGGCATCGATGTCGTGGTACGTCTTGGTGATCCTGACGGCCCGCTCGGTGCACAGGACTGGGGGAGGAGGGCAAAGGGTGAACCCCGCTGGGGTGGGGGGCTCAGCACGGTTCCCCTGGTGCCTCCCCGCCGTGCTGCAGCTCCCCCAGCACCACTGCGCTTCACTGTGATGGGGACAGGAGGTGGAGCTGCTCCACGCTGGTCACCAAAATGGACTTCTCTGCAGCGTGGTGCAGGCAGAGATGCTCACGATGGCACCGTGGGGAGGGGGGCAGGCTCCCACCTTGCCCCCTCACATCTCGGGGTGGTGGAGACGATGCCAAGGTCGCCTGGTCACAGCCACCACCCTGCCTGGACAGGCCGGCAGCCCTGACACAGGGCACACAGCCAGGATGGAGAACGGCTGACAGCAGAGACGGGGTTGGAGGTGACACCTCCAGCAAAAAGCCAGGCTGGTACCAACAGTGATGGTGGCACCATGCAGGGCTGGGAGGCAGCACCACCTCCACTCTGCCCCCAGCCCCCTCCCCAGAAGCCAGCCCTGCCCTACTTTTCCAGGGGGCTGCTGACCGAGGAAGAATCCAGCGCAACGATCTGCTCCAGCCCCTGCTTTGGAGGCCAGGAGGCAGGGGATGGCCCACAGCACCCCTATTTCCATCGCACTTTGGGGGACCCAGCACCACATTTGTCCTCGGGGGATGTTGTGCACGCACCCACCCTGCTGCCGGGACACAAAGAGCAACGCCTGTGATCTGCAGCGGGGCAAAGGCAGCTGCAGGCTGCGGCCCCAGGAACACCAGGCTTGAGGCTCGCCTCCCCCCAGTATCTGGGTCTCTGGCACAGATGGGTAACGCGGGGCTGGGGCCGTCTGTCCCCCCAGCCCCAACCCCACTGACAGGACCCGCAGACGCTGCCAGACGGCGTCGGGCACGTACCCAGATGGCAGCGCCAGAGCTGCGCAGCAGGAGGGAGCCAGCAGCGAGCATGAGGCCCCAAGCCCTGCTTATACCCCAAGCCCTTTCTGCACCCTACAGCCGCTGCCGACACCCCCTGCTTGTATCCACAGCCTCATGGGTCCGTGCCTCAGTTTCCCCCAGTAGAGTGGCCCCCCACATCCCCCCCCAGCTCCAGCAGTGCTCCCCCAGCTGGGGGGGGATGTCTGGGGCAGGCAAAGTGGGTTAACTGGAGAGGCTCAGCCACACAAATCCCATTACACTGCCCCAGCTGGGGTTGTGTAATGGTGCGTGCGTCGTCATGGCAATGCCCCCACTCGCCACCCGTGTCCCTGTCCAGCCCCCAGCAGGCACGTCCATGGGGAGAGGGGGGCCAGCCCCAGCCTCAGCCCCCTCCCCATGCCCCAGCAAGGCCTGGTCCCTGCAGGGGTCCCCAACTGCACCTCGTCAGGCCACTGAGCTGTTAATTGGAAGTAATTAGAGCATGAGCATCGTTATGGCGTGAGCAAGCGGCAGGCCCTGGGAGCCGCAACACTGGCGGACACGTACGCACCCACACCAACTGCCGGGGCCTGATCCGGCATGATCCTGCACCCCACAGCCCACCAGCCCCTTGGGGACATGGCACTGGGGGACCCCTCCTCATCCCTCCACTTGCCACTATTGGGGTGCTGACCACCCTTCCTGGGGAACATGGGAATCCCCAAGGGCAGCAGTTTCCCCCCACCAAGTGTTGTAGTGGTGGGTTGCCGACCCCATGGGGAAAGGCATCGTGGCCCCAAACACGGGGTCCCAGTCTTAGAACAGCACAGAAAGGGCACCAGCAGCTGCTGGAGAGACCCCCAGCCCTAAAACCTCCCTGGCACCACAGACCGAGACCCACACCCGGACCCACACCAGCCCCAGCCCCACTCCGCGCACCCCCGACCCCAGGACCCCTCACCTTCCTCCAGCTCCCGAGCGATGGGGTCTGCGTCGCCGCCCCGCTCCGCATTCCCGTTCAGCTCATCGTAGGCAGCGGGGCTGCTCCAGATCTCCATGGTGCCGAGCCGAGCCGTACCGAGCCGCTCGCTCCCGCCCCTATTTATGGGGTCGCCCCTGCTGCGCGCACCTGCCCGGGCGCATCCCGCCGGGGGCGGTGCTGGGCTGGAGCGGGGCGGGGGCGGAGGGGCCGGGGGCTGCCCGCTCCCCCCGGTACGGCACAGCACGGCACGGCCCGGACCAGCACGGCACGGCCCGGCACGGCCCGGCCCGGTTGGGCTGGCAGCGGCAGCGCGCTCCCCGTGCGCCTTGGGGACCCGGTCCCGCTGGGGGCGCTTGGGAGCCGCGCTCCCCATTCTGCGCCCCGGACCTTTGGAGCACCCCAAACCTTTGGAGCATCCCAGGAGACTCGCCACATTGTGCAGCCTAGGATCAGTTTTTCCTGCGGGGCACCCCATGGACATGCTCTCCATCAGGTACCCTAAGGCAGGGGTCCCCATCGGGGCACCCTGGGGACATGGTCCACATCGGGCACCCCAAGGCAGGCTCCCCGTCGGGGCACCCTGGGGATGCGTTTCCCATCGGGGTGGTCCCGCTCAGCCCTGGGGTGCTGTGTCCCAGCGCACCAGGACTTGGACACGGTGGGGTCGGGGCACAGCAGCCCCCCATGGTGCCAAGCTCTGACTGCCGAGAGGGGACACTGAGGGGCCGCTGGCTCCTGAGCAGCAGCTTTGCAGGGCTGACCCCAGCTGGGTCACACACAGGTGGCAGCTTCTGGCCCTTCGGAGGGACGAGGAGGGGTTTCAGGACCCCTTTTCCAAGCCCCACCTGTGCGCACTGCCAGGTCACCACGGCGTGCTCCCTGCCCTGCACCTGGCCAGCCTCATTCTTTCACCCCAAACTGTCCCCACTGTCACCGACAGTGCACAGCAGGGTGCAAATGCTGCATGCCTGGGTGCCCAGTGCGGTGCTGAGACCCACGGGAAGGGGCTTTTCCTTCTTCCTCAAACCTGCCCCGTTCAGCAGCCCCTTCTGAGCCCCATCACAGGCTGGCATGTGCTTGTCCCCTAAGTGTCCCCAAGCTCCCCGGCTAGCACCCTCAGCACCTCCAAAAATACTTTTGCAGAGGCAGGGAGAGCTGAATAAATCCATTGAATCGTGGAGGAGCTGGCTGCCACGTTGCGCAGGGGTGGCGAGCAGGAGGGCAGCGGGGTCTGGGACCCTATGGGGCTGTGCAGAGTCACGGGGTGCTGAGCGGGGCTGTTCTCTAGCAGGATGCGGACAATGCCATGCACACAGTACCTCCGCCACCGCCTGCCCCCTGTGCCTTTCCTCGTTAGCACTGAACTGATCGATGAATCGATGAGGCTGGGGCAGGAGCTGCCCTTCAGCATCACACGATCCAGTTGCCTGCGGGATTCCCACCCGCTGGCCCGCACTCCCCTCCCTGTAACCTCTCCAGGACCCTGACCCCTGACCACATCCTGCCATGGCCACAAAACCCTCCCGGAGCTGGGGCAGGACCCAGGTGCCCGCAGTGCCCTCCTCTCCCCACTCCTTGTGCTCCTGTGGTTTCTGCCTGGAGATGTCACAGCCCGAGGGCAGGGACTCACCCCGCGGGCACCCCAAGGACACAGCCTGCGTCTCGTGGTGGACGGGCAGGAGCCGCTTCCTCCTAATCCCCCGCCGGGGGATTTGCTCCTCCGTGCAGGTCCCCCGGGTCTCTGCGCAAGCAGATTACAGGGGGCTATTTCTGATGGCAGCTTAAAGGTTTTGGGGGGAAGGGATGAGGGAGCACGGGCCCCTGCCACGCTGGTAACGCACAAACGTCACCCAGGTGCCAAGGCACGGGGAAACGTGACACGGAGAGGGGACGGCGACGCACAGGGTCCTGCTGAGCTGGGTGCTGCAGGGCCAGGGGTCTGGGGGGGACAGGAACACCCTGAGGTCAGCCACAAGCGGGGGGTGGCCCCCAGCCCAGCCCCTCGTATATGGGCGGAGGGCCAGCCCCTTCTGCCCCACGTCCATCCCTCCCAGCCCCTCGCTCTGATCCTGCCCCCACCACACGTGCACCAGAGGCAGAGGCGCAGCACGGATCGTCCCCTCTGTGGTGCCCACCAAACCCTGACCCTGTGCCGGGAAGGGGCCTCGCAGCTCCCTGGTTGGGAGTCGCCCCCTCTCCAGCCTGGCGGCTGCAGGATTCTCCCCCCAGGTGCCCGTACCCCACAGGGCTGGCAGGAGCAGCCCCTTGGCCACTCCCGGCTGTGTTTGGTGGCACAGCAGCACTTGGGGTCACCAGAACCCCCATCACGGGTGGCCCCTTTGGTGTGCCACCCCAGAGAGACGCAGGGCACGGGGAGGGGGGACACACGGGGGTCCCCGGGAGCTGTCGGAGGCTCTCTGCGAGCGTCCGGCTCGGCTCAGCAGAAGCCGCTCCCAGAATTAGCCCGGGATGTTCTGGTGCATGGAAATCCACCCCGGCAATCCCGTTAGCGGCGATTAACTCCCCCACTGCCCCCGCAGCCCCCACCTGGCCCAAAAACCATCACCTGCGCCCCACTGCCCTCGCCCAGCCCCACGGCGCGGGACGGGGCACTCACGGAAGTACTGCAGGGTCTCTGTGATCTGCTGGGGGGTGAGGGGGGCTGCGGGCTCCGGAGGGGCAGGGGGGGCTCGCAGCCAGTCGTCGTGGTCGTAGCCGAAGACGGTGTCGGCCCGCAGCTTGTAGCGGGGCAGCTGCTCGCCCAGCAGGCTGATGATCTCCACCTCGGGGACATCGCCGCCGCTGCACAGGTCTGGGGACAGAGGGGCACCGGGTCAGCCAAGGGGTGGGGGGGGAAGCCGGGACCAGGATAGGGGGGCAAAGAAATAGGGTGGGGGTCAATGGAGGAGAGCTTAATGCACCCCTCGTTCTCGTCTGTCCCCTCGGGGTTTGGGGCTGGTGCCACCAGCAGCCAGGTCACCCCCAAAGCCATTCAGGCAGTGCGTGGGGGACTGGGGGTCCCAGCGCTGGGTGACACACGGGGACTCCCCCCCAAGGTCTCCCCAGTCCCCCTCCACCCCTGCTTTCCGCAGGAAGGGTCCTGCTGCCATCTCCTGGCCGTTCAGCCCAGCCAAGCAGCGCTGGGGACACCAGGGACAGGGACACGAGGTGAGGGATGCCGGGACGATGGCTCAGCAATGGCCATGCGACGGGGCCGGGATTTGGTGGGGGACACCAGGACAGAGCCGTCCCACCCCTGACCCCCTCACCCCGATCTCCACGACCACCCACCGGCACCACGGGCTCTACCCACCGGTGATGGTGGCGACATCGCGACGTCTGCCCGCAGCCGACCCATGGGGCACGGGGTCAATGTGGGGCAGGGCAGCGAGCGGCGAGGCCGGGCCGGATGGGAGGCAGCGGGCAGGTGGGCGCTGGCCGGGGGGCGTCTCTTGCGGGCCCGCGGTGTCCAGTTTGGCTGGCGTTACGTGGGGGAGCCGGCTGCCATGGGGGGATGCACTTTCCTCCCTGGCCCCCCGGAGAGGTGCTGGCAGGAGGCAGAGTCCCTGCTTCGACTGGTGCCTGGGGAGAAGGAGCTGTGAGGGAGATGTACGGGGGACGAGGGACATGTCCTGCCCCCCAGCCACATGCTCAGGCACCGGTGTGGACCCTAAGGATCCTCCCCACCAGCTGTGCCCCTCCCTGGGGGCAGCATCACGGTGGCACTGCTGGGTTCTGGGGCTTGGACAGCAACACCAAGACTCGTCCCATGGGCCGGTGAGGACACGGGGGGACCACGGGGACAGCCAGCAGCGGGACAGGCCCCAGCTCAGCCCCCGCTTCCCTGGGTTGCTGCAGGGCGGTTTTGGGGTTGGCACAGGGTCGGCGTACCTGCTAAGCGCTGCTCCGCACCACCGAGCTGGTGGCAGCTATGTGACGCGGGGTCTCGGCACCAAAGCAAACACTTGGTGACATCCGGATCGGCGCCAGCTGGGGGAGAGGATGCTCCGAGGGGACCGGGCAGGACCCTGCTCCCCCATCCAGGTGCTCGGCAGTGCGCGGACACGGCTGCGGTGCCGGCAGCTCTCGCGGGAGCCCTCGGGAGCCCCACCTCGCAGAGCAAAGTTCAGCTGCCATCCTCCACCCCATCGCCGACGAGGCACGGAGCGCAGCCGTGAGCCCAGGGCAGGGCCAGGCAGCATCTGCGGCCGTGCCAGCCCAGCCATAAACACATCATGAGACAGGCCATAAAACCGACACGTTCCCGGCACCTCCAGCAATCCCATTTCGGGCCGTGGCCACTGCTGGTCCCACCGCCGTGTGGGGCAGGAGCCCCCCATGCCAACCCCATGCCCCCATCTGTGCTGCAGTGGGGGGCTGCTGCGTGTGAAAGCCCCTCGGCCCTGGAATCGGGTCCAAGCCGTGCATGTCGCTGCCCTCCCTCCTGGCACGTGCTCCTGCCTGGCTGCTGTCACGTCCACAGCACCAGGGCTGGGCCATCCTTCACCAGGGCCAGATCATCCCCGGCACGTGGGACAGCCACGGGGTGGCAGACACCCCAAAACACACCCGCAGGCCCTCTGCCCCACCGCACCAGGATCACCAGGCCTGGCTGGTCCAATCCTGCCCTGTTCTGCCCTAGAGGAAGGCTCCCTGGCCCCAGTGGCTCTCTCCCTCCCCATTTTTTACCCCGAGAAGGAGAGGGACCAACCGTGCCGAGGTGTCGGGCTGCCGCTACCCCACTCCCTCGCTGCTGCTGGCTCTGGGGAGCGAGCCTCTGCGTCAGCACAGAGCCCTGCGTCTCCTTTTGGCCCAGCTCCTGCACATCCATTAACTCTGCCCGGGCAGGGGACCTTGTTCAGACACGTGCGAGCAGCTCCCATCGCCCCCGGACCCTGCCAGCCCACCGGCATTCAGCCACTGCGGTGCGGTGCCTTGGGGACGTGTCCCACGGGGGCTGGCGGGGGGCACAGGGCAAGAACAGGGGACAGCGGAGCCGGGGGTGCCCTGACATTGGAGCAGGAGTTGTGGGGCTCAGCCCGTGCCCCGGTGCACGTGCAGACCTGCACTCGCCGCTCCTTGCCCTGCTCCTATGCTGTCACGCAGCTCCTGCCCGGGCTCCCCCGTGCAGCGTGGCTGTGCTGGGGCTCCCCCAACCCCTTTCCCCACCCCGTGCCGAGGAAGCTCGGCAGCAGCTGAGCCGTGCTGCAGGCGGCCGAGCTTGCTGGGGGCTATTTTTTCCCCTCAGCTGCTGCTGCAGGAGCCTGAGGCTGGGTTGGGGAGTAAGGAAACCCTGCAAGGGCATGGATCGGGGGGAGGTGGCTGGAGGGGTAGAAGGACTTGGGGAGCTTCTCCATGGGGACATACAGCTTGGTGTCACAGCACAGGAGGGACAGAGGCTCCCAGGCTTGGCTGGTGCCGCTGCCCAGCTCCTGGTGCGGCTGCTCCCACGTCCAGCACTGCGGACGAGCAATAACAAGGCTCAGGGCGAGGGCAGCGGCTCCGTCCTGGTGCTGGGATGGAGGTGACAACGCTGCTGCCCTGCCCTGGCCCAGGGGACATCATCCCCAGAGGAGTCCCTGTAGCGGTCCCCAACCTCGGAGCATCCCTGCTATCGTGCAGGGAAGGGCACGGCCACAGTTCCTGCAGCCCATCAGATCCCATCCCAGAGCGCAGGAGGCAGCCTCTCCCCGAAGCACCTTTCAGAAACGGGCCTCTCCCCGCATCCGAGGGCATCGGGGAAGGACGTCTGCCCCAGCAGGTAATCCCACGGGCTGCCTCACTTCCCAGGTGGAATTGGGCCCCCCCCTCTCCAAGCCCCAGCTCCGGCTCCACCACCTTTGCTGTGTTGTGGCCCCCTGGACACCTGATGCTTTGTCACAGGCACCAGACCTCACCACGGGTGACTCCCACGGTGGGTTTTGGGCGAGCGAGCTTGCTGAGCCCTGCACCTCCCTTCCCCCTACAGAAAT
Organism: Nettapus auritus; assembly: GCA_011076525.1. NCBI lineage: Eukaryota > Metazoa > Chordata > Aves > Anseriformes > Anatidae > Nettapus > Nettapus auritus. The sequence goes on along the minus strand of CM021791.1, from coordinate 4,074,533 downwards.
ATCGTCGGTGGCATCAACCTCTTCCCGTACAGCAGGAAAATCCCTCCCCGCTCCTGCGTGCAGACTTCCTGGTTCATGCATCGGGGACCACAAAACGCAGCCACCGCATCCGAGCCCCCTCCCCAGCCCCGCAGCCAAACCATCCCCACGGGAATGGGGATCCCCATCCCTGCTGCCATCCCCAAGGCCACTAAAGCCGAGAGAGGGGAAAATCCCACCGGGGGTGGGAGACTTTGTTGGAGAAGCTGAAAACTTGTTCAGTGTGCTGGGAGTGGGGATGCGGGGATGGGGAGAGAAAAAGTGAATTATTGGGGGGACCCCGCAGCCACGGGGATAGGCACAGCCCGGCACGGCTCAGGGGGCTCCCGTCGGACTGGGGGGGGTTCAGGGTGCCAGGAGGTGTTGGGACTCAGTGTGCTGGAGGAAAACGGGGAGAGCAGAGGGGGATAAAAGGGGGGGACCAAGGCGGAGAGGTGGTGCGCCCGGTGATAACGGGGGGCCCGGTGCACCCCAGAGCGCCGCAGCTCGGTGTGCCCCGGCGAGGGACCGGGATATCGGGAGAACCGGGGGCTGGAGGTACCGGGGGGGTACCGGGGTGTACCTGGGGGGGTACCGGGGGCTGCGGCCGGGGTTCACAGAATCACAGGGTTGCCCCAGGGCTGGGCGCGGGGCGCACTCACCGCTGCGCGCTCGCTGCTCCCGGCGCGGAGGCGGCCGCGGGGCCCTCGCCCATCGCTCCCGCGGCCCCGCCGCGAACAAAAGCCGCTCCCCGGGCAGGTGCGGAGCGAGGCCGGGCATGCCGGGACCTGTAGTCCGGCCCGCCGCCTCCAGGGGCTCCCCCCCAACCCGTCCCGGGGCCGGGGTCCGCGCTGAGCCACCCCCCCGGGCACTCAGCTCCGGGGGGACCCCGGGAGAGGCGGCAGCTCGGCTGTTCTCAGCCCCCCTAAAAAATCAACCCCCCCTCCCCGTCGGTGCCCCCCCTCCCGGCCCCACCGCAGCGGGATGGAGAGGTTGGGGTGATGCTCGCTGGAGTCGGGAGGGGGGCACCGGCACCGCTGGGCAGAGGCCGGGACTGGGGGGGCGCGGGGGTGACATCCAGGGTCCCCCCCCCCCAATTGGGGAGCTGCGGTCCTGCCGCGGGGAGATGCGCAGGGGGGGTCCGGCCCCGGTACTGCCCAGCCTGGGGCACCCGGAGCATCCCTGAGAGGGGTCGGGATGGGGCGGGTGTGGGGGGGTGTAACCGGGGCGGGGGGCTCCGTGCTTGGCACGGCCAAAGCTCCAGGGAGAGCGGAGCCCCGAGGCGCTGCGGAGCGGCCGGCAGGTGGCAACCAGGGGCCGAGACGAGGGGAGATGCAGCCGAGGGCTGGGCGAGGCGGGGGGAGCCCGGGGGGTCGCCCCCAGTCTCTCTGCACGGGGGTCTGCGGGCAGGGGTCGGGGAAAGGTCCCTGCCTCCGGCCAGAGCCCCCCCCGGGTTCCCGGTGCAAGGCGGCAGCGCCTGGACCCCCCCCGTGGCTGATTCGGCTGCTCTCCTGCACCCCCCAGCCCGGGTTGGGGGCTTCTCCTCATTGCCCACCCCTTGCAGTGGCTCCTGCAAGCAAAAGGATGCTCGGGTCCGGCCTCGTGCCCCCCAGCCTCATCACTGCCCTCCAGAAGGGTGCTCAGCCCTGCTGGGGTTCCCACACCCGCCCCCCCCCCCCCCAGAAGGCAGCTACTGGTTGTGTTATTTTGCCGGGTCCTGATCCTGGCACAAGTCAGGGCGGGAAGTGAGGCTGCATCCCTGCTGCAGGGGTGCTTGGCCACAGCCCCCGGGGCTGAGCTGGGTGCAGGATGTTCTCCCACACCGGTGGGATGGTGCTGGACGCAGCCCCGCTGTCCTGGCCGGCTCTTCTGCCCCTTGCCCTTCAGCTCATCCCTGCCCCAGGCTGCTGGGGTTGTGCAGCACAGAGCAAGGACACGACCCTGAGCAGCTCGAGGAGAGCAGGATGGCAGCACAGCGTGTCGGACGTGCAAACCTTCACGCCCTGCACTGCCCAGCAGCAGCACGGGCCCCCACCTCACCTCCCCACCGTGGCAAAGCTGAGCAAAAACACAAGGAGAGGGGCTGACAGCGAGTGGGAACAGCCACGACGTTGTTCCCAGTACCCTTTGATCGCAGCCCCCATCTCCCAGCACTGGTGGCAGCCGTGTCCACTTGATTAGCGTCTCGCCGGTGGCTGCACAAAATGAGCTTTGCTACAGCGCACGCAGCTGCGGGGAGCTGCCTCCTCCGTGCCATGCCGGTGCTGCGCATCTCGCCCCGGGTGCGCTGGTTGCAGCACCCCGAGCCACCAGGCACAGCACAGGCAGCACCCTGCTGCCCTGGTGGCATGGGGCTGGGCTCTCCCTGGGGCCCCCACCGCTGTCCAAGGAGAGTACACAGCCCCCAGCTCACACTCAGAGGTACAAACCCAGCCAGGACAGGGATGTGGGCATCCCAGGGCCACCTGCATGTCACCCTCCCAGCCCTACCATGTATCTGGCTGTAGGCAAAACCACCCCTGCCTCTGCAGGCAGCCTCGCATGGACCTGCCACAGGTTTTCTTCTCCTGCCAGGCTCATCCAGGAGCTTCGTGCCCCAGAAAGTGCTGTAGGAAAGCCTGGGGCTGCCAGCTCCTGGCGGTGCCTGTACCCCGCCCCCGCATCCTTCCCAGGGACAGGTCCCTGTGCCGAGTGGCAGGGGACGAGGGGAGGCCGCCGAGCAGATGGGAGGCCATGAAGTTCGCGGATAACTTCGGGAACAGTTTCCACCTCCCAGCACGATCCCAGCCTGGCGCCTGGAGCCGCTTCCACATTGCTCTCCAAGGGAGCAGCTGTCAGAGTTAGCATTTCAGTTGAGAATATTTCCTTTTGCCATCTGCTCTTGCTATTAAAGCCAGGCGAAGGCAGGAGAAGGCGACCATGTCTGACTGGAGTAAATCACTTTTTTAAGCCTAGCTTCTTGCAGCTCCGTCCCGGTTCCGCTCTATCAATCACCGGGGCTCGCTCGCAGAGCGCGCGTTTATCCCCTGGAGCTCATTAAAACGAGCTCCGTGCAGCAGCAGCAGCAGAGATGAGACGCCGGTGATGCTGCTTAATGAACAAACATCTTAATTACTGGGAGGGAGTTTTTACCTCCTGACGGATCAGACGAGCAGCCTGGATGGAGCCGGCATGCTAATGATCCAGCACCGGCGACAGAAGGGCTAAGAGCAAGTGCGGGTGCTGCTGATGCCCGCCTTCCCCCTCCTGCCCCAAGGGACCCCAGACCTTCCCGAGCCGGCGGAAGAACAGGCTCGTGGCAACCTGGGGCTGGGGGGGGTTATTTTATTCTTTGCTTTGGTCTATACAAAAACAACTTACAGAAATAATAAAATCTTGCATTCCTGAACCACACTCCGGTAACAGTCCATCCATTTCCAGTCGGAGCATTAAACCCTCAGCTCTAGAGCCTCTTTAAAAAAAAAACCATTAGGTAAGGAAAGAGGGGACGGAAACACACCACTCACCAAAAAGAAGGGAAACGGGTTAAAATGTGCAACAGAGATCAGTACAAGGACACGGTTCCTAATGCTGGAGTCACTTCTCTATTGTTACTGTTAGGACAGGCAGTTACACAAAGTCAGCTCCCCAACGGCTGATCAGAAAGAATTAAACCGCAGACATCCCGATGGCTAAAACGAAGGTCTTGGGACATGGGACCATTTGTTTTCAGCAAACTCCGGATTGGCCTGATTAATTAAGTCAGAGTTCGCAGAAGACAAAGGGTTTTCTCATGTTAGATTCCTTTTCTAGAACACTAACACGCAGAACGAGTAGTGGGGAAGTTAGAAAGCACAAACTTAAAGACGGCAAAAGCCGTTGGCACCATATTAAAAATAAAAAAGAAATATATATATTCATAGAAAAGACTATTTTGCCAATAAAAGGTTGATAATGATGCAAGGTTTGTGTGTCTTAAAGCTTCAGAAACAGTATCTTGGATGCTGGATGCGGCAGTAGGTGCTTGAAGCAGTCCCAGGAGGAAGGACCTTCTCCACAGACCCACAGCGAAGAAAAAAAAAATAATAATAAAAATCGAGAAACAAAACCTCTCGTGGGAATGGAAAAGTTTGTCTTCTCAGGCACTTCTGTCTCCCAAGTCCTTCTCGCGAATGCTCAGCTCTGGGGCCACCCTCTCGGGATGGAGGAAACACCTGCGGTGCGGTGGGAGGGAGCTCACGTCACCCAGCGCGGGGGGCTCGGGGAGCAGCACCCCGCACACCCCCCGGCGTTACCTGGTGCGGGGTCTGGGGTGAGGGTTTAGGCGAGCATGTGGTCGGCGAAGGGCGCCCGGACGCCGTCGCTGTAGGCGTCCATGGGGTAGTCTCCGTCCATGTCCATGTGCATGTCGATGGGGTCCAGGGGGATGTCACCCGAGTACATGGGGCGGTAGCCGGGGTCCAGCTCTGCTGGGGGACAAGGGACACGAAGCTCAGCTCCAGGTGCTGGGGGGCAGCACCCGGGCTCAGCTGTCCTCCTGCTCCCCCTGCCCTGGGCAGTGTTTGGCACTTGGTGCTGTGGGGGACACCGGGGCCATCAGCCACCCCCTGCCCCAAAAACTGCAGGTACAACGTGGAGCCGAGGGGCACATCTCTAGGGGAGCTGAGCGTCCCCACGCAGGCCAGGCAGCTGCCTGAGACAGCTCGGTGAGAGCATTTAAAACCAGCCCAGCCCTGGTGAGAAGACACGAGCACAGCCTTGCTGCAGGACCCCACAGGAAGTGTTCACTCTGTACTTACCGTCTGAGTAGGGCTCATTGATGGGGATCATGCTCTGAGCCTACGAAAGAAAGCGGCACGGTTTTAAGATGCAGGGAACATGCAAATGTGCACGATGCTCCACGGCTACATGGTGCCCAGCCCCATCCCGTAACCCAGGGCTACTGGAGAGCCAAGGATGCAGCCCGGCCACCTCCCACCTCCCCCTGTCCATCCATCACCCCCATCCCAGCTCTGCCAGGAGGCAGCTATAGCGCATAGAGGCAGGAGGTGGCCTCCCCTGGAGGCCCCCCGTCCCTGCGAGGCTCATCCCCTTGCCCAGCATGGTGCTCACCGCCTCCCACGCCGCAGGGTCGTGCTTGAAGAGGGAGTTGGTGAGCTCCACGGACACACGCTTCCTGTAGTCGGGGTTCTTGTCCTCGGAGATTCGGAAGAGCACGGCAGCCGCGTAGGTGGCTGCGGAGGGACAGGAGGCACCGCTGACCCGGGTGGTGCAGGGAGCCCGGCTCCTCGCCACGGTCAGCCCGAGGATTTCTGCTTCAGACATGCCAACAAAAGGCAGCAGGGCCCATGCCGGCTGCACTCACCTGTCCCCTCGTTCCTGGAGTGCAGCAGCTCCATGAGCGGAGCCGAGGCCCCCTCGGCATCAATGGCATCTGCTGCCTCCTTGTCCTGGGCCAGCTCGCACAGCACGCCGGCCGCGACACGCTGGATGTTCTCCACCGGTGAGTAGAGGAGCTGTCAGGAGAGATTAACGGCCGCGTGAAGCGGTTGGCACGGCTGCCTTCGTGGTCCTGATGCAGCCCATCAGGTGCTGCCGCGGCTCCCAGCCCACCATGGGGACGTGCCAGCGGCTGGGAGGGGGCACGGCACAGCCCCAGCGCCCCCAGCCCCTTACCTGCACGAAGAGAGGGATGGTGTTGAGCCGGAAGATTTCCATCCGGTTCATGGGGTCCCGGGCCAGGATGTGCAGCGCTCCCGTGCATCCCTCCACGATCTCCTCCATCTTCACGCCATCCTGCGAGGGGACACGCGCTCAACCAGCGTCCCCAGACTGGGGCACGACCACATCGTGGGGACGTGCCACGCCACGAGGACAGCCAGCTTTTTGGGGACACCAGGCCACGCCAGGACCAGGGAAGAGGGGCACGGGCAGTGCGGCCGGACCCTGCCGCAGGGGCTCACCGTGTAGGGCTGCTGCGTGCCGGCTGCGACGTGACGTTGAGCATCCTGGTGAGCCTTCACCAGCAGCTGGACCAGGCGGGGGATGACGGCTGCCTCCTGCAGCGGGGCATGGTTGGCCGGGCACAGGGCCAGGTTGCGGATCAGGCCGATGGTAGCCTGGAGCAGGGACGGGACAGATTTGTCAAACAGGGACCGGAGGCGTGATTGCACCCCGCAACCCCCCTGCCTGCCCCCTAAACCACTTCTCTCTGCAGCACAGGCTGACTCCAACTTCCTGTACCCCCCCACACCGGATCTGCCTCCCCCCTCATTGCGGGGGTGAGGATTGATTTCACTACAGCAGCCGAGCACGAGCAATTTCCTCCCATTAGTGGCCGCCAAGGACGCAGCCCTACGGAAACTGCAGCAGCCACCGGTGCTCGCTGCCTCCGTGCTCCAGCTGCAAACCCCACCAGGGACCAGCAGCCTGGGGGCTCGCTCGAATCCATCCCCTGGGGGCTCCTCCATCCCCCAAATCCCACCCCAGAACCCCTCGCACCTTGACCAGTGGCCACTGGTTGGGCTGGTTGAGGAGCTTGACGATGGCGGGGATGCCGTAGTTGAGCCGCACGGAGTTCTGCGCCATCTCGGCCTCGGGGTGCCGGCTGGTGAGGTGCCGCAGAGCACACACGGCCGGCTCGGTGATGTCCTCCTTGTCGCCCGCCCGCAGGATGGTGTGGATCAGGGCCTCCACCCCATTCGACTGCGTCACCAGGGTCTTGTTCTTGCTGTTGTTGCAGGTCAGGTTGGAGAGGGTGCCGGTGGCACAGGTCAGCACGTTCACGTCGTCCGAGCTCAGCTGGTTCACCAGGATCTTAAGGACGCCGTCCAGGCCCTCCTGCAGGAGCAGAGATGAGGAGGTCAGAGCAGTTCCCCCCACCACAGCCATATCCTGCCCAGCTCCTGGGCTGAGCTTGATCCAAGCTCTTCCCCTCTTGGTGTCAGAGCTTCTCCCTGTTATGCGGGCAGAAAGGGGGCTCCCTCCCCAGACATGATCCCCTCTCCTTCGAGCCCCAAGCTCATGCATCCGCACGACGCCAGAGCTTGTGCAACCCCTGCTGCTGCTTCCAGCACCTCTCAGCATCATCTGGGCAGAGCGAATGGCAGCGCGCCACACATGTGCAGCCTCGCTCCGAGTTTAAGATCTCCACCAAGTTTTCCCTGCTGGAAACGCACAAACAACGCAGCCTCCAGCTGCTGAGAGCAATGCGAGAAGCCAGCGCTCCCTGAGCTGTCCCAGGGTGACCACAGCCCCGAGCCCAGTTGTGCAGGCAGGGCCAGGAAGGGGTTAAAGCAACGCGGCCGCGTCCCCCCCTATGCTCAGCCGAGCCTGGGGACCCGGCTGCATGCCTTTCACCGCCAGCCCGAATAGTTTCCACACTGCATCAGGCGCTAATCCGTGCGGAGTCGCAGCCTGAGCACCACATGGGGAACGCATCAGGAGGCGGCAAGGGGCTGGGAAGAGCAAGGGCCACCCTCGAGCCCTATGGCTCCCGGGGCTCGGTGCCAGGGCAGCATCCTCACTGGGGGAAGGAGCTGCTGCCGTGAGCCAGAGCAATGAACAGCCCCGGGGATGCTGCTGCAGGAGGTGGGGATGCGGAGCAGCACGAGGACGACGCTTCGGGTACAGCCTGGCAATGGCACAGGGCTCCGTGGAGAGGGGCAGGCTGGTGCAAAACCCATCCGACAGCCCCGAGATGCTCCCCAAAAGGCTGTGCTGAAGCACGCCGCCGCATCCCCCGCACTCACTTGCTTGGTGGCCACATCGGAGAGGTTCCGCAGGGTCCAGAGACAGTTCTGCACCAGCCTGGGGCTGGAGCTGGTCAGGTGCTTGCCCAAAGCCTGCATGCCGCCTGCCAGGGAAACGAGACACCGAGCCGCCTATAAATATCCAGACATGCAAAGCGTCCCCAGCGGAGAGGAAAAGGGAGCCACAGCAGCTCTCTGCACGGCGAGCAGGGGCTGGGTGCCACCCGACAGTTGCCTCCAACGCACGATGTCGCCTTGTGGCTTAGTGGAGGCTAAATGCGGTGCAGGAAGGCAGCTCCCTGCCCGCCAGCCGGGCCAGCTCCTGCCCACGCATGGGTTCAGGAAAGCACCTCGGCAAGCTGTTCCAGGCACCAGGCCACGCACAGGTGGTTTTACTTGGCTGTGCAAGGCTTCAGAGCATCCTGCGCATCAGCTGTGAGATGGCAGCAGCCGTCCAGGGGAGGAACGACAGCAGGATAACCCCCCTTGGACACCAGGGTCCCCCCTTGCCATCCCAAGGGGCAGGGAGCAAACGGGGCCAGGAGGAGTCACTACTGCAGGAGGACGAGCACAAACCCTGCAGCTCCGGGGTCTGGCACGAAGCGTGGCTTGGGGACCCTCGGCTGCATCACCCCAAAATCCCAAATCCCCAAACGTCCCGCTGTCTGCAGAAGCAGCCAAAGAGCCTCTTACCGGCCTCGACGATAGCGGGCTTGTTGCTGGGACACACCGACAGCACCTTGAGCACCCGGCTCGTGGTCCACAGCAGCTTCTCGTAGTTGTAGCTGCGCATGATCTGCACCAGGGCTTGGGGCCCTCCATTGGCCAAAATAATCAGCTGCGAGGCAAAGGGGACGGGGTCAGGGGGTGCAGCAGCTCTGGCCACACCACCCTGCACACCACAGACCCCTGTCCTGCGAGGTGGGGTGGGCAGCATCACCCCCTCGGTTCGCTCCGGGGACCAAACCTCAGCCCCCCTTGCCGTGCAGCCACGCGAGGCTGCAGCGACTCGAGCGTAGGAGGAGAGAGCAGCAGCCCAAGAACAAAGATGGAGCCATTGCCCAGAGCAGCAGAGGGAGAAACCCAGCCAAGCCGCTTTACCGGCCAGACTGGGACCGTCTGCGCCGGCGGGGACGTCCTGCCTGCGAGGGGTCGGACGCGACAGCGACGCAGACAACACCACACCACTGCCTCCGAGCACAGCCCAGGGGGCAACACGGCCCAGATGGGGGCAGCTGCCCCCCCGGGCTTTGTTCTGCAAGGTCAAGCAGCTGTGTCCCCCCTCGCCACCCCAATCAGGTCCCCCCCTTGGTGTCAGCAGGCTCCCCCCAGGGCTCACCTTGCTCTCCTGGTTGCCGTAGGCGAGGAGCTGAAGGCAGTCGGTGGTGATGGCCAGGAATTTGGGGTTGTTCTTGTTCAGCAAGGGCACCATCTTCTGCAGCCCGTCGGCCAGGCGCACGGCCATCTTGGCCCCCTCCTGGTAGAGCAGCAGGTTGTGCAGGGTGGTGATGGCGTAGAAGAGGACCGACTCGACCGGCGAGCTGCAGGCGCAGGAGCCGCGTCAGCACCGGCGGCCGCCGCTGGGCTCGCCACGCTGCTGCAAGCGGGGCCCGGGGCGCTGCCCGCACCCATCTCTGCCCGCCCAGCACCTTTCCGTGGGTCCCAGCACCCCAAATCCCTATCCAGCCTGGCCTTGGGCACCACGAGGGATGGAGCACCCACAGCTCACCACCCTCAGAGGGAAGAATTTCCTTCCTATATATCTAATTATCTATCTAATCTAAACCTGTATTTTTTTAAAGTTTAAAGCCTTCCCCCCTTGTCCTATTGCTACTCCCCACCAAGGAGTCCCTCCCCAGCTTTCCTGAGGCCTCGCTGGGACATGGAAAGGCTGCCGTAAGCTCTCCCCGGCGCCTTCCCTTCTCCAGACTGAGCCACCCAGCTCCCAGCCGCTTCACAGCAGAGGGGCTCCGGCCGCTGAGCATCCTCATGGCCCTGCTCTGAAGCTGCTCCAAGAAGCTTTTCCTCCTGCTGCTGGCCTCAGGCTCCAGGTGGAGTCTTCTTTTGGCACAGGCAGAAGCAGGACAAGCCCTCCCTTCCCCTCCTGCCCCCATGAGCCTGGCTGGGACATCATCTTGGCTCCACCACCCTCTTAGTTCCACCACGGTGGCTGTGCCCTGCTTCCACCAGCACCCCCATACCTGAGCATCCTGACGAGGGCCGGGATGCCGCCGGACTTGAAGATGGAGAGCAGGCCCTCGCGGTGGTGGGAGAGGTTGTGCAGGATGCTGGTGGTGCAGCGGGCCGTGTCCAGGTCGCTGGTGCTCTGCATGGTGCGCACCACGGCCGCCACAATCTGGGACGACTGCATCAGGGCACGGCGGGACGCCTCCTTCTTGGAGAGCTGGTTCACGATCATGGCTGCTTTGCTGACGACCACCTGGGGTTGGGAGAGGAGTTGGTGAGTGGAGAGGTCCCAGGATAGCCCCCCAAAGGCACACCGGGGTTCCTGCTCTGCTGGGGCTGCCCCCATGGAGGGCTGCTGCTTGGCACAAGCCTTGTCCACCTTGCTCCAGGAGCCACGCTGTGGCTCGCAGCGAAGGGTCTGACCCACAGTGCCAAGGAAAGGAGGCAGGCAGCGGGGTCTGGGGCTTTGGGAGCGGGCAAGAAGCCTGCACAAGGCCAGGACTCCGAGGGCTGTGTCAGAGCAGCAGGGGTGGGCTCCATCCTGCTGCAGGGCGGAGGTGACCACAGGGCTTTGCCACGAAGAAGGGAGCTGGATGGCAGCAGCGGTTTGGGACCCCGTTTGTGCCACCCTTGCTGGGGAAGCGCACCCCAGGAGCCCTGCAGGTGGAAGCCCAGAGAAACGTGCAATCAAGCCACGCTTCTTTACCGGGTCCTCGTCGTTGAGCAGCTTGGTGAGCTCCGGGATGGCGCGGGTGGCCAGCTCGGCGTCGTCCTGGTAGTTGATCAGGTGCACGATGGCAGACTTGAGCATCTGCGAGGGCTCGGCCAGGCGCTGCACGTTGGTCTGCTGCCCCTCCACCTGCGTGGTGATGAGCAGGGAGCGATCCTCCACCGTCTCGGGGTACATGGCAGCCCGGACGCGCTGAGCCCGGGTCATGGCCAGCTGAGCCTCCATATCTGCTGCGGGGAGAGAGGAGGAAGCAATGTCAGAGGTCGCCAGGATCTCTCGGAAGAGCGCTCCCAGCCTCACTCCCCAAATTTCAAGGAGCTGAGCAGGAAGAGCTCAGCACCACGGCACCAGCCACGTCAGCAGTCCCAGCACATCCCGCGAGGAAGCCAGCGCTTCCAAGCGTAAACAGATAGGGCGGCGTGGAGATAAGGCAACGCTCAATTAGGCAGTGTGATTAAGCACTTGTCACACGAGGCCCGTTAATTAAAAAATTAAGGGTATTTGCAACTCAGAACAGGCTGGCATTGGGGATTAGGAGGACACAGAGGCCTTCCTGGTTGGGTCTGCGGGGACGAGAGCAGCAGGAACGTCCCCAGCAGAGACCTGTGGTCCCCAGCTGCCCGCAGCAGGCACCGGGCAGGATCTGTCCCTCTCCACGCGGCTCTGCTTCCACCGGGCTCTGCTTCCACCGGGAGCTTGCAGCTCAGCCCTCTGGAACCCATCACCGTGAGGCAAGCCACATGTTTGACTAGAGCAGATCTGCCCTCTTTTTAGGGATAAAGCCGGGGGAAGCAGCTCCTTCAGCCCTGCAGGCTGCGCTACCGTCTGCTTCGCCCCAGCAGCAGTGGGGGAAGGCGGAAGGGCTGTCAGGGTTTTACAGAGTGTACCGAGGGCTTTGCCAGGCACAGCGAGACAAGTTTCCTGAGCAGGCAGGTAGCAGAGCAGACGGCCGACCCGTGGGCTGGGATCAGATGTTCCTCTCTGCAGCCAACCGACCGGCTGGCTGGGATGTGTGTGCACAGCTCAGCACCAGTGCGGGCTCTGGCTGCGCGCCCTCGACGCGAGAGCTCTCGGCGCAGGGGAAGGAGGACGGGAGGGAGGATATTTTAGGCAGCAACAACTCCCAGGGTGTGGAAGGCTGCGTGGAGGAGCGCCCAGAAGGAGCACGGTAAGCACAGGCCATGGGAGAGCCGTGGGGGAGGTGGAAGAAGGAAGCAGAAACGCAGCTGAGCTGTGGGCCAAGCTGAGCTGTGCGCTGTTCTGGCCCATGCTGGCCCCCCCAGGCCCCTACCTTGTGCTTGGCTCTGGCCTCCTCCCTGGCAGTAGCTCGTGGTGGTCTTCTTGATGGTGTACTGCTTCCCGTAGACCTCGTCATCGTCCCCCAGGCACTTGCTGCTGACGGAGGGCACCTGGGTGTTGACGCCGGAGTGGATGCCCGAGTCGTAGGTGTAGGTCTGCTGCCACTCCGTCACCTTGATGGGCTGCTCCATCATGTTCATCACCTCCATGGCTGCTCTGCAGGGAAGGGAGAGCCGAGAGGTTGTAGGACAGAGCCCAGGCTCTCTCCGCAGCACCTTCCTGCCCCTCTCCACGGACCCCCGGAGGCGCCCCCGCCGCAGCCGAGCGCAGCCGCCCGGGCGCAGCCCGCGAGCAGATCGCTATCTGCCCTCCTCCCCCAAGCGAGATGAAAGGCGGCACCGAGATGACGAACCCACAGCTCAGCACTTTGCTGCTCGTGTTCAGACACGAAGCGCGGCTGCACCCGGCGCTGAGCCGCCCTCCTGCCAGCCAGCGCCCGCCGCGCGAGACCGCGGCTCAGCGCCTCGGTGCCGAAGTGCGAAGGGGCCTCCCCGCTCCCGCACACAGGCTGTTTAAAAAACAGGTTTTCGGAGACGGAACCTGGCTGCGAGCTGAGGATGAGGCTGGGACTCCAGGAATAAAATAAACCTTTCAAAGGCTCTTCTAGGACGCTTCTAAAGTGCCTAAAATAACCAGGCGAAGCCAGCAGCTCGGTTCTCCCATGGCAGCCTGGGTGCCCGTGGTCTGGGTGCTCCCTGTGCTGAGTGCGGTGCCAACAGGATGCCCACTGCCAGCTCCTGGGGGTCACCAAACATCCAGTTTGGGCTGGGGGACACCATCGTGGTCCCCCCAAGACTCATCCAGCAATGGGTGAGGCAAGCTGTGGCATGCTCACGGTGTGCCATGGCTGTGAACAGTTCGGGGAGCAGCCAGAAACCTGGCATCAGAGCCCTGGGAGGGGAGGGAGAGCGAAGCGGGGCAGCCCCATTCCCTGGGAAGAGGGGCCAGCAGCAGCTGGCGCTCATGAATTATCACCGAGGGGTGGCAACGCTGCTCTGGCAGCCCCAGCAGGGAGGCTCACGGCAGTGGGAACAACCTGGGTACGGGGTCCCTGCACCCAACGCCAGCGTGGGAGGCTCTGGGAAGCAAAGGGGAGCCGGGGAGATCCCAGGCGAAGAGGAGCAGCTCCCGCCCACAGCTGCCTCCTGCATGCATGGCGATGCCGTGAGTCACCGCGGGGCTGGGGCAGACGGGAACGCTCCGCTCCCCGCCAGCCTCCGGCAGCTGCCTCAGCCCCCGGGGAGCCCATTGGCAGGACGAGCCCTGCTGCAGCCTCGTCTGGCTGCTCCAGAGTCTCGGGGACCAGACTCCGATCCCCAAAACCCAGAATGAGCCAAGCCGGGTGTACTTCTGGAGTGGGGCTGGGTTTTTGTTGTCTGTAGCTTGGGGATTTGGGGGAGGAGAGGCGAGGGAGGGTATCGTAGCCCGCAGCGGCTCAGGGGGGCAGGAAGCCGCAGGGTTGAGTCACCGGCCCGGCACGCAGCCCCCGTCTGGCATGGGGGCACCCAGCGAGCCCCCGGCCTCCTGCAGCAGCCGAGGCCGCCCGGGCAGGGATGAGTCAGAGTTTCAGACTCGATAAGAGGCAAAGGGAGCAGCTGCCGCACGGCGCCCGGCGGAGCTGGGAGCAGCGCTGCCAAACAGAGGCATAATTACCACCTCCACCAGCACTGATTCATGCAGCAGGCTGGACCAGGGCAGCCGCGTGCCCATGGCCCCGATCCAGCTCCGAGCTTTCGGGGGGAAAAGGGGGGTTAGAGGAGGACTAGCATTGCCACCAGCATCCTCCCCAAGCAAATAAGGGACAGCAGGATGAGCCCCCCCGGGGCAGGCAGCCCTGGTACCCCACCACCCAAGTGAGTCAGGGCGTTGGGTGGTGGCAGAGGACGCGGATTGCGCAGAGCTGGGGGGGGCCAGGGCGGCGCGCACGGGCTTGGCGCGGCTCGCCCCAGTGCTGCGGGCTGTTCCCAAGGAGCAGTCGAGCCCTGGCGAGCGGCACAGGCCGACACTCACCGGGAAAACATCCCGGCACAGGTACACAAACCCCTTCCTGAGGAGGGGTGGAGGTCAGGGCGCAGCGAGGCTGGAGCATCCTGCATCCCACCACCTCCCCCCCCGCCCCAGCAGCCTTCCTGGAAGCGCGGTCGGGGGCTGTTCCTGTCAATTTGGTATTCTCTGAGCTGTAAAAGCAGCAAGCCGCACACCGAGTGCTGCTCCGGCTTTAATGGGTTGTGCATAATGCATGTTTATAAGGCAGTAAAAGGCAGCCCTGCTAATGGAGGCCACGGGAGGCAGGTTATTCCCATGGCTGGATCTGGGCTTTCCGATCAGTGCAAAGGGGGTGACACACGGCACGGGGGGCAAAGTCAGCCAAGCTGAGGGGGGCCACAGCACGCAGCCAGCCCCAGATCCTCCAGCAAAGCCCCAGTGTGTGCTCAGGTGTCAGGGGGGTGTTGGTGAAAGCAAACCCTCCCCCTTTGGTGACCATGGTGTTGGAGCCTTCAGCTTGTGTTGGGAAGCCTGACAAGACACCACCAAAGCTCAGCCACCTGCCATCACAAACAGGTTGGTGCCTGGATCACGAGCTGAGGAGCAGGCAGAGGACAAGGCTGGGGCAGCAGGAGGGGAAGCAGGCAGGGAAAGCCCCCCCTCCACCAGCAGGAAGGGTCCCACGGTGCCATCACAAAGCAGCCAGCACCGACGGGGCTCACCGAGCCATCAGCAACCCCAACGAGAAGCAGCATGCAGAGCCCTGGCAGCAGCCCCAGCCACCTGCCAGGTCCCCACACCAACGCTTGGAAAGCTGCCCTGGATGGGGCTGGACAAGGGGGGAACAGAGCCAAGGGCATCAAAGCTCCTCCACGGCACAGACGAGGTGTAGGTGGGAGCACCCCAGCACCCAGAGCTGGCAGGAGGGGCCAGTTCCCATCCACACGCACCCAGCCAACCCGCCACGGCTGCTCTACAATTCACAGACATTTGACAAGCACTTAATTTTTCAAAGATCCTCGAGTTGGGCTCAAACACTGACTTTTTACATAGCCGTGCATTATGCATGAGCCATCCCCCCCCTCGCTGCCACCCTCCTCCCTGTCTGCACCACAAGCCTCTGAGACATCAAAAGCGAGCAGAGCCGCTCAGATCTGCGACAGACTCAGGTGATCTGCCCCAGACAGGCTACGAGCAGCAGAATAGACCCAAGCTAATGAGCACGGGTGTTACTGTGAACTATCAGCCCCGTTATAACAGCCCCAGCAGCTGATGGGCACCAGCCCAGCACCGCCGTGGGTTCGCTCGCTGCCACAGGCAGCTGGTGGCACCGAAGGTGACAGGGACAGCAGAGCAAGTGTCAGAGGCTCCAGTAGCAGAGAGGGATGTTTCCTGAGCCCTGCATCGAGCATCCTGTTGTTCCTCACACCGAGGCCCGACACCTGCCACAAGCATTTCCATCCCCTCCGCTGTCCTCAGATGTCCCCATTCCTCAGCGGGGAGCGAGCTGGCAGGTGACATTGCAGGCAGGGGATGCTGCTTAAGCCTGCTTTGACCTTCAGAAGCATCCGTCGCAGCCACACCGAGGCTCTTGGAGGCGAGCAGCCTGCAGCAGAGCATTGAGAAACACAAAAAGCAGGACCCTCGGGACCCTCGCCTTCCCCTGCAGCTTGAGAGCCAGGCAAAGCTCTGAGTTTGTGCAGAAAGCAGCAAGGAAATACCTGCTCCAGAAGGGGCAGCCCCACAGCAGAGGCGGGCAAATAGCTCCAGCCACCCCAGTGCAGAGAAAAGGTTAAATCCTCCCCCCACCCTGCTTCCTGGAGCCAGGCATCCTGGTGGAAAACCGGAGGAAGCCACTGGTGCTGCACAGCCCCGGCCAGAGGGCTCATCTGTCTCCAGAATTATTTGATCAGCGGCCAGATGGCATCATCTCCCCCCGGACACTGTCTGCAGAGGAAGTCTCCAGTAAACTCCAGTAAACACACGTCCTCCTGCCCAGAGAGCCCCTTCCTCCAGGGACAAGCAGGACGCAGTCTCTGGAGTCCAGCGCTGGCACCGGTTTCCAGCTGAGCTGCCTGAGAGAAGCAGCAGGGAAGCGATAAATATTGCTTTGGGCAGAAATAGTTATTGCTCAGGGACTCTTTGGCATGCTGGGGATGGGAGCGAACCTCAGGCTGAGGGCTGTGATGCTCAGCAGGACCTAGCCCCTCTCGGTCAGCAGGTGGAGGCACAGGAGCACCCCCAAAACACAGATCACAGACTTTAGGTGCCCAGAAGCAGGCAGCATGACCCTGATGGTGCGAGGCAGGGCCTGGTCCTGGAGCTGTCCTGGCTGGGCAGGGGGCAGAGGAGCTGTCAGCACCCCCACAAGCCCCACGGAGAACAAAGGGCAGCAGAGCTGGAGCTCCTCCGTTCAGGAGCTGCATTGTGTCCTGGCAAGCTGGGCTGCAGGAAGCATATGAGTGATGGTAATTAAAGTTACTTGGGCTTTTAAGAAAGAGGTATTTAAGGCAGGGCAACAAATACCATGCAAGAAGAAAAATATTATTTTAGAAGCACTTCTGCTGCACGCAAGTGATCTCCGGCCCTCCCCGGGCACATGGAGGAGCAGAAGGATTATTTGGTGCTGCTCAGACAAAGTGGGGACAATGGAGCAGGGCTGGGACAGCCACGGCCCAGAAATGACAGTGCCACCACCGTGCGACAGCTAACGAAGCTGGGACAGCCACCACAACAGAGCTGGCACCGTATAAAAGCTTCAGCGGCTTTGAAAAGGATCCACGGCAAGAACAAGCGGCGCAAGGAGGGAGAGAAAGGAGCTTTTCAAGACCTCGCCCGCATCCCATTGATGCATTAAAGTCAGAGCCCTGCTTGCGCGAGCCGTTTCAATGAGGACTGTACAGTGATGAGAAGTCAAAGGATTCAAAGGGGGATGAGAGAGCGGATTGAAGTTTAATGAGAAGAGCGGCAGCGGGGAGCAGCGCCGCACCGCAGCACCACACACCCTGAGCTCAGCCCCACTCCGGCCCTGCCCTCGCCAGCCCTCAGACAAAGGAGCTGGCCGCCTTTGTTTGCGGTGTTTGCACATCCAGAGCGGCTCCTGGCCACTGTTTGCACACCCACAGTCGGTCTTGGCCACCGTTTGCACACGCAACAGGCTGCGGCCACACATGGCTCAGGTGGGAAGCGAGGGGCGCAGGAGCCGCTATCCAGACCCATGCCCCATAACCAGAGGCAGCTCTTCAAGCCCTGTTTATTTCTCAGCTGCTCCCAAACAGGTGTTTGAGAGCTGCTGACAGCCCCATGGGAAGCCCCCATTTCTGCTCCCCTCAAATCAAGGCACATTCTGCCCTCAAATCAAGGCACAGGACTCTCAGCCAAGTCATTTCAAGGCCAGGAAGAGCTCGGAGGTGGGACTGGGTGCTGCACGGCTCTACCTGCAGCCCAGCCCAGCTCTCACCACACCCTCCCAGTGCAGGAATCACCCTGATTGCAGGGCGGAGCAATCCTGTCCTAAAACCCATTCCTGCTAAGGCACGAAGTCACCCCAGAGAATACTTCTCCCATGAGAGTCCAGCCAACCCCTTCCAGCTCTGTCCTGGCCACCAGCACCCACATTCCTCCCTCCCCACACGCATCCCCACGGCTCTGCCCAGGTCAGGTATTTTCACACCCTGTGCGCACAGGGCACCGGCCTCTTCCCAGGGGGAGGAAAGCTCTAAGCCTCCCCTCCGCCCTCCCAAACCAACACCCATCCTCTGCCATCAGCAGGAGCTTCTCTCGCACATGGGAAGCCTCTTCCCACCCCACCCTGCTCCAGCCCCGGAGCCGCACAGGGCCAGCAGCGCCCAACACTGCTGCTGCACCCTCGGACACGATGCTGGGTGCTGTGCTAAAGAAGAACGGAGCAGGAGCACCTCCCATCCAGCCTCACCCCTCGACCCGTCTCAAACGCATTTAGAAGAGGTGGTTTTGGTAAAAACCTTCAAGTTTAGAGGACACCAGCACCCGCGGAAACCCACAGGGGCACTAGGAACAGGAGGACCCAGGTGGGCAGATCCCCTCCGCAACAAAAATTCACCCATCTCATTGGAAACACTGCTGGGAAAGATGGGAACTCATCGCTTGTCCACGGGAAAGAGAACTGGCACGGTGCAATTAATCACAATAACTCCATCTGGATAAGAAAAAAATATTTTGTTTTAAAAGAGCACCAAGAACAAGTTGTCCTTTAAGAACATGATAATTGCAGGCTTTTCAAATTTCGGCTCGGAGGCTCGTGTGCTGTCTCTAGCTAGAATAATGGTGTCCAAAAATACAGGATTCTGCCACCTGGCCCTGATTCTGCCAGCGAAGAACAGAGCGAAGCAAAGCTGGGCTGAGGGCTGCTGCGCCCCAGCTTAATTTCTCCATCCGATTGCATTACATCTGCAGAGT
Organism: Nettapus auritus; assembly: GCA_011076525.1. NCBI lineage: Eukaryota > Metazoa > Chordata > Aves > Anseriformes > Anatidae > Nettapus > Nettapus auritus. The sequence continues at coordinate 4,056,086 of CM021791.1, read as the reverse complement.
TCAAATGCTTCACAAGGAATTATCACCAACACCCGTCAGCACCCAGCCTGTCGGAGCAAGTTAATGATTTGTCACCAGGGCTCAGCCCGCGTGTCACGGTGATTACGGCGGGCTCTTCACAGCGGCCAAAGGTCTCCAACAGCAGAGAACCAAACACCTTTTGCCCAGCAAAGCACCTCCAGAAGCCAGCGCACAGGGCAGGACCAGGACGCATCCTGAGACCACAGGGATGCGGATAAAGGAGCAGGACAGCACCAAGCAGGATTAACGCCCCAACAGGGAGCGGCTGGTTCATCACCCTGCAAAATGCTGGCAGCATTCGGCTTCCTGGTGGCACCAGGGGCTCGCCCTGCTGCCAAGATGCTCAGCTCTGGCTCCTGCCCCCCAGCACAGCATCCCCTGCACCATCCCCACCTGGAGGAGGGACCTTCGCCAAGGTCACAGGGAAGATGCCACAGGGTCAATTCCCAGCCCCTGGCTGGGTCTCAAGCACCGGAGCAGGCAACGCTGCTTGACCCCACAAGGGCACTGGTACTCGCTCATCTTCACAGCCTCAAGAACACGCTGGGTCATCCACATGTGGGATATCCAGAAAGCACCGAGCATCCTCAATCAGCCCCCTTCGCAGCTCCGTGCCTCAGCCAGCAGCTCCTTGCTCAGCACCTTGCAGAGAACCCCAAGCAGCCCTGCTCCAGCACAAGGCTCCTGCCCTTTTTCTAAAGGGATTTTAGATCCGAGCGACTGAAGCATTATGAAATGCCTCCGGGCCTGTCAGCATCCGCAGGAAAACCAATTGCGGATGGCAGATTTAGAGACTCCAAACCCCTGGCTAATTAGAAACATCTTCCTCTGCCCCGCTCCCCCTGTAGCTGTTTAGGAACACATTACTGTGATGCTCACAGGCAGCACACTGGAGCCTGGACCCTTGGCAGCTGAGCAGGATGAAAGCCAGGGCACTCAGAGGCACCTCACCATGACTAGAGGATGCAATAACCTGGGGGACAGCTTGCAAGCCAAAACCCAGCTCAGGGTCAAGCACACGCTGAGGATGACTCCTAAGGGAAGCAGAACAAGGACTGATGCAGCACCCGGAACATCCTCGTCCCACTGCCAGACCCTGAAGCTTCGGGGTGCAGGAGCATGCATCAACCAAGCCACCCCAAAGTCCCCCCAGTACCTGTTCCCTTGCAGGACATGGGACCGAGGAGGAGCCCCATGTTCAGCTGAATGTTAACAGGCTGAACAGGAGCAGGCAGCAACACGCCTGAGCATGGCCCAGATTTTGGGCTGTGCAGGGCCAGCTTTGGGACAGCACCACAGGGCACAGCAGGGCTGTGGGTGGCTGAAATGTTGGAGCATTCTGCAGCTCGGTGCTGGCCAGCAGCAGTTTAAACACAGATGTGTTTTTTTAGCTGCTTAGGTCAAGTTTTAAGACTTTTTTGGCAGCTGTTCCTGAGTGCAGGGGCAGCATGCCTGCTCCATCCCCAGCCCTGCAGGACTGGGGTAAAACCAACACTGGAAAAGAAGAAAAATGGCACCAAATTCAAGCCTTCAAGCCAGGCACTGCTAACAGGTCCACAGCTACTTCTGCACAGCCCAGCTGGGAACACCCCAGGTCCCACAGGACCAGCTGGAACCCAGAGCCGCCGCCACCACCACCCGGGTCCCATTCGCTGGGTGATCCCAAAGCCTGCCTGGGTGGGAAAGCACCAGCTGAAGTGAAGGTGAAATCTGGAAACGGTGCCATGAGAAGTCCGAGGCAGACTCACAAGGCTTTAAGAGACATTCAATTTCTTTTTAGGTTCTGTGAATTAGAAGCCAACCTGATTTACAATTTAAAATTTCAAGACCAATGCAAAACTCAGTACAGATGCTGCAATTAAAGCCTTGCAAGTCACCTGTGCAGAGCCCCCATCCTCCCCAGCTCCCCTCCTGGAGGCTCTGCCATCTGCGAGCCGAAGCCCTGAGATGTGGAAGCACGATAAGAAGCCAAGCACCAGCAAATGCTCCCACACCAAACCCCAGCCTCGAAGGGAAGCCACCATTCACAGGCACAGCCTCCACTGAAAAAGCCTCGCAGCTGCGGAACAGTTGCCTGGCCCAGCTGCTCGATCTGATTAGGGATTTCAGGTGGTGGGGGAAACAAAGGGGGAAGAATTAACAGGATTAGGGAAGTACTAAACAGCAACCCTAAAACACAGCACCAGGACCAGAGGGGAAATTCCTCGAGATCTCCAGGTGCAATCCAACCTCGATTCTGCTGTGCCACCAGCGCTGTGGGACCCCCATGGGGACAGGACACCAGGGGCTCCGACACCCAGGCCCTGGCTGTCCCCCCCAGGCATTTCCTGGGGCAGTGAGGCCAGGCAACAGCAGACAATGGAGCAGGAGAGCCATTGTTTGGAGGGGAGGGCCCATCCTGCCTCCTCGCCAGCACTCCCCAACCATTGGAGCTGACACAGCTCCGGGGACTCGCACCCTACAAAAACAGCTCCCTGCCACCTGCACTGCCACAGAGCCAGCTCTGAAGGGGACACTAAAACACGCCAGAGCCATGAGTTTGTCACGTTCCCATCCTATAAGCCCCACGCTTAAGCCAAATTTGCAATAAGAGATTGTTATTTTTAATGACACTCTATGGAAATCCTCTGAAGCAACGAGCAATTACAGGCTTCGGATGCATAAAGACAGTTTAATTGCCTGCTCCACGCCCTCCCAGCCTGCCCTGGTAAGGCACCAACAGGGACCCGGGAAGGGACCATGACCCACACAGCTCCTCCACGGCCCCCCTAAGGGTGGGCTGGGGGCAGCAGGGGGGCAGAACCCCCCCCCCCCCAGCACCAACACAGAAGGAGAGAGGGGTGCAAGGGGACACTGCTGCCAGCACACTGGGGTCAGGCTGTCACCCCAACAGTGGCACCATTACAACAGGGGGCTCAGGGCCAGCACTGGGACCCCCCGAGGTGCTCTCCCATCATGGCCATGCCCCCCCAGCAGGCAGCCATGCTCCTGCCACCTCTCCCCACGCTGCTCCTCATCTTCAGCCTCTGTCTTCCCTCGGCGGGCAACTCCCAGTGACATTTCAGCATGATCCTTTCATCTGCGCTGCAAACCTGATTAATTAGGCTAATCACTCAGCTAACGCAATTAGAGCCCTCGCTGCTCCCCAAACGCCAGCCAGTTTCACCCCCCCACCCATGTTCTCCGGCTCGGATTTTCGCCGTCAGCCTCTCGCGGGGGTTTCGGACGGGAAAACTCCTTCCTCCTCCTCCCTTCTCCTCCTCCCGGCTGGGCAGCGCCCGGCCGTGCCTCCAGCCAGCCCCGCGGGGGAACCGAAGGACGGCTCCCGCCCGGCCCCGGTACGGGCTCGCCCCGGGGAGCGGCCGGACGGGATCTGCTCCCCCGGCGGGGAGAGGAACGAGCCCGGGAGCGACACCCCCGGACGGGACGGAGCCCAGGGACTCCGCCCGGTTCTCGTATCGGAGCCCTCGCCGGCTCCGGACCCCTCCCGGTCCTTGCATCGGGACCCCTCCCCAGCCCCGGTTACTCCCGGTTCATGCCCCAGGACCCCTCCCCAGCCTCAGAATCATTCCCGGTTTTCGCACCGGAGCCCTCTCCGACTCCGGACCCCACCCGGTCCTTGTACTGGGACCCCTCCCCAGCCCCGGAACCCCTCCCGGTCCTCGTACCGGGACCCCTCCCCGGCCTCGGCTACTCCCGGTTCACAACCCAGGACCCCTCCCCAGCCCCGGGACCCCTCCCGGTTCTCAAACCGGACCCCTCCCAACCTCGGGACCCCTCCCGGTCCTTACCCCAGGACCCCTCCCTAGCCCCGACAACTCCCGGTTCTCGCACCGGGACCTCTTCCAGAACCAGACCGCTCCCGGTCCGCTCTCCCGGCCCCAGACCACTCCCGGTCCTCGCACCGGGACCCTTCCCCAGCCCCGTTACACCCGGTTCTGGCCCCGGGACCCCTCCCCGGTCCCCTCCCGGTGCCTGCCCGGGGACCCCTCCCGGTCCTCGCCCCAGCCCCGGTAACGCCCTGCCCCGGCCGCCCCCGGTACCCCCCCCCAGCCCCGCTCACCTGCGCGCCGCTCCCTGCGCGGGCACTGCCGCCCGCCCCGCTCCTGCCCGAACAAAAGGCGAGCTGCGCCCTGCCCCGCCCCGCCCCGCCCCGCCGACCGCTTTTCCCATTGGTTCTCCCACCCGCCCTTCACCCCGGGTCCCGCCCCCGCCGGCCGTGTTTATCCGCTCGCCATTGGTCGGAGCGCCGCCGCCCCGCCCTTGGCCGGCAGGGGATTGGGTGGGGAGGGAGGTGGGAGGGGGAGGGCGTGGCCGAGAGAGGGAGGGGTCCACCTGGGTGACGTCAGGAGGGCGTGGCAGAGGGGCGGGGCTTGGTGGGGCGGGGCCGGGGGGGACCGGGGGGGGGGGGGGGGGGGGGGGCCCCCCCCCCATGATCCCGTCCCCTTGTCCCCGTCCCCTCGTGTCCCCGAGACCCGGCTCACCCCAGCCCGCCCCCGGGCCCGCCCCCTCACCTGCAGCACCCCTGGGTGCTGGTGCCCCCCCCCCGAGACCCCCAGCACCACCCCCAATTTATTTCATGTGCCAAAATCGGGCAGTTTCACACCAAAATCAGCCAGTAGCATCCCGGGGGGGGGGGGGGAGGGCAGGGTGTGGGGCCCCAGCGGGCTCAGCACACCTGTGTCCAACGTGAGGGGCTTTTTGCCCTCTAAAGTGCCCCCCCATACACACCAGGAGGGTTTTGGCCCCACGGACACCAAACCAGCCAGGTTTCACCCCAAATTGCATCCAAGGAGGTGCGAAACCAAGCACCGGGGTGCAGAGCCCAGAAAGCTCAAAGGCCAGGAGAGGGGGGCCAGGACGGGGTGGGGGGGGTGCCAGGCTCCCCTGACCCCATACCCAGCAGGGCAGGGGGCACGAGGGGAGCCCCCGCTCCCCAAAACATCCCCCGGCTGCATCACCGTGGCCGAATCCAGCCTGGTTGAGAGCAGCCAGGCTTGGGGAGGGGGAAACTGAGGCAGGAGTAGCAGCAGCAGTAACAGCAGTAACAGAAGCAGCAGTAAGAGGCGCCGGGGCCAGGCTGGGGCGGCTGCCGGCAGCTCCCTGCGTCACCTCCGTCCCGGCCCAACTGGTCCAGCCGGGCTCCGCCGCCGCGTCCCGGCTCACACGCTGCCGCTGGCCCCGGGCGAAGCCTTCGCCACACAGCACCCGAGTCCCCAGCAAGCACCCGGCCGGCACCAGGGCAGGGCACAGCCCACGGTTGGGGGGTCCCTGGGATGCAGCCCCCCAGGATTTGGGGTCTGTTGGGGTGCGGGGATGCACCCCGTGCCCCCTGCTACCAGCCCATGGTGACCCTCGGCCGCAGCTGGCTGTGGGCACGGGCTGGGGTAGGGAATCACGGTTGCTGGATGGAGGCGAGGGACAAAAAACTGCAAGAAAACAGGATTTGTGGGATTTTTTGTTGTTTTGTTTTTCTTTTTCGTTGGTTTTTCTTTGGTTTATCTTGGGGAGCCAGAGCACGGCAAGAAAAATACTGGCATGAGGAGGAGAGGGGCACAGAGGGTGGCACGGCACGGTGGCATGGAACAACCCAGCTGGGACGAGGGGCAAAAATCTCAACAAAATTCCTTCTTGGTCATGGTGAGGGGCCGCAGGGAAGCCCAGCGTGGTGCTACACCCCGACACGTCCCCATCAGCCCAACGCTGCCATCCCTGTGTTCCATGCGACACCGTGCTCGCAGTGCCATCCTGCTCGGTGCTGCGGCTCTTGGGGCGCCCCGCATTCCCAACCTGTGCCCCCCTTCCCACCCCGCACACCACCGAGGGCACCACTGGCTGCAGGACAGGACCACGGGGACCCTGATTTGGGGCCGCAATGGGTTTCTCCATCTGCTGGTGGAGAAGTGGGTGCAAGGCGCTGTGTCCCCGGGCCTGGCGAGGGGACACCCTGCCCGGGCGTGCGTCGCAGCAGGGTGGAGGCCCCCGGGCCCTCGCCCGGCATGCTGGGGAGATAAAGCAGCCTTTGCCCCCCTCGGGGCCGCGACGCCAGCGCTGAGCCGGGCGCTTCCCTGCGGCCGCACCCCGCCGGGTGGCCGTGACCCATCGGTGACAAACCCAGCTCCTCCCGGGGGACAGCCAGGGCCCTGCCCGGCGCATGGGTGCCATGCAGCCGCTCCTACCACCTGCGCTGCCTTCCCCTTAGCTCTGCCCGCCCGCGGCCTCCTGCACCCCCAAAGCCTTGCCCGCAGATCTGGGGGCTCAGCACCGGGCCCCCCAAGCCCAGTGCGGGGTGGGCAGAGCTGGGGACGCCCTGGTGCAAGGGGAGCTCGGTGGCAGGGTGGGGTGCTGGCAGCCTCCCCGCCGCCCCCTTCGCTCCCTTCCCTCCCCCGGGGCCAACGCTATGATTCAGCCTCTCGGTTTCAGTCCTCGCAGCCAACTTCCAAGGGGAGCAGAAACGCACCCGGCTCAGCAGGGAGGAGTGAGGCGGCCGCACGCTGCCTGCCCCTGGACGCCCCGTGCCCAAGGCGGGCACGGGCTTGTCGGCAGCGATGCAGCCCGGAACGGGGCCATCCTGCCCTGCCGCTCAGCACCAGCATCAGGGGGTGCTCATCGCGTGTCTCAGACAAGCAGCAGCGTGACCAACCCCAAGGACCGGTATTGGGGTGATGCACGCAGCCCCCTCCCCAACCAACCGTCAGATGCCGCACGTACCACTGGGGTGATGCACAGTGCCTCCAGCCTCGCCTGGCACAATTCGGGGGGTTCCATCCCCCCCAGGCATCCCCCTGCCCTTTTTTAGGGTTTTCCTTCTTTGCAGGGGCACCCAGCACCCCTGCCCGTCCCTCCCCCTGCCCGCTGCGGGGCCTCTCCTACCACGGGCGCACCCCAGCCCCAGGGAGCCCCAGGGCAGAGGCAGCTGTCAAAAGACCAGTCCGGATTTTATTAAAGTTCAGCACCAGTAAAATAATAATTAGAAAAAAAAAAAAAAAAAAAAAAAGCAACTGTGCAAAACGGGAAGTATTAAATTAATGGAGCTTAAGGCTACAGAGGGCTGGTGTGGTGAGAGTCCAAGGCATACGCGGGGCATGGGCGATGATGCAGCCCCTCCAGGCTGCAGCCACATGCTGGCACGGGGATGCTGCAGCCCCGGGACCCCCACTGCAGCACCAGGACCCCTGCTGCAGCCCCGGGCCATGGGCTCTGAGGGGGTCCAGGGCTCTGCGAGTCGCTGGTGGGATGCTGGAAGCCACAGGGCAGGAGCCCTGGATGAGCTCCAAGGATGCACAGGACCAACGTGCATCGCACCCAGCGCAGGGAAACCCGCTGAACGCCTCGTGACGGCACAAGGATTGCGGCCCGGTGCCCATAAACAGCTCCTGGGGAGGAGCCGAGGGGGACGGCAAACCCCAGTGCTGTGGGGGACTGCTGGCACCAGGGCTCCTGGGGACATTGGGGACGGGTGGCTCAAGGGGGCACCCTGCCAGGCACGGTGGTGCGGAGGTGCCACCGCTCCACCGCTGAGACTTGGGGCAGCAGATGTCCAGGAGGCAGAGGCAGCCCTGCGGTAGGCACCGGGCAGGATCCTGATCCCAGTGAGCCTGAGTTTCTGTGCAGCAGCTGGCAGGAGCCTGAAGCCCGGCGTCCCCAGGATGGCATCGCTGGGCCACCACCGTCCAGCTCCGTCAGGGCCGGGGTCCCCTTTGCCTGGCTCGTCAGAGGCTCTCTGCAAACAAGGAGGGCTCGGTGGCATCGGGGCGCAGGCAGCAGCCACCCCACGCCCCCAGGCATGACCCCCCCAAACCCCAGCATCAGGAACCTTCGTCAGCTTTGTCCCCCTTGGTCTTGGGCTCCTGCCACCACTCCGCGAAGAAGCCTTCCTCGTAGTCACCTTCGCCCTCAAACTCGCCATCCGAGGGCAGGTCCCACGGGTCTGGCTCCTCGCCGTCGTCCACTTCCATCTGCAGCACAGGACAGGGAGGAAGAAGCAGCATGGCCAAACTCTACGGCCCCTTCTGCGGGGCTGGTCTGGGGTCAGACCCCCAAGGAAGGACCCAAAAGCACCCAAAAGTGCCCCGAGCCAGGGCCGTCACCTACCTCATCGTCAGCCTGCAGGTACTGCCTGGCGAAGTCCAGCATCTTCTTCTGGGTGGCCGTCCGGTTGTAGTAGCGCACGGCTTCCTGGGCACAGGGGAGATTGGGGGCCACATCAGCCCCCCAAAATGCCCAAACCAGAGGGTGGGGGTCTTGGGGGGTGGGCTCTCTCACCGGCCGGGGCTCGAAGTCCTCCTCCTGCAGGTGCCAGCGCTCGCGGTGGAAGCGGTAGTAGACCAAGTTCTGCTGCATCACCGCATCGTCCGGGTCGAAGAGCATGTAGCTGGAGACGCTGCGCACCGCGTCCCGCACGTCGTTCACTGCGGGGAGCAGCGGGGTGGGGTGGAGAAGGGTGACACGGGGGGGTGACACCAGCACACCCCAGGGCTGCAGCCCCCCCAGCTCCCGGCTGGCACTCACGCTTGTAGTAGGCGAACTGCAGGTAGTGGTACATGGTGGCCACGAACTTCTCCACGAAGTAGCCGCCCACGTTGGGGGTCAGCTCGGTCTCGCAGTCCACCTTGCACTGCAGCACGCTCACAAAGTGATCTGGGGAGAGGTGTCAGAGGGGGGTTTTGTGCCCCAAACCTGCCCCCGGCCCCACCGCCCGCCCACCCACCCACCTGCGATGGCGGGGTAGAAGTCCTTGAACTCCTGCAGCTCGTAGGCACCCTCGCAGCCGGCCAGGCAGTCCTCGTACGCCTTGTAATACTCAGCCAGCGCCTGCTCCATGTCGGCTGCGCTGCTCCGAAAATCCCCGTTGTTGTACAGCTTCACCGACCGCACGAAAATCGGCTGCAGGGCACCAAGAGGGCTCTGCTCACCTCCACGCAGAGCGCCGAGCACAGTGCCCAGCCCCGCGCCGGGTGGCACAGACACCAGAGCAGCCTAGCTCCCCCAGACACAGCTTCATCCCGGGCACCGGCCCCACAGAGATGTTTTTTTTGGGGGGGAAAGGTGGGCGAGCCAGGGCTCAGCTGGGTTCAGCAAGATGGGATTTGCCAACCAGGCATGTGCTGAGCTCCCGTCCCCATGGGGTGTCCCTGTCCCACCCCAGCCCCGTCCCCTCCTCACCTCATAGGGCTGAGCCTCCAGGTCGACGAGGTACTCGTCCACATCCACCATCGTCCTGTAATAGTTCAGGTACTTCAAGGTCATCTCGTGCTTGGGGTTCTTCTGCAGGAAGGTGTGAGCAGCGGACACGGCTTTCTCGATCTTGTTGGACTGGGGAGAAGAGGAAGAGCAAGGGCATGGGGGACAGGCAGGCTGGGGGGCTCAGCACCCAGCACCACGGCCCAGCTGGAGCCCCCGGGCAGCACAGGGAAGTGGCACAGGGCAGAAGGCTGCTCCTCGGGAGGGGACAGCCCAGCAACCACGGTGCCAGCCCCAAGCCCAATCGTCCCCTGGCAGCAGTGGCTGGACAGGATGCAAGACCACAGACAAGGCAGATAAATCCAGCTGATGCAACTCCTCGTATGGAGACATGCCAACCTCTCCCCCCGTGCCCATGGTGGGAGCAGGGATGGCTCAGCCCCTTGGGGACCCCCGTGTCCCACCGGCAGTGATCCACGTGGCTCGGGTTTGTCCCACGTGTCCCCTCTTCTCCGGCACCACCGCCAGCCCAGCGAGCTGCCCCCACTCTTCTGCTGCTTTTCTGAGCTCTCAGGTTGCAATTTCAGGGAATTGAGATTGGGGGGGGGGGGTTGGACAAAGCATCCATTACATGGATTTTAGCCAGAGCAACCGAGAGGAAAACACATTAAGTATCTAGGCCAGGATGTCCCTCATCACTGCCAGGTGAGGGGGGCAGCAGCACCGAGGACTAAAGCAGCCTCTGCACCAGCAGCCAGCCCAGCCCGTGGCGCAGAGGGGGCCCAGCACACCCGTGGCATCGGGGGAGGGAGAGCTTTGCCTTCCAGAGCAGCTCTGGCAAAGGAGGAAACCTCAAACCGACCCCTCCACGTGTGCACTGTGAGCCTGGACAAGCGCCTCTCCCCGATGGAGCATCCCAACACGTGTCCTGCAGCGGTCACAGCATCGCTGGATCCGCCAGCTCGGGCCATGCTCCACCAGCTGGGGCAGCCCCTGAGTCCCCCTCCCCAGGCAATGCTCTGCCCCGCTGGGGGGCCTTGGGGACATCAGGTTCAGTGCCAATAGCAGAGGCAGAACGTAGGCACTGCTGACCTGGAGAAATTCCATACCTCCCAGGAAATCCTCTCCATGTGGGCCTTGGGCACCCACGAAGAGCCGTGCTGGGGGATGCTCTTACCCACAGCAGGACGGGGGACACGGGGAGCCCCCAGGAAACCCCCAGAAGGGGCTGTGAGAGGAGGGGACCAGGGCCATGCAGGGCTGCGGAGGGGGGCAGCCACAAGAACCCCCAGTTGCAGGCACACCCCCTCACATCCCGCCTGATGCGTCCCAGATGCCGCTGACGTGCCACGGCGCAGGGGCAGGATGGAGGAGCCCGGGGAGGGGGGGATGCCAGGCAGGGGGTACGGGGTGGGGGCTGCAGGGTGGGGAGCACAGGATGGACGGGAGCAGGATTTGGGGGTCGCAGAGTGGAGATGCGGGATGGGGCGATGCAGGATGGGGGTGTCCATGGGGAGGTGCAGGATGAGGGGCGCAAACTGAGGGGGCGCAGGGCTGGGGTGCGGGACAGAGCTGCAGAATGAGAGGCAGAGGAGGGGGCAGAGCAGGACGTGGGGAGGAAGGTGAGAAGGTGAGGAGGGCAAGAGCAGAACACAGCAGGACGCCCACTCCCCCCCAGAGCAGGGCAGCCCCCGGCTCCCCGCACGCCCCCTGCGCGCCCCGTTGCGCGGCATTTGCGCCCCCCCCCACACACCCCGCGGGACGCCGCGCTAGCCTCACCTTGAAGAGCGCATAGTGCAGGTACTGGTAGGGCAGGCGGCGCTGAAAATCGCGCAGCGTCTGCGCGGGGGGGGTAGCGCATCTGGAAGACAGGGAGGCCGCGCTTGCAGGCGCGCAGGCACCCCGCGCGGCGCAGCAGCCTCCCGAAGAGCTGCAGCTCCCGCTCCCACTCCCACTCCGCGGGATCCCCCTCGGCGGGGGACTCCTCCACGGCGGGACCCCCTTCGGCCGCGCAGCGGCGGTGGCAGTGCGCTTCGCTGTCGCGCAGCAGGCGGTGGAGGCGCAGGCTGGCCTCCAGCTCCCGGGCGCTCTCCGCCCAGTGCGCGTCCGCGTATTGCGCCAGCGCCCGCGAGTAAGCGCGCTGCAGGGGCTCCAGCGCGGCCGCGGGGAAGCCGCGCACGCTGTACTCCTCGTACTGCGCCGCGCAAGGCTCCTCCGCCACCGCCACCAGCAGCAGCAGCGCCAGCGCCGCGCCGCCCATCCCCGCAGCCGCCGCCGCCGCGCAATGCCCGCGCAGCGCCGCGCAGCGCCCCGCGCAAAGGGGCGGGCAGGCGGGGAAGGGGAAAGGGGAAGGGAAGGAAGGGGCGGTGCGGGGCGCGCCGGGAGCGCAGGGTCTTAGTGCGGCTCTGCGCGGCTGGCGCAAGGCCCGCGGGGGCTGCGCGATGCGCGCAAGGAGGAGCGAGGGGTCGGGGAGGCGTTGGAGGGGGGTGCGCCCTCGGCTGCGCCTCCCCGGGGATGCGCTCGGAGAGGGGGGTGCCGGGGTGAGTCTGGGGGCTGCGGATTCTGGGAAGGCTCCGGGGTGCGCTCGGGGCTGGTTTTGCGCAGCCCAGACCCCCCCCCCGCCAGGCTGTGCCCGGTGCTGGTTTCGCTGCTGGCTAGTGGCGAGCTGGAGGCTGCTCGCCCTGCTCCGTGCCAGACCCCAGGGCTGAGCCGTGCCAGGCCTCGGCACGGCCACGCTGGCCCCAGCCCAAGCCCGGAGCGTGGCTGCCGCTGCACAGTGGCTCTGAGAGCTGCGGCAGCACGGGGCAGGAGCCAGGGAGCTGCTGAGATTTTTGGCTGAGGAGCAGAGGCCGTTAGCAGTGCCCAGCACCTCCCTGCAAACAAGCAGCTCGCCAGCACATCAGCCGGGATGCCAGCCCCCTGGGATGCCAGCCCCTGAGTAAGAGCTCACTTGCCCCAGAGTCAGACCCTGGCCCTGCTGTGCCACAGGGAGAGCCCCAAGTCCCCCCGTGTTGTGCCATGGTGGCTCAGCCCAAGCACGGACCCTCAGGGACTCACAGCACCCTGGGTCTGGGCTCTGGGCAGCTGCTGCTGCTCTCCTTGAGCCTCTGCTCTCAGCAGCAGCACCGTGCCTCCAAGAGGCTGGGATTCGTTTCAGAACCAGAGCCTGTCATATTTCCCACCTGGGGCTTGCAGAGGGCCCTGACCACATCGCCTGACTTTTGCCAGCAGTTTTAGGGGGACAGCAGGGATGTGGGGAAACACGTCCACGTGCATGCGATGCTGTGCTTCTCTCTGAAAGTCTGCTACAGGGACAGTTTCACATTTTTAATCATTGCCATTCAGTAAAAGATCTGTCAGCAGCAGACTGCAGAGCAGTAGGCGTTATTAAAACCGTTAATTCCTTGTATTTACTGTTCCTCAGTGCTAGGGAGCGAGGGGCAGCACCCTGAGCCGTGGGTGCTGGGAGGAGCGCAGGCAGCAGCACTAGGACCCGGAGCGGCTGCCGGGATGGGACCTCCAGCTGCACAAACTTGCTTCCAAATAGGTCTCTTCAGCTTTTTCCTTTGCAGAAAGAACTGCCTAGGGGTAAAAAAAAAAAAAAAATAAATAAATAATAAAAAAAAGTCCTGACGTGGAGCTTTGCAGCTGCGACTTTTTCTGCCTGCCCCGCTGCCGCCGGCTCGGGGAATTGCCCCGGCGGTGCAGTGGGGAGGCTGGTGGAAGGCAGCAATGGCTGGGCCCCGTTACACGTGTACAGAAATGCAGCTGGGCCGGGCTGAGCTCGCATCGGCGCGGGAGAGGGGCCGGGGAGGCCCCACCTCTGCGCCTTCCCCTCCGTTCAGCCTTTCCAGCGGCCGCAGCCTTCCAGCGCCATGGCCTTGGGCAGCTTCGTCCTCCTGCTGAGCCTCCTGGGGGTCCTGGGGCTGGGCGACCCCGGCCCCCTGGAAGACGTGGTGATAGACAGATACTACATCCCCAAAATCTGCCTGCGGGAAGTCCAGATGGGGGATTTCATTCGCTACCACTACAATGGGACCTTTAAAGATGGCAAAAAGTTTGACTCCAGGTATAGCCCTTGGTTCTTTACCAGCTGCATGCGCCCCCAGCCGGGGCTCCCCAACCACCCCACGCAGGGGGGAATCCTGCATGCTGCCCCCAGCCCGCCTGCGTGTCACCCCATCACGGTACCGAGGGCCAGGGGACTTTGACCCCAAGGGGGAATTTTGGGGGTGCTGAGACCCAGCTGGCCCCACGGGAGCTGCCCAGGATGGCTCAGCCCGGCTGGGGCTGCAGCCCCCAGCTCAGCCCCATTTCTGAGCCTGCAGCCCCAGGGTGTGAGCCCGTCTCAGGCAGGGGCAGGATTAGGCCCTAAGTGAGATGCTTTGCGCTCCAGGCGTGTGCTTGCATGTATTGCACAGGCAGAGAAAATACCTGAAGCACTTTGAGACGTGGCAGCAGCAAAATCCCTTCGTTACCTAGCCAGGTTCTTGCTGGCCGTGGATTTCCTCGGCGTGTGCACCGATCCTGCTCTGCTCACGCTGGTTATAAACCAGGGTTTTGTTGGTGCAGTTCCTGATCTGCACCAAGGCGAGGAGGGGTAGGATCATGCACAGAACCAAAGGGGGCTGTGCTGGAGCTCAGCCCCAGCCCAGCTTGGGAACAAAAAACTTTCCAGCTGGGCGTTTTTCAGACCCCTGGAAAGCAGAGGGATTCAGCTCCTGGCTCAGTGAGTCTCAATTTTCTTGCAAGCCTGAATGGGAGAGAAAGCAAATCAGCCACGCACTGCCACTCCTGCTGCTGTAAGCCCCAAACGCGATGGGAGCCCGGGGAATTTTGCTGCTAAAATAATTCTTTGTCCCGAGGACTGCAGCGTGCTTCCAGGAGAAGCATTCCCTGCACATGAAACAGGATGAAGGGTTTCCCTTTATTTGGAATGGCCCCCAGTTGCTTCCCAGAGCTTTTGTTTTAAGATTAAAAAATAAATAAAGACAAATTTGCAGTTTAAAAATGAGGCCTGGGACTTCTTCTTTCCTCCTCACTGCAAACGTGGCACACACGAAATTACAGGGAAGCAACAGCAAGCCCGGCAGCTCGCAGCCCTCCAGGCCAGATGGCCGTGCAAAATTTGCGAGGATATTTACGAGTTCAGCCCCAAATAAATTCATTCCCTGCCTCCTCTGCACCCTGCAGGGCCTGATCCTGTACTCCCCCACCTCCGAGGGTGCGGGCCAGAGCCCCGGGGGGGGGCGAGGGAGGCAGTGGCACCGCGGGCAGGGCAGGATTGATCCCTGGGAGCTCTGTGCTTGCTGCGGGGTCGGGGCGCGGGCTCTGCCTCCAGCTGGGGACCTGGTTGGGAGGGGGGACCCCGATCCCAGCGAGATGTGGGGGAACCTTGAGGCTGGTGCTCTGAGACAAACCTGGGGGATGCTTCATTAGCGTGAATTACAGACCTGGGAGAGAGCCCAGGGTTGGCAGGGGCACCGCACAGCCTGCCATCAGCCTTGCCATGGGGTGGGAGATTTGGGTGCATTTTTGGCTTAATGAACGTATTTGCAAGGCTACAAATTCAGCGTGGGTGCTCAGGGCGAGGCGGAGGGACCTGCTCAGCCCCGTGGGTCGCAGCCTGCCCTTCAGCACACGGTGCTGACGGGTCTGTCCCTTCGCCCCCAGCTACGACCGAGGGGCCACGGTGGCCGGCGTGGTGGGCGTCGGGCGGCTGATCACCGGCATGGACCGGGGGCTGCAGGGCATGTGCGTGAACGAGCGGCGTCACCTCATCGTGCCCCCTCACCTGGGCTACGGCAGCATCGGCGTGGGTAAGGGGCTGCGGGGGGACGGAGGGGAGAAACCCACCAAGCTTGAACCCTGCAGGAGCTCAGGGTTGACAGGCATTAGGGGACAAAGGTCCTCCCTTGTCCTGCTCAGTGGAGGGGGGAGGATGCTGCAAGTGCTTTAAAGCCTTGCATTTGCATGCAGCAGGGCATCCGCCCTTACCTTTTTCTCCCCTAACTCTCTCTCTGCCCTCACTGCTGCCTCTTTAGCGGGGCTGATTCCCCCGGATGCCACCTTGTATTTCGACGTGGTCATGCTGGACATCTGGAACAAGAACGACAAGCTGCAGATCACCACCCTGTCCAAACCCGAGCACTGCAACCGCACGGTGGAGAACTCGGACTTCGTGCGGTACCACTACAATGGCACACTGCTTGATGGCACCCCCTTCGACTCCAGGTATGGGGTGCTGGTGCTGGGGCCACGGGGAACAGTGGGGACCGGGGGACGCTGGCCTGGGGCAGGACTTGGGAGCCCCCCATTTCAGGCCAGGGGGGCTGGCATGGCCCCAAAGCCGTTCTCCTCATTAGCTACAGCAAGGACAGCACCTACGACACCTACGTGGGCACCGGGTGGCTGATCAAGGGCATGGACCAGGGGCTGCTGGGCATGTGTGCCGGGGAGAAGAGAAGCATCATCATCCCCCCGTTCCTAGCCTACGGGGAGAAGGGCTATGGTAAGCCAGGCATCATCCCACTACTCCTGCTCAGGGAGCCAGGACCCCCATCCAGGCTGACCCGTGCCCCCCTCCCCAGGGACTGTGATCCCACCGCAAGCCTCGCTGGTGTTTAGCGTGCTGCTGGTGGACTTCCACAACCCCAAGGACGGCATCTTCCTGGAGCACCTGGAGGTGCCAGAGTCCTGCAAGCGCAGGGCCGTGACTGGGGACTTTGTGCGCTACCACTACAACGGCACGCTGATGGACGGGACGCTCTTCGACTCCAGGTATGGGGAGAGGAAGCAGCCACGGGGGGTGATGTCCCCATGCACGCTTGGTCCTCTCCCGCCCCACACCCAGCAGCAAGGAGAAGCTGGAAAATCCCAGAGAAGCTGGGAGGAGAGGGTGGTAATGAATATGGAAAAGGATTAAAAAAAAAAAAAAGTCGTTACCAAATGGAGCGAGGTTTGGCGGGCACAGGGCCACGTGCTGGGTGCTCGGGCTGGTTCTCTCACCCGACAGCACCGTGGGCTTCTGTCCCTGCAGCTATTCCCGCAATCACACATACAACACCTACATCGGGAAGGGCTACATCATCCCCGGCATGGACCAGGGCCTGCAAGGGGTCTGCATGGGGGAGAGGAGGCGAGTGGTCATCCCCCCCCACCTGGCCTACGGCGAGAACGGAGCAGGTGAGGGGCGTGCGGCACGGACCCACGGTGTCACTGGGTTGTGCCAGCCCGGCAGAAGGAAAGCAGGGGGAAGGTTTTCCCAGCTCTGTGCTCACCCAGCTGAGATCTCGCTGCTCCTCTTCCAGGGGACAAAATCCCCGGCTCAGCCGTGCTCATCTTCGACGTCCACGTCATCGACTTCCACAACCCGGCCGACCCGGTGGAGATGGAGACCATGTACCGGCCCGAGGGCTGCAACGTCACCACCCGCAACAGGGACTTCGTCCGCTACCACTACAACTGCTCCCTGCTGGATGGCACCAAGCTCTTCTCCTCGTGCGTGCTCCGGGACGTCGGCTGCGCAGCCACGGGGCAGCAGGGTGGGGGGTGCCGGATTTTGGGGCATGGGAGGGAAAGTGCAGGATTTTGGTGCGCGGGAGGGAGCCTGACGGGTCCGAGGGTTTCTCATCCATGTTGTCTTCTCTGTGCCCCCTGCAGCCACGACTACGGAAGCCCCCAGGAGGTGACTCTGGGGGCCAACAAGGTGATCGAGGGGCTCAACAGCGGCCTCCTCGACATGTGCGCCGGGGAGAGGCGGGTGCTCATCATCCCCCCGCACCTGGGCCATGGGGAGAGCGGAGGTAGGGGCACCACAGCCATGTCTGCAAAGCAAAATGAGGGTTTCTGAAGCCCTCCGTGTCTCCCTGACCTCTCTTTTCCTTGCTGGAGGCTGGAAGGCTCTCACCCATCGGGGCCGGAGGTTTTCTGGGCTTCCCATCAGGTGCAAGAGCCCTCGCTTGTTTTCCAGCCCGGGGGGTGCCAGGCAGCGCCGTGCTCCGCTTCGAGGTGGAGCTGATCTCCATGGAGGAGGGAGTTCCCGAAGGATACCTCTTCATCTGGCACGGGGACCCGCCGGAGAACCTCTACGAGCAGATGGACCTCAACAAGGACGGGCAGATCCCTGCCGATGAGGTGCCCAAACCTCACGGGGGCTTGTGGGGTGCGGGAGGACACAGGGATTGGGCATGCTGTGGGCATCACCCAAAGGATGCTGCTGATCCCAAGCACTGGGGAGTACAAAGGGCTGAGCAGGAAAAATGCCCAAGCCTGGAGCATCACTGCTGGAAATGGGGGGTGGCAGGGCTGGGGCAGCGAGGGCAGCCCCATCTCTTGTCCCTGCTGCTGCCCTCAGTGCCGGCTGCAGGGAGCAAAGCAGCATCCCGACCGTTCTCCCCCCTGCAGTTCTCCACCTTCATCCTGACCCAAGTGGCAGAAGGCAAAGGGCGCCTCATGCCCAGCTCCGACCCCGACAAAGTCATCGCTGACATGTTCAAGAACCAGGACCGCAACCAGGACGGGAAGATCACGGCCGAGGAGCTGAAGCTGAAGTCGGACGAGGACCAGGAGAAGATCCACGAGGAGCTGTGAGGTGCAGCGCCCGCTCCCCCCTGGGGACAGGACTGCCTTTGCCAAGCCACGGCTGGGCTCCCCAGGAAGCCAGCTGGGAACCTGCCCCTACCCCTTGCATGGCTTGCAAGGGAAAAACAAACAAACAAACATTGTGCCCCCCATTATTTAATGGAGGGGATTTTGATGTGTCCCTCATGGACAGGAAAACTCACCAGCCCCCAGGTAACGCGCCCAGACCAGAAGGTCTGAAGCAGCCATGCTCTTGGGCATCTCTGTGCTCCACAAGGGGGGCAGTGCCTGCATCATTTCCCCACCTTGCCCCGTGTCCCCCCACCCCGTGCAGCTCCAGCAAACATCTCCTGCCCTCGGGTGGACCAAGCCATGCCAGTGCCATTCCCTCGAGCTTTGCCCTGTGTCCCCTCTGCTGCCGGCTCTACCCCGAGCCCTGCTTCGACCCCTCTGCTCTTGGTGCCCCATGAGGGGGTCGGGGCAGTGGCACCCCCTCCCCAGGCTGTCCCTAAGCTCCGCTCCCTTGTCCTTGGCCAGCGACTGCACGTCCTGCGATGCCTCTGGGCCTGCGCAGGGAAGGGGGGAGCTTCCCCTCCATCTCCTTGGCAGTATTGCTGTAGTTTAGGGATGTTTTTTTGTTGGTTTTGTTTTTCGTTAGTTTTAAATACACTTACCTACAAATCTTTAAAGGAGAAGAGAAATAAAGAGGGTCCCTGCTGCTGGTCCAGCCTCTGCTTCCCCCAGGACACAGGCTGGAGGTGGCTCAGGTTCCCAGGATAAAACCCTGACGCCCCATGGGCATCCCCGGCTTGTCTGGGCCCCTTGGGACAGCTGGGAGCGGATGAACTGCTGCCAGCTTGGAGAAAAGAGAAGCCTCCCCCGCCCCAGCCCTCAGGGAGCAGCAGGCTGGCCTTCATCCTCATCCTCCCCACAGCCAGCAGGGACCGAGTAAAATCAGCCCGATTTGGCTTTGATGCCTAAATGCAGCCAATTTAACGGCGCTCTCAGGTCTGTCCCAGCACGTCCCCATCACCTTCCCGCCGGCTCTGAGAGCTTTTGCACAGCGTGACCTTGCAGAGAGAGATTAAAAAATGTGAGAATAGAACTGTGCAAAGGGTCAGAGCAAGCCCCTCTAACAATGACTTCTACATGGCACCAAATAAACAATTTCAACTGGTTT
Organism: Nettapus auritus; assembly: GCA_011076525.1. Taxonomy (NCBI): domain Eukaryota; kingdom Metazoa; phylum Chordata; class Aves; order Anseriformes; family Anatidae; genus Nettapus; species Nettapus auritus. The sequence continues at coordinate 4,037,119 of CM021791.1, read as the reverse complement.
CCAAAAAGCTTCTCTCTGCGTCAGGTTACTTTGCAGTGAAATACTCACGTTTGGCTGGGCAATGGTGCGAGGAGAACTCAGCTGGGTCTTTTATTTCATCTAAGTGAGGGAAGTCTGCGCTGTTCACAAGTTTGATGTTCTCAGCCCATGACACGGAGGGCAGCGAGCGAGCTGAGGGCTGAACCCAGGGCTCCCGAGCCAAAAGGTGCCACCACTTACATGCTGCCGGGGACAGGCTGCGGACCGGGGCTGGATCCTATCTAACATTCCCCAAACAGCCCTACTGCAGCTCACACCATCAGCACAGCAAGCACCAGGGTGGGATGAGAGCAGTTTCCAACACCAGGGTCTTGATTTGCCACTTGCAATCAGGGCTGTCAGTTTTCCTCTCCATTAACTTCACCAGAGGTTCCACAAAAATAAGAGGGCTTCTTTCTACTGCTCCTCCAAGAGCCCAGAATGAGCCCAGCAGTTTCAGACAGAATCACCGTTACCTAAAATAATCCTTAAAACCCCAAAGCCGTAGCTGGCCGCTCCTCCCCGATCCCACCCATGGGCTCCAAACACCGCTCCCAGCCCCAGCCCCGCTGCGTTTGCCCAAACCCTGCCAGCCCAATGCTCATCAGACAAACTCACTTCTTGTTTCCTGAAGCAATGCCAGGCGAGCTCCAGGGAACAGCAGGAATGACTGGAAAAGGCTCTTTTACAGCAAGAGCTGTAACACGCTTCCACTCAGTGCTGCTGCTAACGGGAAACCCAGAGGGTCTGCTCCCCCTGCAGCAAGCAGACATGAGCTGGGAGATGCCATCCCTGCTCCAGCTCATACTTTCCCCAGCACCCACCCCCCCAGAGGTTGCAGACCCTTCCCTTCCCTTTTCCCTTCCTTTTCCCTTCCCACCCCAAAGCCCTGGTGGGCAATGGGTCCTGCACCCACGCAGGAGAAGAGGGAGCAGAGGCTGAGACGTGCAGGGACCTGTGGATTTTGGGCAGCAGGAGCATTGCTTGGCAATGCCTAGAGGTGCCCAGAGCTCAGCCTGGGCACCTCAAAGCCACAGAAAACAGGACATCAGGAGAGAAATTTGTTTTCTTACACGGGAATGCAGTTAAAACCGAACAGCTTCAATCTAAGATGGGTCCGTCCTCGACCAACAGCAAACCACCTCCGTTTCTGCACCCAGCCGCTGAAGCTAAGTGCCGGATGTCTCCCCCCGAACATGAATGGTTTGTTGTGGTCCCCAGAGCTGGGATGAAGTCTGAGAGGGAAGCAGCAGAGCCGAGGCACAGACGGGGCACAAGGAGCAGGCTCCTTGCTTCCCGCATCGCAGCCCTCCAGTTCCAGGAGGACAGCCGGTGAGGTTTGGGATGGACACGACACACAACAGCCGGGGCAGGGAGACTGCCCCCGGCACCAGGATGGATTCAGGCAGGTACCAGAAAACCCAGCCCAGCTCTGCCAGTGGAAGGACGTCTGTTTGCTCCCCTGGCCGGGGCTGGGATGCTGGTTTTCCAGTTCATGTCTCCAGAAGGATGTAGCGGAGGATCCCGTTGACCACATCCAGCGTCTCGTCGCTCTCCAGAACGATGTCGTAGGCATCCAGGTACTTCCCCCTCCGCTCCTCCACCTGCGGTGCAGCCACCAGGGAAGGGAAAAGAGGAGAGGACCACAGAGAAAGAAGACTGTGAACAGCTGAGAATGAAGATGCCGCACCCACACCCCTTGCCTTTCTTGGTGCTACAGAAAAGAAGGGTCAATAATTCGATAACCACTCCAAAAAATGCCCAAAGTGCACCAGGAGCTCCACAGCTCCCTTGCATGCTCCACGAGAGCTGAGACAAATCCAGCATCCCTCACGCTCTGGCAGCAGGAGGGCTGCTTCTCACACCCACCTTGTCATTGAGAAAGCCGATCTTGAGGATGTTCTCCACGCTGGGAACCCCATCTGCCATCGTCAGATCTCCCATGGAGTCTCCCAGCAGGATGATGCTTGTCCTACCGCTCAGCTGCTGGAAATACTCCGTACCCTGCAGGACGCTGTTGTTCTTGTTGTAGGTGTGGATGAGAGGTCCCTTGAAGCACTTGAGGACTCCCTGTGCAAGCAGGACAGACACGCTGATCCCAAAGCAATCCCTTTGCCGTGTTGCAGCTGCGGTCTCCCTTCCGGGAGGGGGATAAGGCCGGGATGCTTGCAGAACGACAGCTCTCATCTCTGAGACGTGCCCAAGGAGCCACGAAACACGGGGAGAGAGTCCCCAAGGGCCCCATTTTGCAGGATGAGCCCGTTCGGTGAGAACCTGGAGATCTTGGACTGGGCTCTGTACTGCCCTGGTGCTTTTCAGGAGCCACGGAAAACCAAAATCAGAGGAGCCCCAGGGCAGAGCGTGGCCCTGGAGGGAGGCAGCGCTGTTCTGCTGTCCCAGGCTCTCCCTGAGGCTGCCTGTCCCAGCACAGCACCCGTGGGAACAGAGGGCTTCATTGTGCACAGCAGGGCATTTTCTAATGTGAACTGAGACTTTTCAGGCTTTCGCACATCAACAAAGGCCTTCCAAGCTGCTTTAAAGGACATCTGGCTTTCAGATCAGGGGAGACCTCTGCAGTTGGTTAACTCTGTGCTGACCGTGCACTGAGCGAGCAGCGCTGGAGCAGCATCCATCCAGCCCCGGGCATACCCAACAGACACACAGGTCACCTTCAGCCTCCAAAAGTAAGTTTGGAAGACGAGGAACCTACAAGATTGTGAACATCGATCTTCAATCGATTGATGCTCAGCTGCTCCTGTGCTATCTGTGGTGGCAGCAAGTAGCAAGGCATCCCAAAGCCCCTACGGTGCTCCCCTGGCCCAGAAAAGAGCCAGTCCTATCTAGAGGGATCCAATACTTCATAATGTTAATGGGCAGCATTTAACCTAGACGTGTGTCTGTTCAATATATCACAGCCCTCGGTTCCAGCATCACAAACCTCCCCCCTGCAGGCTCGCTGCATGAACTCACAGTGTCATCGAAGTCCATGTAGTTGGACACCACGTTGACGTTGGAGTAGAAGACGTTGGCCTGCCGGATAATCTCTTCGAGGACATCACCGATGCCAGCCGAGAAGATGAATATGGGGACGTTGTACTTGTACAGCTGATCAAACAATTCATTAAATCCATCCCTGGAAGAGAAGTGTCCATGACAGGGCATTATGTTACTCCCTCCCAGCAAGAGGTGCTCTCTGCATGGTGAGCTGCCAACGCTCTCAGCTCCAAGGCTCACGTTTCTGCCTGGGACTCTCCAGAAAGAAAAGCCTGTGCCTCTTCTGGAAGAGGGGAGCTGCCCGCCCAGGCTCAGGGAGCTTCCTCTGGGTGCTCCTTGCCAAAGATGAAGGGAGATTGAAGAGGCTCTGGGCAGGAAGGAGCCAGCCCAGGAACCGGGCAGCCCACAGCCTCGGGGAGCAAAGCTCAGGCTGCAGCTGGTGGTGCTGGCTTCTGGCTCGCTGTCACAAAGCTAAACCCCAGGAAGGAAGGGAGATTTGCATCTGCTGCACTTCAGAGGTGGCGTGCAGATCAGAGCGGCAGCGAGCAGGTGAAGTGAGCCATCAGAAATCAGTTCAGCTTCCCCCAGATTCTTCTCCAAGAACACAAGCAGCGACGTGGCCTTGGGGAAACTACTTGCAGGGGATGAAGGGCCCCCAGCCCATACCTCAGCATCACATCCGATTCCCTGACTATCTGGGCGATGTCACCCTTCTGGATCTTCTGCTGCGACAGCAGGTCGTGGGCCCTGGTCCACCTAGGGAAAGGCAGCAGGGTGAGTTTCCCGGGCAGCCAAACTCGAGGCAGTCAGAAAATTAATAGCTAGAAACTTCCTGGTATCACTGCCAAGCCTATAGGAAGTTCAAGTCTTGTGCACTGCAGTCCTTGGGGGCAAGAAGGTGCAAGAGGAGGTGCTAAGCACCTATTTATCTATGGCTTTCTGCTCTGAAACAAACAACACGGGTCTTGATCATCTGCATCCTCTGCCCTCACGTCCCTCGCACTTTGTGATACCCAAGGACGTGCTGTGAGACCCGGGGAACTGCCAGCACCAACATCAGGCACCAGTGTGCAGGGAAATCAGACCCCTGCCAGGGATCCAGCATCACCACTCCCATGCCTGAAGGCAAGGACGACAAGGAACCCCCCCCCACTTCTCTCCAAGGCCTTGTAGCTTTTGCTTTTTACCCAGTGACTCAAATTATTTGCCAGCTGGGTGTGACAGGCACAATCAGGTGAGTGTGCCATGAACCCAAAAAATGTTAAAGGGGGGCCTACAAGCAAAGGGAACCATTTCTAGGGCTCAGCACGTTCCTCTGTGCCTGGCCTCGGCTCAGGAGTTCCCTTTTTCTCCTTTTTTCCCCCCAATGCTCCCCAAAGAAACAAGCAGACCACGGGCAAACACTCACCACTCCACCATCAGGGGACGTTTCTCTTCCAGGGTCCGGTTGGGATCGATTTCTATGGGGTAGTAATAGTGCAGCAGGTCCTTTAACTGGAACGCAAGTGAGAACACAGAGCGAACACTGAGTCTAAAGAGACCGTAATCAGCAAACACAGCACTTCTGAATTCCCCCAAAGCAACACAACACACAACAAAAACACGGCCAAAAACACTTCACTCAGAGCAAATCTGGGGATCTCTGAAGGAAGAGTTAATCCGCAGCTAGCTTGGCTGCGTATCCTCTTGGCCCAAATACTGCACGTACAGAGAGGTACACAGACACGCTTCCTGCTCTTATCAGACCAAAAAAGCCCGCAGCTGAGTATGCAAATTAAATTTATCTTTTTCACTTTCCCCTCCGTTACCATCACTCAATACAACCCCAAGATGATGGGCCATAGGGATGAAGAGCCCTGCAGAACAGCGCCTACCTTCTTCTTGCCATCCTCACTAATAACGCGACTGTTGTCCAGGATATCTGTAAAGATAAAATTCCGTTTTTGTAGCCCAGAAACATGAAGGTTGAAAGTTTTAGGATGCGAGTGTGAGAAAGAGAAGGAGCATCTGGGTTTCTCGTCTGCAAAGCTGGAGCACAAAGACCAGGAGATGGTTTTTGGGCTGACTGGAGGCGAGGGCTGTAACAGCAGCAGCCGCTGTGGATACTGACACAGACCCCCCAGAATTAAGGGCAGGAAAAGCCGACAGCAAGGCTTCAACTCACTGTGCGATGTGGGGCAGCGCCTGCCATTGCACCCGAACCTGCTCAGCGTCATGTCGAAGTCAGAGATGACCTGGAGGGTGAGAGAAGACCAAAAGCTGTAGGTGACCCAGCTCCTTCTGCCCTTGCAATACCTGGCTGAGGATGCTGCCGGCTGCAAGGATGCAAATCTGCTGTCTGCACATCTCACGTGAGAGCACAGAGCCGCAGCAGAGCACGGGAGTGGCTTGTGGATGGGAATTTGGGTGTCCCTGCCAGCTCGAAGTAGGTCTTCCCCCCTCTGAGCTGAGCCAGGCAGCACCCCTCCCGCACCCCAGGCGCTCTTATCAGCACCAAAAGGCTTAATCCTCCCGACTGCCTGCCGCGGGTGGGTGGAAGGTTTGGGGGATTGGCTAATATTTATAGCTTGCATAACAGGGAAGCAAAGGGCCCGGCCAAGGGCAGCTTGCAAACACAGCGTGCTCCCCCACCTTGTCTGGGGCTTTTCCCTCTGCACCAGCAAAACCGCGCTGCTGGTGCTCTGTGCATGTGGGTGCTGGGAGCAGATGGGCTGGGGGGGTGCAGAATTGGGGGGCTGAAGGGAGATGAAAGCAAGCACCGAGCACACCGGGGACCTGTACCTGCAGCTTGCTGCTCCCCTGCTCCTTGATGGACCGAATTATCCCCAGCACCCGCTCCGGCCGCAGGATGCGGACCGTGGGCTTCTCCAGCTCAGGCACCTGCAGGCAGAGAACCCCCCCTTTCCCCGGTCAGCGACACCCCCGGGGGCTGGGTGCCCCCAGCCCTGCTCTCCCAGCTCCCCGGTCCTTGGGGACCCCGCTCAGCACCCCCCGGCCCCGCACTCACCATCTCGCCCCGCTCCGCACCGCCAGGGCCGGGGCCGCGCAGCCGCGGGGAGGAGCCGGGCCGGGAGGCGGGACCGGGAGGGGGGGCGAGGGTATTTAGGGGGTATTTCTGGGGGTATTCGGGGGGTGTCCGGGGTCTCCCGTCCCCTCCGGCTGCAGCCGAGCCCCTGCCCCTCGCTCCCCCACGCCCCCCCCCCGCACCCCGCGTTTCCTTTGCGAGACGCTGCAGAGCCGGGAAAGCGAAAGAGAAAGATTACAAATAAGTAAATAAATAAAAATACGTGGCAAGGGCTGATAGCAGCTACATCCTCCCCAGCATTGCCACAGAACTATTTAAACTTTTTGTTATTAAAAAAAATAACAACATAAATTATTAAATTAAAAAAATAACAACAACTACAAACAAACCACCAGCAGCAACATGAAAAAGTCAAAACTTATTACTATTATTTAATTTATTTTTCTTGTTTACGCCGATCCTAGAGGTGCCCATTTCACCTCCAGCCATGACAAAGCCTAGGGGGAAGGTGGCCCTGAGGAGTGGGGAGGGGGCCCCAGGTGGACCCCCCACTCCTCTCCCTGGGCCTGGCCCCCCAAAAAACCTTCCTCTCCTCCAAAGAAGCAGTGCAAGGCTCATGGCTTCATCGCCACAAGAGCAAGCCCATGTCTCGGCTTCTCCCATGGTGTCGGGACACTTCTAAGCAGTTGGTGCCTGCCCTTGAGGGGCTTTATATGTGGGCTAAAGCGATACAAGCAAGCTGCACAGGAGGCACAGGGCTGTGTTTGCTCTGAGCAGCCAGCAGCGAGGTGTGGGTACAAGGTCCGGCCTTATCTAGGCTGAGGTTTGGAGGAGCAAGACCCCTGTGCCCACAGGGCTTGAGCTTCCCCCAGCCCCATGGGCAACAGCTCCCGGGTCCTTCCCCGCCTCTGTGAGCTCACCATGGGGCAGGTTCCAGAACCACCAGACAAAATGTAGGAGGGCAAGGAGAGCACCTGTGGCACCTCAGAGGAGCTCCTTCCGCTGACCCAGGCTCTGACATGGACGACACCTCGGCTCCCACCAGCTCTTCGGCCTCTCAAATGGAGAGGAAGATGAGTGCGATGGCTTGCGAAGTCTTCAACGAGCTTCGCCTAGAAGGGAAACTCTGTGATGTGATCATTAACGTGAATGGTTTCGAATTCAACGCTCACAAGAACATCCTCTGTAGCTGCAGTCATTATTTTAGGTCAGTACTATAAATGAGTTTACAGCAGGAAAAGGGACAACCAGTATTTCCTAGGCTGTGTCAGATGCCCTTATCATACCTCCGGTGCTTACGTCGGCACTAAACCTCTTGGCCAGCAGATATAGATAGTCCTGATAGCAGCCTGGTCACCAGAACAAATCCACACCCTGGCATTTTGCAGCCAGTCTGGCAGCGGTGTCTGACGAACGTAGGGCTGGGAGCGTGGCCAGCCCGGTCCCCGGCACAAGTTTTTCTTGCCCCACACATGGTTAGTTTCTGGTTCTCTTGCTGGAGCAAGGTGGCCATGGGCTCTGTTGTTCCCTGTCCACAGCCTGAGGCTGTGGCTCCTATTTAAAATCATCCAACAAGCTGGTAAAACATGGATCAATAAACCACAGGGCCTCCCAGCATGACTACTGGTGCCCAAAACCAGTGCCCAGGGAGGAAGGCATATGGGAAAACAGGGTCGGGGGTTAACACAGGAAAAGCCTTTTTTTTTTTTTTTTTTTTTTTCCCCAACATTTCTTTTTAATTTATTAATTATTTTTGTCAGGGCTTTGTTTACCAGTGGCTGGAACAACAAAGACAAGATAGTATACAAAATCCCTGGCATTTCACCTGAAATGATGAAGCTCATTATTGAGTATGCCTACACCAGGACAGTACCAGTCACCACCGAAAATGTTGAACATTTGCTGTCCGCAGCCGACCAGTTCAACATCATGGGCATTGTCCGACTGTGCTGCGAGTTCTTAAAATCTCAGCTGTGCTTGGAAAATTGCATCGGCATCTGCCGACTCACACAGTGTTACCACTGTCCCAACCTGCAACAAACAGCCTACACCTTCATCCTCCATAACTTCGAGGAGCTGATCAAAGTGTCCACGGAGTTTCTAGACCTCTCTGTTGACGAGTTAAAGAACATCATTGAGAAGGACGAACTCAACGTGAAGCAAGAAGAGGTGGTGTTCGAGGCCATCCTGAAGTGGATCGGTCACGACCCTGAGAACAGGAAGCAGTACATCTCCGTCTTGCTGAGCAAGGTCAGTGGCACCTCTCCTGCCCACCTGCACGGCTCTGGAGACGTGGCTTGCTTCTCTTTCCTCATCAGAGGAGAGGAAATAGCAGCCTCCCAGCACTGCTTGGGGAAAAGCAAGCATGACATGCTGTTATGTGCTGTGCCAGGGCTGGGGAGTCCCTTTTAAGTGCACGTTTCCTCACGTTAAGAGCTTGAGGTTAATCATTCCTCACATCCAGGAAGGGCTGAGGATTACAAGGGCTGACATTATGTCCAGGTACACAAAGCTTATGAGTGTTTGTAGACACGCTGCACTATGCAAACAGCAGCAGGAGCTAGAGCAGCTTCAGTCTGCGGGCAGGAGAGCACCATGGCAGAGTTGTGGCAGGCTCCCCCAAAATGGGATCATTTACCCTTGCGTACCCTTTTCTGGACAAGCTAAAAACTACACGTTTAATTTTCCAGTTCTGTGATAAGCTTTAGGCAACACTCTAGCCTGAAATGAAAGCTATCCAGCATTAGACCTATCTGGGAAGGACACCAAAACAGTAAGCATCACTACTTTAACATCAATACTCACCTCCGTTTGCATTTTCAGGTTCGACTGGCGTTGATGCAGGCGGACCACTTCATGAACAGAGTTAAAACGCATGCTTACGTGAAGGACAACGAGGAGTGCAAGCCCATCATCATCAGCGCGCTGACAGCGATGTACGACCTCAGCTCGAACGGCCCGACGGTTTCTAACTTCGTCAACCCCCTCACCCGGCCTCGCTTGCCCTACGCCATCCTCTTCGCTATCGGGGGCTGGAGCGGGGGGAGCCCGACCAACGCCATCGAGACCTACGATGCCCGGGCGGACAAGTGGGTGAACGTCACGTGCCAGGAGGAGAGCCCCCGTGCCTATCACGGCACCGCTTTTCTGAAAGGCTTTGTCTACGTTATCGGAGGATTCGACAGCGTGGATTATTTTAACAGCGTCAAGCGGTTCGACCCGCTGAAGAAAACGTGGCACCAGGTGGCACCCATGCACTCGCGGCGCTGCTACGTCAGCGTCACCGTGCTCAACAACTACATCTACGCCATGGGAGGGTTTGACGGGTACATGCGGCTCAACACGGCCGAACGGTACGAGCCCGAGACCAACCAGTGGACGCTGATCGCTCCCATGCACGAGCAGAGAAGCGACGCTGGTGCAACCACGCTGTATGATAAGGTAAAAGGTCTGGGAGGTTTGTGACAGGGGTTGAGGTTGAAGTATGGTGAGCAGGACAAGGCGTCGAACAGATATCACTGTGCAGCATGACACGGCAAGCACGAGCCTTGTTCTTCTATAGAGCGTGGTGAGGTGGAGAGCTTCGTGGAGCTCAGCCTCGTGCTGAGCTGCATGCTGGATAAACAGAGCTACCACCCAGAGTTCATCCTCTAGATAGAAAAGAGGAGCTGTGGGAGCTGGACACAAAACAATCGCTCCCTTTAACATGATGAGTCATTTAAAATAGAGGGGGGAAAAGTTCATGTAAACCTTGCTCATTAAATCCTGGAGCTACAGATAGAAAGCTAAGAGGTGAAACTGGCTGCTGCTGGACAATACTTGTGGCTGCAGGTCAAACACCATGCCTGGATGCTTCACGCAGCTCAGGAAAAAACGGATCAAAATCCTGCTGCTTTGAATAACTCCCTGCACTGTTACTACCTCCAACCTAGGACAAAAAGACCATTCTCTTTAAAAAAATTAACATAAAAAAACCACAGCCAGGCCATTTTCTTCTCCCACCAATACAAGCACCCTGCTCACCTTTTTTTTTCCTCCTGTAAACAGGTGTATATATGCGGTGGGTTCAACGGGAACGAGTGCTTATCCACAGCTGAAGTGTACGACGCCACAACAGATCAATGGACCTTTATATCCCCCATGAGAAGCAGAAGAAGTGGAGTAGGTGTGATTGCATATGGAAAACAAGTGTATGCGGTAAGGTAGAAGTGGTACCTCTGCCACAACAGCACCCAGCACTTGTGGTACTTTTGTTGTTTAATGGGCTGAAACTCTGCTAACGTGCACTTCCTAGCTAGAAGCAATTGGCCAGCTTGAAAATCAAAGTGAGCTCTGTACCTTTGACGTTTGCAGGTAGGAGGATTTGATGGAGTGAACCGTCTGCGGAGCGTGGAAGCCTACAGCCCCATTGTCAACGCGTGGCGCACAGTCCCCACCATGTTCAACCCTCGCAGCAACTTTGGCATCGAAGTGGTGGACGACCTTTTGTTTGTGGTTGGTGGCTTTAACGGTTTTACTACTACTTTCAATGTCGAGTGTTACGACGAAAAAGCTGACGACTGGTACGATGCTCACGACATGGGCATATACCGCAGCGCTCTGAGCTGCTGCGTGGTGCCAGGGCTGTCGAACGTCGGGGAGTACGCCGCCAAACGCGACTACAGCGCGGAGTCACTGCGAACGGAAGTCAGGCACACTTCTTCAACAAGTACCCTCCCTGTATAAACGGCTCCCCTTAGCTAATAAAGTCTTCTAAGCAGCAAATGAATGCATTTGCTTATTCTAAAAGCACAATTGATACAGACCAAAAGAATGATTAGTCATTAAAATTCTCACTCTTTGGCACCAAAAAAAAAATATGATGTAGATATATTGGCTACAGCCTGCCTAACAGCTTAAAACCAGTAAGAGGCACAACGCACAACAGAACACTAGAGAAATAAACGGTTTATTTTCATTAATTCACTTATTACAATAAACTTTAATACAGTGTATTTAATGTAAAGAACATTACAGTAGGAGAGTTGCAAACAGCCTATACACACACGCTACTTTACCTTACTGGAAGTAAGTACAGGAGTGCTGCTTGCCCAAGCAACTTGCTGAAGTCTACATTAACACTGAGGAGAGTACAGCTGCCGTGATCCACAGTGACATGGACCTATAAGGAGTATCTGACTATTAATGGTCTTCGAACATCTAGTTAGTTCCACACTTAACATTCGTATTAGTAATAGGATTAGATCCTCAGGAGCACCTGTTTTATAAGACTTCCACTTCAGACTGTCAAATTAGAAAGATGGTTGGCTTTCTAGCATAATGTGGACACAGCTGAAAATAAATCTAAGCCATAAAACGTTTACTTTTTTAAACCCACTGAATGTTACAACATCATGTTGCAACGCTGTGTTAAAAATAACCTCAGAAGTTGCTATTCTCGGTGACTCAAGTTGTTAATAGTGATCAATCTAGGATCATTATTCATTAGGTATGCTAAAAAGTTGGCATGTTTTCTATTTCTGGAGTGGTATCCTACTACGTGTGAGAGGAAGTCTTATTGAAAATATATACAAACCCAGCATACTAACAGAATATTCGTGTCCTTATAAAATATTATGTACACGTATGGCACCTAGAACTGACTACAGTGACCACCTAGTGCTAGGCAGGATGTGTCCTACTTCACTAATACCTGGAGCAGGACAGGACGTGAAACATGCATTTTGTGGCACACATCCAGTACAGCTGCAGAGGTGTGATTGTCATAAGGAGGAGGGAAAACACCGTCTGATGTTCCTTTACATTTAGAGGGCCAGAAGTCAGCCTTGTAATACTTGCTGAATTCACGCTAGGATCTTACTGACATTTAACTAGCCAGTATAAACACAGTGAAAGAATTCCCAGCCCGTTGCTTATAGGATCATTTTTTTCCTATAAATAACCGGCAAGCTACAGCAGTCAAGGGCCCCAAGGAATTTGTTACATGTTTCACAGGTTAGTGAGCTAAATTACAGCCAAATTCAGGTCTTCTGCACACCTACAGGTGAGACAATGGATAGTTAGACTTGTCAGTTAAAAAACTGCAAAGCAATTGGTCCACTTAGAGTCAAGGCTAAAAAAAAAACAACAAAATACTTAAAAATTCCACTGAATTGGCCTAGCAAAAGTTAGAGCAAACTGGTGCTGTTCAGTGTCCATCACTCCCCATGCAAACAGAACACAGAAAGAGAGTGCATCACATACAAAATCATGGCTGGCATCCACATTAAAACTGTCCAGATATTTAGCTATTTTGACATTGTCTTTAAGTGGAATGTCTTTAGTAAACTAGACAGACTGTATGTCAGGTAGAAGTTCTCACGGTACGTGCAAATATCGAATTTGCTTAGAAAAAGAGAGACTGCAAGAAGTTTGTTCTTGCTTCTAACGTTGTTGCATGCTGCCATGTATCAGGCTATTTAACTGAAACAACCATCTCAGTATTTCAACCCCCAAATTGTCCCAGATTTGCCGACAGACTACGTAAGGGCTTTGACAGAGCTGTGGTGGCCTGCCATGCTGCCATCCTTTGCTCATCAAATCCTTATAGCCAAGTCGGGGGGATGGAACAGGTAAACTCTGTGCAAAATCTGGCAAAGCATCTTCAATTCAGCTCCCACTTAGGTTCAATCAATGGGGTTTGTACGAGAGCTGTGAGGCATCTGCACATATTCTACTCACAAACCCTGCTGTAGGGGCAGGAATTCGGAAAAATATTCCAGCCAAACCCACAAGAGTTCATGGGCCACTGATTAACCCCTTCCGTAAGGGCCTACGTGAGCTGATTTGGCAACAGTCACTTCTGCACATCAGCCTTAAGCCTGAACAAACTTAAACATTTCCTCTCTTGCGCTAAGCCAGCGCTGTACAATTTGATCTGCCGTTGCATAATAATCCAACAGGCAAATAAAACACAGGGTGGTTTACCTGGATAAGTAATTTGGGACTGAACTGTTGGATTTTCAGTATCATTTTGACAGGGCTGGGTTGTTCTCTTATTACAGAAAGACCAGTTATTGATAACAAAGTGACGAGTGAACTGCGAAGTGGAGCATTAAAGAAAGTACACATCAGAGAAACCTTTACATAGTACGTGGTTGAAAGACTTACCCAGTGTTTCAGATATGATCTAGGTTGCCTGCTGAATTGAAAAATGAGAAGTATCAGTTCAGAAAGCTAAACGGCTTGAAAAACAACAAAAAAACAAACAAAAACTGTTTAGAGGATCTTTTGCAATGAAGTTGCCCACAACAAAACCACCAGCAAATTATCATACGAACCGAAGACAGTAAACACCTTCTTCATCAACGTCTGTCTACGTAAGTTTTGGAACAACCTGGTTACTCCTCCCTTTCCCTTCCCTAAGGTCCTGAGTTTGGTCACACGTGAAAACCTGGAACATTCAAATGAAGGGAAGGATGGGGAAGAAAAGGAGGTAGGAAGGATGCACTGAGCCCACTAGTAATGAACTGTCCTGGAGCTCTTCAGATCAGGGAGGAGTGTTCAGTGGGAGCAATAACCAAGAGGCATCGATACTCCAAAGGAACTATTCCACCTTCTGTTCCTCACGGGCATAGCAGTTAAACCAGAGCCAAGCAAGGGCCCTGATATATGCAAAACCACCTCAAAACTCCCAAAGGTGCCTTTAATCAGGTTAAACCTTACAACCACAGTACACACGTAAATTATTTACAGACTGAAAACTCCAGATGCACCTAAAAATCTTCGTGTCATCGGTAACTGAGAGCCAACGACGTCCCTTCACGAGGAACACCAAGTGCTGATTCGTTAGGCAGCACCGCAGCACAGCTACCCTAAGTTTCTAGGGAAAATACGCTGAAGGCAAAAGGTATTGATTGTCAAAGACAGGCTGGAAACAGGCTTGTGGGGGTTCTTCCGCTTTTTCACTTGAATTAAACGCGTGCAATATTTGAGAAAGGATCGACAAGTAGCTCAGGTTTCAATCTATTCCTGGGGAATAATGTCATTCTGACTAATCCACACCGATGTGGCTAGGCTACATCGCTGGTTTCCACTCATCAGGCTGACCGTTGAGCCAAGTTTCTAACGAAGCCGTCAAAGACAAACTCAGAGCATCTCCAGACATACCTGGAAAAGATCCACTGCCTCAAGTTCTCCGTTTTAGCAAGTGTCTGATGTTCTGCTGATCAACCATTACCAACTCTGCTGCCTCTCTACAACGTACAGTTGCAAAATATTTAACAGACATAGAAACGTCCTGAAGTAATTCTTTATAAAGGAAGATTGTGCTTTCATTTTCATACGTACGTGTAACTACTGCACTCGCCTCCAACTCCGGAAAGCCAAGTGCACTAACACTAATTATACGTGAAGTTTAGTCACTGAGGAGAGTCAAAGGAATGTCAATACGTTAAGTGCAAATAAAACAGGTGCTTTCAGCACACACAAATGTAACCGCTAAATTAAGATAGACATCTTTGATTTTCAAAACAGAACTGTGAGAGACTAACTCAACAGAAATCCTTGAAAACAAAGATCTATTTCATGACCTATTAGAGGAAAGTAGGTTTTTCCTTGGCACTGTTAAGTAACATTGTTGGATTCGGATAGTTTCTCAATTCCCATTCATCCTCAATTTGAGCTTCTTACTTTTCAGTAAGAGATGTTATTTTTACGCATCAAACCCAAGCAACACCCTGATGTCTTATAAAGACATATCGAGCCTAGCAAAAGGGTTTAGCCCACTATTTCCTAAACTGGATTCATCAGGAGTGATATCCCGGATACTAGCACTCAATCTGTGAGCGTGGCATTCTTCGTAGACTTAGAGAGTGTCGGTGTATTTCCTGCATCTGTCTTTCCTGCATTTGTCTTATTCTATCTTTTTGCCACATCAGGTTTTGTGGCATAGGATATCTTTGTGTGCCCTGCAAGCACCTAAAGGGGATTCTCACATGGCAGGCTGTTGCTCTACAGCGAGGCTGAGGCATGGGAGGCAAGAGCATCCAGCGCTTCCTCTCAGCACAGTATCGATAGGCCTCTTTCCTGTACTGCTTGTCAATATCATCGCTGTTCTTCCACCCCCCGATGATGAAAACATCATCTTTATAATAACAAATAGCCGCCCCTTCAATGCTCAGAACCTCTGGGGGTAAGCTTTCAAGTATTTCGTCTGAGGCCCTGCCACAGATCTTTATCTTGGCTTCCTCATTATCTATAGGATAACTCTTGGGGCAGCAGGATGCTGTATGGTAAAAGTTTGTGTTTGCAACCGACATCTGAAAAGAGCAATAGTTATCAATGAGTGGCAGAGACTCTACGTCTTGCCACTGCCTTGTTTCAGCATCGTATCTGATAATAACTGCCCTCAATCCATCCTCACTATCACTGTCAACTGGGGTACGAGCAGCAACATAAACAAATCGGTCTTCTACAGAAACAGCTTTGACATCACGAAGAATCTTTGGTGCTGACTCCAGGTTATGCCATTTGTCTTGCTCGGGATTATAAATGGCTACATCTTTAAAGCCAGGACTGAAATTGCCATGTCCACCAATACTGTACAGGTTTCCCTTAACTTCAGTAAGGCCAAAAGAATGCTTTCTGGTTATTAAATTTGAGACTTGTTCCCAAATATTTCTATTTGGATTGTACCTTTCTACAGTCTTGGCAAATCCCGGTTCCATGGAGCCAGCCACATAAACATAAGATTCTGTTACAGCAACAGCATGCCCATCGAGATGGTTATGTATGTGCGGTAAGTTTACCCACCTATCTTCATCGATGAAATACCCCACACACTCACTCAAGTAATCTCCTCCCTCTGATACACCACCAATCACCATAATGACGTCCATGTTTTGTCCAAAACGTGGCAACAACGCTACCGGACAAGTGGAATGTTGCAGATTACCAGACTGCAAGTTCTCAGACCTCAAGGCGTGACTTTCCACAGCTTCTGACACTAACTTCACACAGGCTTCGTTGCTGGATACCAGCCTTTCAGATTTGACGTGGCGAGTAAGGTAGGTGGGTTTAATCTGAGACAACCTCAGCAGTTTAAAAAGTTCTTCAAAGTACCTCTCTCTTTCCTCGGGATTTTTCTGCACCCACTTCAAAACTGTCTCGAAGAGGACTTCTTCAGAGTCCACTGTGATCTCTGAGTCTGACAGCCAGTCTCTGATGAGGTGGAAGGGCAGCGTGTAGAACTCCTCGTCTTGGATAACTCTGTGGAAGTTTCTCCTGATCATATCCTGAGCTTTGAGGGCCAGCTGATTCAAGGAATACATATGGGCCAAGCTGTGAACCGCGACGCAGTTGGACAGATTGAGCTTCTTCTTCAGAAACTCTCCGCAGAACTCTTTCAACCGGGTCAGCAGAAACCTGCGGAACAAACGAACCGGGGTGATGCCGCGGCCCACCGGGCAGGCTGCGAGCAGCCCCCCGAGCAGGAGGGTCGCGCTCACCTGTCGGCCATCTCCAGCACCTCGTGGACGTTGCCGGGGCTGACGCGGATGGTGCCGGTGTACATGAAGCCGATGACGGCCTCCACCGTGTCGGGGTCGGGGCCGCCCTCCGAGCTCCACTTCTGCAGCTCCACGCGACCCGAACGCGACTCGGCGAAGCCCCCGGAAAGCAGCGGCGTGAAGTACTCGGTGGCGGCGGCCAGGACGGAGCGGTGCGCCCGGTACTCGCGGCAAGCCCCGGGCCTCCCGCCGCCGAAAGCCAAAGTGATGTCGCAGTAAAGGCCGTGGCGACGCTGCTCGTTCTGCCGCCACGCCAGATCAGCGCAGTGCGCCGGGCACCCGAACTCCTCCGCTTCCACCTCTCCGTCCACCCCGCCGCCCCGCGGGCCCCCGCCATCCTCCTCCTCCTCCGCCGCCGCCGCAGTCGCCGGGGGACCGGGACCCGGCTGCGGCTGAGGGGAAGCCGCGGCCGCCGCCATCTTGTCCGCCATGGCGGGGCTGCGGCCACCGCGCCTGCGCCGCCTCGGCCGGCCCAGCGCTGCCCCCTGGCGGGGAGGCGCCGCCGCCGCCGCCCGAGCTAAAATGGCGGCCGGGGAGCTCTGAGGGGAGAGGGGGGTGCGTGAAGTGAGTCCCCCGTGCTGCCCCGGAAGGCGTTTGGGCACCGGGGGCCTCCCCGCCCGCACTCCCACCAGTCGATTTGAACAATGAGGGCAGGGGACAGGCAGGAGTCGTTTTCTCCTCAGGGTATCGCCGGCCATCAAACGGGAAAAGCGGGTCGAGAGGGAGCCGCCGGGGCTGCCCCGTGGTGTTCTTTCGGCTTGGGCTCTCCCCCTCTGCCCCATGGTAGAGCACAAAGGGGGCTCGCTAGGTGTGGTGCAGGGTGAAGGGGATTTAGTTAAAGGGATGCGATTGCTCTGCCGAATGGTACAGGGATGCTGCACCTGAAATACAGGCATGGTTTTGTCAAAAGCCTTGAGCTGTCCTTTTGGTTGTTTTTCTCCTTAACATCCTTCAGGCAAACCTGTAGGGAAGGGACTTCACATGAGAAATTCACTAACTCTGACTGAGGTATGCACTTCTTTGTTAATTAGAGCAAAGTGAGGTGCAGCTGACAATTCCATCCTTACTATGCATCATGATACAGTCCCATACCTAGGGTATAACGTTATCTGCTTATATACTTCTTTTTCCCAATCTTTCTTTTCTAATTTGCATGGTTTCAGCCCTTAATCTACACTACAGGGTAAGCCACAGGTGTTTTTTTTCCAGCTCTTCTAGAACACACAGCATCAGAGGAATAATTGCTCTGAGGTTTGGCATGTGGTTATACAAGTATTTCCAAGCTCGTCACAGAGCCAGTCAGCGTTTACAACCAACCTTTAAAAGGGAGAAGGGGAAAAAAGAATCCAGATAAGCTAGTAGTGTATCATTTATTTGTTTGGTTACAATACACAGACAAGTAGGATGCTAAAGTTATTACTGAGATTATTTTTGCATCTGCAGATAACGTGGGAGACTGACATTCCATATACCAGCAGTCTAGTAGTAAATGAGAAGTTGTTTGCATAAATACAGACACCGGAATATGTGGAGTTTCACAGTTTTAACAGCAGTATGTTACAGCTTTACATTTTAAATTACTACACCAGAGTTTGAGTAGCATTGGTTATACATCAGTGGTCCCACTACTCAGGCTATGATTGATTAGACTGTGAAGATGAACACACAGTAAACAAAATGAAAAACAACCAACAACAACAACAAAAAAAAACACAACACCCAAATCATAGCTTATGGGAATGATGGGTACTTTCCCCTCTGTCAGGGTAAGTTCAAAATGATTGCGTCTATGAGGAAAAACTCCCCCCTGAAACCCTTAAAATCTTTCCTGGAAACAAAATAAAACAGGAGTAGAAAAAATAAAAGTGTGAGAGACAGTATTAAATACAGCAGGTAACATGAAATACAAGTTTTGGTTTTTGAGTAAGTTTCTATTCTTATAAAACAGTTGCTTTGCACAGTTTAACTAGGCAGCTCAATGTCTATGTATCAATGGCCTTTATACATCAAAGTCCCATTAGTGGCTG
Source organism: Nettapus auritus (assembly GCA_011076525.1). Classification (NCBI taxonomy): domain Eukaryota; kingdom Metazoa; phylum Chordata; class Aves; order Anseriformes; family Anatidae; genus Nettapus; species Nettapus auritus. The sequence goes on along the minus strand of CM021791.1, from coordinate 4,018,508 downwards.
TCCTCTGTGCAGGCTTCCAGCTTCTTGAAGTGACATTCTGAGGCAGTACGACTGGTTATCACATAGTCATGTGCTCTGGTAAAACGTAGGATATGTCGTCCCACGGGTGACGGTACAGGCCTTGCTTCAAGCGCTTCTGATCTAGATAGTGTCCTAAAAGGAGAACAACTTCTATGTTACAAAATTTCTGAGCCTCCTCCTAGTTGTACTCCGTCTTAAAACAACTTGATTTCTCGATTACTACAACTTGGGTTTTAGACTGAGACCCCAGAGGTTCACGTTTGTGTTAGTTCATGGTGACAGTGCATCTCCCCATGGAATGAAGGGGCAGGAACACAGCAAACTTACCAATGAATCCCATACTCCTGCCTAGTACAAAGATGCCATTAAGAGCTCCTATATCAATATATTCATCTGCTTCTTCCCTGCAAGAGAAAATAAATCAATGTTGTTTTTGACACTCTGGTCCCACATGGGCTGGCAGTATGGCTTCTATCATTTTTTTTTCCTCAGAGCATGATCCAAGAGAAAAACAGCCCAATATGTACTTACCGTGTGAAAGAGCCACAATTCCTGAGTACATCAACAAAGGCAACTCCAATAAAGCCATCTACATTCAGGATAAGATTTGGTTTCTAAAGGACATAAACACACACACCCCAAATAAAGATGTTAACAATGGCAAGTGATGTTCATCTCGTAATTTTCATCCTCAAGGGAACTTGAAGGTTACCCAGAATTGTGGACACATACCTAGTGATACAAAAGGCTGTCCAGCAACCTGAGCAAGAGCCATGCTCAAAACAAATGATGCAAGGACAGCCCCAGACAACAGGGCAGCGTTTTAGTAAAACTGCAGTTTTAGTAAACAGACATACTGTGGACAACTCAGATAATGGGTTTTAGTCTGTTCAGTGTTTTCCTGGTGTCCAACAAACATCATCAGCCTTACCAAAGTGTAGTTCTACTTGGCCCAAAGTCTCCCACAAAAGAATAAAAACCCAGCAACAATTTACTGTGCTTTGCAATTAAAATACAGTATTAACCACTAGTCGCTTCTCTCCCAGTAAGAAAAAGCACTTGAGACAAGATAAATACTAGCACATTTCACCTTGGAAGTTGTAATTTTTTCTACTTCAAGTGCATAGTCCAACAGTGGGGTGGCAGGGAAATGCTGTTTCACGTAGTCTTTGAGAATCTGAACTCTCATGTCTGGGTTATTTATCTGCAAGTTAAGAACATATTCCAGTCACTTATGTTGCATCTTCCACAGGTACTCGTCCTAAGCTTGACTATTTATGTTTTTATGGTTTCTAAGTCCTGAGAACCAAAAGCTGCCTCTGAAAGTTGCTATTTTTCTTCCCTTCAATTCCCCCCCATACATGAGAAAAACAAAAATGGAACAAAAAACCTATCAAGAACAAAAACACACGTCCAATTTGTACTTATAATGCATTTTTCTTACTGATTTGACTCTGTGTCCAATGCCCATGATCAGTTTCCCTTCTTTCTTCATCTTATTCACGAACTCCATAGGGATAATCCCACTGTCAAAAGCTTTGCTGAACATTTTAGCTGCAGCATCCAGTGCTCCACCAAACCGGTCACCCTGGGCGTGAAACACAAAGGGGATTACAGCAAAGGACTCACAGTTAAGGTACAAAACAAGCACAGGATTATCTTCCCCATCCTTTGTGTCTATTGATGCAATCATTAAAGTAAAGTTAGGCAGGCACTCAGGACTAAACATCTGCTTTATAACTCAGTAATATTAACTGTCAATGCATTGCCATGTCATCTCCGCAACAGACTAGGGTAGGGGTGAACATAATCTAAAGCCCATTTTATTCAGATTATTACTTGTCCCCCGTATGGTTGCCTTGTCTCTTCCAAAACTGACAGTTTTAGTTTTGACAGCAATTAAGCTTCTACAGAATATTTGTAGACACAAAAATGGGATGCTAAAATAGTCTTGCTTACTAGAAAGAAATTTAAAAGGGTGAGATTTTAAACCTACAGCACAGAAGCTGAACTGTCTCTTCCAGTAGCTTTTCACTTCAATCAAGATATTAGTGTGGAATTCAACAGAAATTCCAAGTATGAGTGAACAGACACAAGCTAGACCACGGCTCTGCAGCCGTTCCAAATTCTAGCTTACTAATAATAAAACCCGGACTGAGTAACGCGTAGCAAATCTTCCAGATATTAGCTACTTACAATAGTAAGAAGGCCAGAAGTGAGACTTGAGACAAGATCTTTTCCAGCTCTTGCACAGACAATAGTGTTGTGGGCTCCAGATACAGCAGGCCCGTGATCTGCCGTTACCATCAAACACATCTCGATGAACTGGCAGGCGTACTTTGGTAGCCTGAGCAAGAAAGAGACCGAGGACATTTATTGTAAAGGAAACACAAGACACTTGGCATTAGACTGGACAGTAAGTTGTGTTTTAGGTGCCTGCATGAAGCAGGAGAACAGAGAGAGGGAGCTGTAGGGTCACGGTGTCATCAGTGCATCCTACTCTCTGACTTTTCAGAGATGAGTAAATTTTATTCAGTTTCCACTTAGCTTAGAAGTGAGGGTCAGTTTGGTAGGCTGTCTGCACACACGCAACTGGCTGATTAGTAAGACGAGAGTCCCCTCAAGGAGGGCCCTGAGCAACACTGGGTTGCAGTTCTGTTGAGCTAGGCGCTTCAGCTAATGCCAGGAGTGCCTTTAAAGACACCAGCAAGAACTTCTGTCATTCAGAAGGTTCCCTGTAGGCTGGCTACTGAACAGCTCTCTCCAGGGCTGGAATGGCAACTGTAATAAGCAAGCAGTCAAAAAATGTGAAACAGGACTAAAATGGTGCACCACAGAACTGGTGGAAAATTTCACCCCAAAATGAAAACACAATATGTGAAGATGCTGATGTGGCCTCTGAGGAGAGGCTAGAGATGGCACTTCCAACGAATCTGCACTCACAAAGGAATCTTGCCTTACTTTTGTGCCTAAAAGTCTATTAATAAATGAGCCAAACTTCAAGGTAAAGAGTCTGGGAACTTTCACAAAAGCTGCCTCACCTCTTCTGAAACCAGAGCAGGCCCAGAACCCCTCCGATTCCCATCTCTTCTTTGAAGACCTCAGTGATTGGCATCCCAGCATAAATCAGTTCCTGACCTCTCTCATCACAGATACTCGTCATAAAGGAAGCTGGCTTGCGGATCAGACCCAGTTCCTGAAATCACAACATAAAGATGGGATTTTAAATAATACCCTTTAGAAGCAAGAGGCAGCAGGAGACCAAAAACAAAGCCTTAAACTTCCCCTCAAGACAGCTTCTAGAGCTTAGAACCAGCACAGTCAGCGAGCTCACTGATAACATTACAAAGGCTGAGGTATAACCCAAACACCACACCATCATCATCTTAAGCATCCAGAATCATAGCAAACGTCCTGTCTGGCATCTGTGGAACCAAGAATCAAGTAAAATGGCATAGCTCACCCTTGCCCAGGAATAATCCATTGGCACGGTTGGAGGAGGCACTTCCTCAGCTGGCTCGATCACTCTTTTGGCTACAAGATCCTGATAGACAGACCTAGGGAGAGAATCAATTTATTAGATTCTTTTGAGAGACAAGCGAGGTGGTCTTAGTCTAGACCTTAAAAACCCAGAATGAACCGAGGTAGCTTTCCTGAAGCACGAATGCATCCCCATATCAGTTAAGAGTCGGTACCCTGACTGGTTTTGTCCCTGCACAAGGTGCCCTGTTAGTGTGACTTACTGAATGACCTCTCCCAGCTCATCAAAACTCCGGGGAACAAACACACCAGCTTCCTTCAAAGCTTGATTCTTTGCAACAGCAGTTTCAGAAGCCTGGTTAGCGCAAGCTCCTGCGTGGCCAAACTGTACCTACAAACAAAAGAAGCGACAGCAGTGAGGATTACAAGTTGTTTACGTGCAGAGAGTGAAACAGAGTACAGAGCTGCATAGGAAACTGGTCACAGGAATACCAAAGACTGTACAATCTGCCTTCTTATTTGGGCTACCAGAACTCTTGGCTGCAACCGCAGTCAAAACAGCAATAAACAGAGCTTTTTCTGAACTGGAGTCACTGCAGGCTCCTCCATCAAGTTCTGCTTCTCTAACGTTACTCCACTTTCCAAAGCTGCTTAACGTGTATCTTTCTCCTTCCCACTCCAGAAGCTGGCTACTATTAAAATCTGTTATGATTAATCTGAATCTGAAAATCTGTTATGATTAAGCAGATTTTAATAAGATGCTTAGTAACTTCTGTATGTTAAGCTGTTCTGGTTTAGGTGCAGTGGGAGGAGCTGCCTTTTTTGCCCCCTCCTGCTACAGTTATTTATGTATCTTATACATTTACCCCCCACTTTTGAGCATACCTCTGAAGAGAACATGGTGGCACAGGTACCAATACACCAGCACACCACTGGCTTGGTGATACGGCCTTCTTTAACACCCCTGCAGATCTTGTACTCTTCTGTGCCTCCAATCTGTGGAGGGGAAGAGAGATGAGTTGCTTCAAAAACGAACAGCTTTGCACTTTCATAGAAACCAGCTCTGAGATGCACATAAAAGCTTCTTGTCTTTTTAATTGAGTAATAGATTCAGTCTGAGAAGAAATTCTTTTTTTAAAATGGGGAAGACTATATTTGCTTTGGAAACATTCAATTTCTTCTCATTAAAGGAGCACAAAATAAAAATTCAGGCATTTTTAGAACAGCACATTGGTATATCTCAAATATATTTAAGTAGCTGCCACTTAATTGTGGTAGTTATTTAGCATTTTAGCTACTAGGTCAGACACTCCTGGAATTGAGCAGTTGGGTCTTTCTCAGATAGGTGTGAAATGGTCTCGCTCACCTCTCCAAGCACCACAATCATTTTCACTCCTGGGGTATCCTGATAGCGCAAGACATGATCCATGAAAGTTGAACCAGGATACCTGGGTAGAACACAGGAGGAATGACAGACGTTGAGTTTGTCTGAAAGAAAAGCTTATGGAACGAGTTAACAGCCAGCCTGCCCTTCACTCCCACACGACTCACGATTCAGGAATTTTCTTCTGCTGACTTAAAAAATGGTTTGTCTGTTGAAGATAGACTCCTACCTGTCTCCTCCAATGGCCACTCCTTCGTAGACCCCATCAGTGGTTCGGGAAATTATGTTGTTGAGCTCATTAGACATTCCTCCGGACCTTGAAACATAAGCCACGCTGCCAGGACGATACAGTTTTGATGCTAAAATATTATCCAGCATGCCTCCCGTGTTGCCTATTTTGAAGCAACCTGGTTTAATCCCACCAACCTACAAAAAAATTAGAGAAAGATGTAAAGCCCTGTAAAACAGGCGTGAGATTTCAGAACATTTGGGTAAAACAACCTTCTGTCAGTATTTATAAAACAAATGAAGACACATGTGACCTTATAATGTCAGCTAACGTGCACTTTAGATAACTACAGACAAGACGTATTGTAGGACATGCTTTATCCGTCAGAGAAAGCTGATCTGAAGATTAAGACAGGTGGACAAGGAGAGTAAAAGGTCATCGGTACTTACAGTTGCAGGCCCAATGATAGTGACTCCTTTTTTATCTGCTGTCTTGATCAGTTTGCGTGTCAGTGCCTCTGGAATGCCCTCAGCAATAATGGCAATCGTGCGGATCTGCACCAAGATGAAGAGAACCATTAGTGTCCCAGTGTTGCCATCCTAACCAACTCTGCAGGACACAGGAGCGAGACAGCGGCTCCAAGCGCATGATCATGCTGCTCCCTGCCAGGCCACTAAGCAGTTATTAGACAGAAAAACCCAGTGCATAGATCCACGATCTGCTATGGTCTTCTCAGCAGTCTCAATGAACTGCTGAGAGAATATTTTTCTCCCTTGCAGATTAGGGAGCAGCATGGTATTTTAACCAACCCGCAGTAATCATTCTTAACAGACACAGAGGTGCCAAGTTCCTCTTATAAACCCCAAATCCAGCATTAGCCTTTGCTATGCAACTCCAGCACCCTCCTTAGAATCTACAAGAAGTTAGGATTGAGGTATTTTTCCGACCAAGACTATTTCCTAATACCATCGTGGTTTAACAAACATCAGTACCCCGCACCAGAAGCACTGGTACAACGCTTACAAGATCTTCCTTCTTTTCTTGAGCTGCTTCTAGATCCTTCACTCACCTGTGGATAATTCATCGTTTCAACAGTGCTGTCATAAGCAGAGCGCAGAGATGCGAAGTTGATGAGAACATCGACCTCTGGGTGCTTCCTCATGGCATCAGACATGTTCTTGTAGACTGGGATCAGGATTTCTTTGTGGCCCCAATAGAACTTCTGCCTGTGGTCGCCACTACAAAGGAGAAGATGAAAAAAGCCTGACTTTTAAGGTTACTGCAAAGACAGAGGGATACAATGCATGCAGATAGAGGAGTTTGCAAACCCCAATTCTCAGACACCAAGACCGACTGTGAGACACTCACTAGCGAGTGAGCGTACATGGGGAGGGAGCATCCTAACAGCAGGAGGTTCTTCAGAGTATAGAACAGAGCAGCATATGGAAGGAGACGGGCTAATGGGGACAGAGGCATCCAGCAAGATGAATAAGCTCTCCCACAGTGAAGTTACCAGAGCCTCAATTCTACTCCAAGCTGGAAGACAGAATGAGGCACAGAAAGAGTAATGAATGAGATGCATGCAAAGCTGCGTTACTGGACTGGAACAAATACTGCACTGGGGGAAAACAGCAAACCGGTACCTGTGGCGAACAGCCAGGGTAACAACGTGAGGGCCAGTCAATTTTCCCATTCTGCCACAGTGAAACTGCGCCCACCCTGCCCCACACACCGAAGGAGATGCACCTCGGGAAGTCTCAGTGTAGGTGTTGTCTTCTACGTACGGTCTTTACGCACGGTAGACTCTCTGATTGAAATTTGAAGCCTATTACTCAACCATTTGGGACTCCAGAGAGATTGGCTGCGTTTCCATACCGCTACATTTGTACCGGAACATTTCAGGCTTTGTCAGCCTGACTTCCTCAAAAAGGTCAAGCAGAAATAGATTATTAATAGATAGCCTCAAGCTTTTTATCCCAGTGGCTTTTTCCTCATTGAACAACTGTGACGCTGCAAGGGGTTGCCACTCAGCTACGGATGTGGCTACGCCTGCAGTCGGTTTTAGTACCCCGAGGTCTGCACTTGCTGAGAAGGTATTACAGCCCTGATGATAATTGCAGCACTACAGACTAACAGCACGAGGTACTTAACGGACAAGAGAGGCACAGTTCTCTGCAGGACAGAGGTTGATTAGACATCAGCTATCTCGGATGTCTGTAAATACCACAGAAATGAAACAAGCCTTCTACCCCTACATCTGCTCCCACCTCACAGTGCCAGAAGGCCAACCAGCCACTCCTTTCCTTCTCGCTGCTTGCCCTGTTTAGCAGGAAGACCCCGGCCTTACAGCCACGAGGCACGACAACAGAACTGCTTGTGCACCGCGTCTCCACAACAGCCACGTTCAAGAGGTCCCCCCCAAGGGCAATTCGAAACACGTAATAACCTCTCATCCTCATCAGCTGCGGGGATAAGGGCAAAGAGGGTGAACACCACAAGAGAACTATCCCACCGAAGGATCTGCACGCTTCATGCCTGCTATAAAAACCTGCAGCTACTACAGGAAGGAGTCTGAACCTGATGAACAGGGATTTCTTTTCTTTTTATAGTTTTGTTTGGCTACACGACAGACTGCTTTAGTCTAATTAGCAGAGCTGTTCTGCTTCTGGCTAATATTTGGAGGGGAAAACAACCGAGATGTCAGAGACAAGGATGCAGCAAACGGTGGGTGAGTAGAAGAGACCTAACGTGTTCTTAGTGCCTCTAAGTCAGTCGGCTGTTACAAGAAAGCCCAACTAGTAACACCTGCCTCACCTGCGGAATAAAGGAACGGAATTTGGACACCCCTGGAAGTGAGACTTGAAACAGCTTAACATTAGCCACGTAATTCAGAGCAGCCTGAAATCAATGGTTGAGAGGGGCAGGAAGCAGCCTGCAAAGCCAGCCTGATGGTGGAAGGGAGTGTAGGAGAAGGCATCAAAGCAGAGATGTGAACTAGAGCAGAACTACGCTACAGAACAGAGGAGGAAGCCAACAGGAGAATTTGAGGGAAGCAGTCAGAGGTGACATGGTTATCACAGGCTACTTACGTGAACGGATAAACCATGGCAGCTACTGACGGCTCATCCCGGGAGCAAATGTAATCAAAGTCCAGCATCCCTTGCACGGCCCGCGTCTGCATCCCCCAAATGATAGCTTTGGTGTGACGGCTGAAGAGGGTTGTAGCTTTACCTGCTCAGAGAGAGGGGCCGAGGGGAAGAAAAAAACAAAACAACACACCCAAAATGTACATCTGTGCAAGATAAAAGCAGCAACTTTGCTAAATGTCTGCCTAAGGCCTCCCAGGTCAGCGTATTCCCCCCTCCCTCCAAACGAAACCCGACAGCTGAGCTGCAGGATGTAGTAGCCCCGCTCCCCAGATTAAGGAAGAAGCTGCAGATGGAGCAGCATCCCCCTCTTCCCAGGATTCTGCACACAGTAGCCAGGTTTTGGGTTTCACGAAATGGGCAAATGCTTAATCCCAAGGTGGGAGCTGGTGTAAGACGGGAGAGGTGAGGAGTGAAAACAGCCTCCTCCTCTCCCCACACGGGCTGTTCACATCCCTCCCAGATGGATTTATTCTGCAATGCCGAAGAGGAAGGGAACTTTGGATTTTGTTTTATTGCAACAGCCTACAATCTGGGAGAACCACAGGAGGCTTTCCTCCTACGTTTGACAGGGTGCCACAGAACGATGATAGGAAATAAAAACAAAAAGCAGAAAACGAAGGAGACTAAGAGCAGAAGAGCTCTACGTTACTCAGCTTTTGTTTTCAGTTCTTTTTGATCATCAGAACCCACCACAAGCCTCCTCGGATGGCTCCAAGCATTTCTATTCAGCCCAAAACTTTGGCTTTGAGGGACAGAGTCACAGGAAGGGCAACAGTTCAGCTAGTGAGATGGGCTGTTTGCTTCAAATACATTTACACCACTTGTCGCAGCAAAACATTGAGCTCCTCCCTTTGACTCCAGACAGTTCATTTAAAAACTCTTAACCCTGAGCTGATCCAGCTGCTGATCCCAGCCGGTCTACAGCTGATTTCTTGTTGGCGTTGAATCAAAGGTAGATGGCATTAGGGATTAGACAAGATCCTATTCTGCCTGGCTTGAGCGTTAAACCGGTCACTGTTCTCTCCAGCGCTACACGTTCAGCTGAGATGCACTGCCACGTGACTTGTACTTAGGAAGCTGCCTACCCTAAAAAGCCCTTTCAATTTATCATCTTGCAGGTGCCTGCAAGGAATATTATCATTCACAGGAAAACAGAGGCCCAGGAAGGTGATGCTATTCACCTGAAGCCACACCAGGAAGGAGAGTCCCCTTCTGCTGTTGCCCCTCTTATGATGGAGAAAACAGCTTGAAACTTCACTTTGACTGCAGCTCAGCAGCTTATTCTCACTTAGCACTGAGCTCAACAAAATGTTTAAAGTTCTTGTAACTCCACCGAGCACACAACAAGCTTCAATGGTTTGCTGAACCGATAAGGAAACAAGGACATTTACTTCATTCAGCAACTCTTCTGTGCCCTTCAAGGCTCGTAAGCAGGGCATCTACGTTATTTTGTTTCCTTTTAAAACAAAAGGCCAGTTATTAGGAATAGTTAATGATTCCTTCTTTCTGAAAGTGAAGAGCACAGAGCTTTTCACAGCTTGCTAGGTCTGTTTTTCTTCCCAGCAGTTGTGGGAGGGGAGGGAAAAAGAAGTTTGAGACCTGTTCTTCCCCCCCTGGAAGTAATAAGTTTTTGTGCGAAGTTGTATGAGATCTGCACTTCAAAAACAGCTGAAAAGTTCACGTGGCGCTAGCTAAGTATGCTGGCAGGAGGGAAGGGAAGGACCAGACAACACTGCAATCTTTTGGAGAGAAAAAACCAGCAACAAAAAACGAGAACTAAAAAAAGTCAGCTGCCAGCAAGGCCAGACACATTCAGCTAGTCACACGTGTCCTACCTGGACCAGGTCTTGAAGCTGGGATTGAATCTGTTGAAGAGAGAATCACTCATGCAACAATATGACACGGTTGGCTGCTGTCATCCTGACAGCCTACAGGGGCACCTGTGAGAGGGCTTCCCTCCTCCCCGCAGCACTCAGGGCTTTCAGATTTTGCTTTTGTTAAGAAAAAAAGCAAACACAAGCAGACTGGAGCACCCTCCATTGTACTTCAAGGCAAATTTTGGATTTTTGCCATTTAGAAACCTTCTGCTTAATCCAGGACAAGCATTACAGGTTCAGGAGACTGTTCTCCCCACTGCGAGCTCCGTGGCTAACATTTGCTACGTATTTTTGAAGCACTGCTCGTGCAAAAATCTGTGCACAACGATCAACGGAGCAGTGTGGTTTTGGTGTTGTGTTTCCCCAGAGTCGGGCATGAATCCTGTGGTCATCATGTCATACTGCTGCCAATGAGAGCCGTATCTCCTCGCATTCAAGGGAGCAGGACCAGAACGTATCACATTCTGTCCTTGCCCAGTTCTGCTGTTGTTTTCCTCGCATACAGCATGCTTTTACCCAGTGAGGCTTCCAACAAACACAACCAAAGCTCAAGCGGCTCAGGCATATCACCATGCTAAAGAAGCTTCCTACAAACTTAAATCAAAAATAAAAACTAACAATCAAAGAAACACCAAAGGAACCCCACCACCACACATACAGAGCCCCTAAATGTTTGAGGACTGTGTCACAGCTCCTGCTGAACCAGGAAGGTTTCTGGCACTGTTTGTAGACTGCTCATCCAGGAAGCCGCAGACTCTACCAGGAAGGACTTTCTGAATGCCTACACTGTTCCTTCCAACAGCATCCCACGGGAACACCCCACAGTTACTGAAATGGAAAGCAGGCCTCAGATCAGCAGCCACAGCACGGAGACCCTAACCTGTTGTCTGCTGGCCTCACGTAAGGGGACCCAGTAAAGCTGCAGTTCTCAAGTTGTGGTGATCCCTTGAAAGGAATGTCACCGATCAAGGTAGCTTTGACTCACCTCGTGTACGAGCTAACAGCACACCAAGGGACACCACTCTAAAAGCACTTAATTCAATTCAAAACAAAAGGTAGACAGATACCACAAAATTACTTCTCTTTATATCCAGAAAAAAAAGCATTAACCAAGTCCACCTTCTCTCTTTTGAGTACAACCTGGAGCAGAAGTGAACTGCTAGCAACCACTGCTGGACTTACCAAGAGGTGCTGTTGGCTTTGCCTTCTTGGCTGGAGCAATATCGTCTGGCTTGGACTCGGAGAAAGAAGCCGTTCTGCTTGGTGCTGGAGTCTGAAAGATTCAGAAGCCAAATCAGTAAGGGACAGCATGCCGGAGCAGGCTTCCCAATGTCAATTTCTGAGATATGTAAGAGTTTTCCTCCAGCTTTGAACTGTACAGGTGTGACAGTGGCTAAGGTCTGCTCTGACCTGTTCAGGCAGGGGAAAGCTGCCTTCGGGTGGCTTCTCACCAGCGCTCCCCTTCACAGAGGGGGTGGAGGAACTCACCGAAGGGCTGCCGCTGGCGTTGAGGAGGAAGTTGGCAGTGTGGGCTGCGGCAGGCGGTTGGTTCGGGATGGGCCGATGGCCGAGCGCCATCCCCACAATTGCAGTCATGTGAGTCTCCGTGCCAAAGACGTGGATGGGGATCCCGGTCGTCTTTCCTGCGTGTGCACACAAGAACAGTCAGCTTTGGGGGCGGAAGGGAAGGAACAAGACCAGCTTCTGCCAAAGCAAAGTATTTAACCTTGAAAAGGCTCAGCAGGAAGCAGGTGGAAGAGGCAAGAGGCAAGAACCAAACCGAAGGAAACAGATGGTCCTTACCCACTTCTCCCATGACACGCAATCCTTCCTGGTAGTTCGGGCCTCCTCTTCGCACAAAGATCCTCACCTCATGCTCTTTCAGAGGGCCTTGGTAATCCTTAATTGCTCTCACGATGCCCTGAAGGAAACAAAACCAAACACATGGTACTGGTGAGCTGAGTAGCCTAGTGTACCCTGTCCTCCCCATCATCTCAACAACTGCCAGAAGAGATGCGCCGCCAGCGCTACGCTGACCTGGAGAGAACGGCTTGGGGCTGCTGACTGGGGGCATCTGCAGCTACTTCTGATTAGCCACCTACCTTAAAAGTGGCTGCAACATTAGTGAAGTTCGCAATGCTGCCTCCAATGATCAGGATTTTACCTACGGGAAGAAACAAGCATAAATAAAACTGTTTTAAGAACACGGAGTACTCGCTCTGAGATCATGAAGCGGCGCAGGACAAAGTGAAACAACGCTGTGGTTCAGGCTAACAGCTTGCAGTAAGTTATGTTTAGCAGAACCTGGAAGAAGATAAGACTTTTGTATCAAGCAGGAAGTTTTCTGATAAGAATCTCAAGCCACATTTGTGCTATTTGCTACATGGAAAAATACAAACCCTCTCTGAAGCAAGAGCTGACAGAAATCCATCACTATTTGACCCAGAAGGCAGCAGTATATTAAAAAAGCTCTCCCGGGCAGCTCTAAGTGTAGTAACCGTCCAGCTTTGTTCAGCTTTTCCCCCAGATGCAGCTTCACCGCTGAGCGGCCCGGAGCTGTACACCCTTCCTGTCTCGTTTATTACAATTTTTCCAGTCCCGGTGACTTTCTTACCTTCAGGGTGCTTCTCTCGTGTCATGAGGGAGAGAATCGTCTTAGCATAGTCGTAGGTCTGTTGCTCGCTTGGGGCTCCTGAGTATTCCCCATAGTTAGCCAGTTCATTTACGCCCCCCAGGTCACAAATGGTGTCGCTATTAAAAAAAAAAAGGATTAGTTATAATTTTAAAGTCACTGTAAAGGTCTTAAAGCATTCCAAATTCCTGGGAAAGGGGGGCTCAGAGAGGTCAAGTTATCTGCTGAGAACAAAGCTGCTCTCCTCTTGGTGCCAGGCATGATTAATCTCGTTATACTTCCTACACATATGATGGGAACTACCACAGCAACCACGTGAGCATCAGCAGCTTCCAGCCAGCTTGTCCCTTTCCACGTGAAAAAGGAACCTGAACACAGCCCCCCAGAATAAATCATTTCTGAAGGACACTGCATTCCACATCCTGGGAAGAAACCTGCACAGAAACCTCATTCTGAATAGGTCCCGAGCAGTCCCAGCACGGGAAGGACCGCTTTAGAAGTCTCCCCTTTCTACAGGTTGCATCCATTATTTTCTTTGAGCTCCCCTCCAAAAGCCTTGTTCTCGTTACCTGTAAACTACCGAGGCACCACCACCAGCCACCATGGTCCAGATCCTGCCTTTAGGGTTGAGAATAGTAAGTTTCAAGCTGGCTCCACTTTTCGCATCCAGATCAGCAATGTAGGCTTCCTGCAGACAGAGCAGCATACATTATTTACAGGTCTTACTGCCTTTCTCTGGCTAATGCCCGCATGCTCTTTTTAAACCCAAGCGCTAGCGGTGCTGGGCCCAACTTCTGGGCACGCAGAGCTCCCACATCTCCTCTCAGCTACAACTGAGGGAAGAGCAGAACCACAGACACAGCTTTTATAAGGGAAGGAGACTCAGTTTCATCTCTCAGGGGCCAAGACTGGTTTGTGTTACGTGTTTTCCAGGACAGAACACTGAAATGGGACTGATACAGACAGCTTCTACCTGTCCCTCTGGAATAAGTTCAGAGAGGATCAATCAACCCAAGCACGCACTCAGATTTTGATTTTTGCTTGGGAAGTCCTACCCTCCAAAGAAAATGTAGCCTTTATAAAGCCTCCTGGCTTATCTCTTGTTTGTCCCAAGTGAAATGAAGTTCATGTACAGCAGGCACTTGTGACATTGCTTTATTTGTAGATTGCACATCCAGAAGCAGAGTTTTTCTGTTTGCACGTGAAAAGCTCTGGAAATGGAGCTGACTGCTGCATGTTTCACTGAGCTGCACGGCACTGGCATTTCCATGTCATCAGGCTTTGAAATGACAGAGCAGTGGTCTTTTCCTCCACGGCTCAGCCAGCCCTTAGCAGCTCCCAGGTTTTACGGTTCAGTGTATCACAGTCCCAGAACCAAGCGCCTCTGAACTGAAAAGTCTTGCTCTGACCTTGTCTGCAGACTGCGACCAGAGGAAATTTAAAATCAACACACCCAAGGCTACATTCTCTGGCTGTGCTGCAGCTAAGAGTGTAATCACCCAGAGATGTAATTTGGCTCAACGTGCTGTTCCTGTATCACAGCGTGCTCGCCTGTTGTGAAGCACTTTATTGGGAGTTCATTAAAATTCTCAAAGACACGGACATAATAACGCTCACCGTGACTTGCAGAGGGATGATTCAGAGAGACAAAAACTCAACTAATCCATTTAAGAGCAAATTGAGTTAAGTGCTGGCATCCAGCAAGCTACGTGGAGAGAAATAGCTAAATGGATTTCCTGGCCACGTTACAAAACCCTTTTCCAACTGAAGCATAATTATAATTATTGAAATTAAGAAGTCAGGACAGAAATCCTTTCGGAGGCAGCAGAACAGTCACCTGAAGTAAGCAACAGAACAACGAAGGAGAGAGCTCTAGGTCCAGCAGTATTTGAAGCTGGGTATGAAGCAGTGTTTATACAACTGGCTGTGCAGACCCAGGGAATTCTGTGAGGGAATGGGCATTAAAATAAAGAAAGCTTGCCTGCAGGCCTCTGTGGTCATCATTTTTCAGGAAAACAGGTGTGTTAACATCTCAACTTTTTACTTTAGTGTGAGATACAGTAATATTCTCTGTGGATTGCCACTCACGTATCTTGCACACAACTGTTACTCTGCTGTCATGATCTGTAACTGAAATACTGCAGGAACATCAGCTCCAAGGAGGCTGCCAAAAGAGTGCTCCACCAAAAGTGATGCTGATGGGGGAGCAATGCAAGCGAGCACCACATAAAGGAATACTGCACAAGTAGAGCTTCGACACATAAATGAAGTTAAATGCAAGCCTCCTTTTAAAACAAAGCAAGAAAAACCTACAAGAGAGGAAAACCTCACTGCCATGGACATACAATAGGGAAATAATCTTCTAGTCCACAAGGGAAGGATTTGGGTCATGGCACATTGCAACTTGCCTCTGGGTAGGCTTCCCTGCCGAAGGGAGGGGGAAACTCCACATCCCCCCATTTCACTTTGCAGATGTAGTCAGCAGTTGCATCAATCTTCGCAGCCAAGTCAAGGATGTAGACGCCATCTTTAGTCACCACTGCGTTAAAAAAATATCTCAGGGTTAGCCGTGGTTTGTACACATTACAGATTTACTCAAAATTTCATCCCAAATTTCATCTTACAAAAGCTAGATCCCCTTTGTTCCCATTTCTCCACATGGGTCATTTAGTTCTGTTTACCAAACCCACAGAGTTCCCTTAAGAATTAGCTTGTGACCATAGTCATGAAACAGGCTCTAGCTCAGGTGATGTCTTATACTGCAACAGAGCAGCGCTTACGTGCTTCAGTTCTGCCTTCACATCCCTTTCAATGGAATTTTTTCGTCTGCACCAGGAAATTAGATAACAGAGAACATTGCCTTCAAGCAGTCCCCATTTTGTATTCATTCAACTAACAGCTCCGAGACAAATTGCATCCACTTCTGTACTTTTGGACGTGCCACTTAATATTGTTGTGAACTACACCAAATGGAGAAGGCTGAAATACAAGTTTCAGAACAAATGAGCAGGAAGTCCTGCACATAGGCTCCCAAAAACATCACTTACCTAACGGATTGATCTCGAGGTATGTGAAATAGAGATCTTCATAAAGGTTGAACAGGCCACAGATGAAGCTAGCCAAGACACTGCAAAAAAATTAAACACAAATTCATTAAAGCAGCCAAATACAAAGTACAGACCGCTCTGCTTCATTTATATCAGGGGTAAATCACTTTGTATCAATTTATTTCGTTCTCATTCATCTTCTCTGAAAGCCTGGATGACGACTCAAGGAAAGAAAGACCTTGATGACTCATCCTAATTACACTCCACCAAACTCTGCTGAGAACACGGTTGTGAGGATCTGTCATGTAGATGCTCAGTCTGTTTCATCTCAGAGACGGAAACACATCCCTGTCTCTCATTGAGAGATATACATCTCTGTCAGGACTAAGCTTCATTAGCTGGGACAGGGAAGAGACTGCAGTAAACTCTATTAGTGACAGGCTTCTTCAGCCTTTCGGTGCCAAATAGTGATTTCAGTGAGTACGTTATCTTTAGAAAAATCATGACTCATGATAACTAGCTATAGGGAGCTAATTAAGGGAGATGCAGAAGTCTTAAAATCTAAAGATCAATTTGCAGTAAAATTGGGAATATCAAGAGAATAGCTCCCTTGATGGGACAGAGCAAGGCACAGTAATACGTTTCTGAATTAGCAACCAGATTCACAACTTGTTGCCATTTCTACTAAATAAAAGAAACTCTCCTGTGCTGGCACAAAGGATCAAAATTCAGTACGTCTCTGACATCTCAGAGGTCAAGGCTTCAGCACATTGAGAAGTGCTCCTGTCAAGCGAAGGCTCAAATCACCACGAACGCTTGTTTTTGGTTTCACAAGAGGCTCAGATAAGGTCAAACCACTTGGATTTAGGATGCACGGCATGTCCTTGAGAGCAGCAAGAAGGGGAGGAGAGCAAGCTTTAGGGTGAAACAGCATGAAGGGATGTTGCATTGAAATAAGAAGACGAGATTCAGGGTGGCTGGCGATGCCCAGAGCAGGCACAGGAACTCAGCATCCATACTTACTCCTTTTTATTCGCTGGTGCGTACTGCAGGAGCTGTTTCTTCACATCTGCTTCACTGAGCTTTTCATCCACTGCCACAAGCAGCTTCTGAGCTTTGGCATCAACATCTCCCACATCCACACCACCTTCGTGGTGGAAGAGGACATAGTCTCCCTCCCGGGCAGCATATATGCACACATAGAACTCTTCCTCCTGCAGCACAGACCCAGGCACAGACATTAATGAGTCACACCCAGCAAGCACCTTGAAGAAGAGGTGCTTGTGTCAGCACGAGGGAAGAGGCAACTCCTCCGTGCAAGGAGCGGTAGCGCTGGAGTGGCCCAGACACTCCTCAGGTTTGTGCTGGCCTGGGGGGACAGAGAGCAGCAGGGTCCAGAAAGATTCATCCTGGGGAAGCACATCAGGGACAACACTTTCCATTTCTGGAGAAAACCGTTCCCATTTTACACAACCAAAATGCAAACCGCGGTCCTTTCCTCTGTGCAGTGAAAGCGCCTACATCCTAGGTAATTATACCCTTCCCGCAAACGATTTCACCAGCACAAATTGAGACATCTCCCATCAGTTTGTTATCCACACTCGGGAGCACCAGATTCAAGGAGCAGTGAGCTGCCTTCTCCCTTCCAAATGGGTGTCTCTGATGCGATGTATCACCTCGTCTCAGCAGAGACAGCAGCCAACACTATTACTGATGACTCTTTGCAGGGACGAACGCTGCGCCCACATCCAGCTCTGACAATATGCATTGACACTGGCGGCTTAATAGCTCACTCCCAAGCTCCAGCTTTTGACATTATATATCAATCTGTTTAAGCCACATTCAAGTGAGAAAAGACCAAAAAGCGCTTATTATCACATTAATTGGTATACCAACCTGTTTGTGAGGGACGAAGGGTTCGATCAGAAAATTCTTCAGGATTCCCCTAGCGTTAGCAATCTGCAGGCAGAAAACAAGACAGACACCAGTAAGTATGCATCCAATATCCACATTTATGACAGCACAACTTCAAGAATTAACACTACTCTAAAATCAATTCCTCCCCATCACCTCTCTTCCTGGGAAACCAGATTATTCCTTACAGCAAGGTCTCAGGAACTGTCTTGCAGTTTTCCTGCTACCCAAAACCCAAGTATCTGGGCTTAACGGCCACGGCTGGTACCCCTGCTCCTGGGGGCACCGCTAAGTAACCACCAGCATTGGTCACAGCTCCTCGGCGCAGCCTTTCCTTTAGACATGTTTGTTGCATTGTGCTAACCGGCTATTTCAACATCCATCATTCTTCCAGCGGGCAGGCACACACGATGCAGTTGCCTGCTGTTTCGTAATGGCCTTCAGGCAAGCCTCGCTGGCTCAGCTTGATGCTGGAGCCGGCAGCAAATCAATCACAGCAGGGCCAAGGCACCAGCTTCATCGAAGCAGCAGAATGCTTTCGGCTCCTGGAACACAGCAGCTGGGGTGGCAGGCATTTCTTTATCATTAGCATTGCAGGAGCATTCCCAGAAGAATAAATATTACAAGACAGCACCAACCTAAAATAACAACTTGGAGCAACACTCGCTCATCAGCCAAAACACTGGCTGGCTACAATCAGAGGACAATTTTATGACAGCTTTTATACTTGTCTTGTTAAATCCGCCTTGGGTATTAAAGCGAGGCAGCTATGCCAGCTAGACACCACATTTGAGCTATCAACTGACGATTCCCTAGTGGAAGGGATCTTCAAAATTGTACCAATTCCTGCCGAGCTCCTGCTACATGGGTCCTACACAGCAGATGGTAGTAGGGGGGCACTGAGTTCACGCGGTGTGTCATGTAACAGTGCTCTTTTACCAACAGGATGTTCACGTGGGCAAGTTTCTTACTTGCTTTGGCATCAGAATAACATGTCTTTTAAACCACCATAAGCAAGAGAAAGACCTGCACACCAGCTTCTATCATGCAAGTACACAGAAAAGACAGACCAAAAAAAAAGTGATGTTTTTCTTGCCGAGGTGGCACTCACCGTGGTTTCTTGGCCCAAACGCTGCTTGAGCCAAACCTTCACCTGATCCAGGGTGAGGTTAATTCCAACCAGTCCAAGCTTCCCACGTCGCTTGATTAACTGATCTGGCTTCACCACTAAACGCTACACCATGCAAGAGGGATTAAAAGAAAGAATAATTAGAAAGTGATTTTGGTTGAGAGATTCTTTGCAGGTGGTGCAGTGAAAGCTCCAGTAAGCTCTATGCAGCAGGTATTGCTGCAGCGTTCCTGTAGTCTCCTGGCTGGTGCTTAACGTGCTACAGTTGTTAAGCAAATGCACCTCCTGGTACGAGCCTGAAAATATTTTTTTTCTCTCCCACCTCTGTACTTTGCGAAGAGCTGCCTCGTTTCTCCTCAGAGCTCTCTGCTGTACGTCAGCAGAGACTGAGGCGACAGTCTGTTCTGCTGTTGTGTTTTTTGGGAACTTCAATCACTTTCAGTGCAATTGTTCGGACGTCGTTTAGCTACTCCTTTTCTCTAAAAATCCATGCTGAGTATCGGTCGGTATCCCATTAGTTTTCCAAACAGCCTTTGTGAGACGCATCCGGAAATTAATATTTCTCTGCGAGCAGAGGCTCTTAAGGAAAAACCAACCGAGACCAACCACGAGCAGTCAGCTGCTTACAAAGAAAGCTCCTGCCGTCACCGTGTACTCTACACACGAGACCAGCTAGGGCCAGAGTCACGCACACCTGAGTCAACTGACAGTGACTCTTTATAAAACACCTAAGGACGGCTGTTCCTAGGTAACACGCTCATCTCTAGCTTGCAATTATTATTTTAGCTAAGAAACTAAAGCCGTACAGGAAAATGGCTAAGGCATCCTGGAACTTCAGCAACCCACTGCAACATATTGCAGTACAGACAGCAATCTTTCTGCCGGACTGCGTGGTGCTTTCTAGTGTTACAAGAGTCTGCCTTAAAGGATAAATATGATCCTTGATCCCTTTGGGTCTCTGCAAGTCTCAGATGGATTGCTGATATTTTTCAGAACTTGCTCACACAGCTGAGTGCAGGGCATTTAATTACCCTGCGCAGGGCTCTGTCAGTCACTAAGTAAAGGGCTATGAAACATTCATCCTCTACTAACCAACAACTTCATTATGTTAACCGTGGGAGGAGAGCCAGACTGGACAGCAAATACAAAGAGCTCTGGATACGTTTTCCCTCCAGAAAGTATGATGTTGTGAAACAAAGAAAATAAAAGATCTTGCGCAGAAAAACAAAAAAAAAAAATGAAGTTTTACCTGGCATTTTGCTTGGACACAGGAAATCTAAACATATTCCTAACTGAAAGTCAAAGTTAGACAAGGAAAAAGCACCCCATGATTTCAGAAGGTATGGGTTCAAACCCCACCAAGCACGGACAGATGTCCCAAGAGATTCTCTCTTTGTCTGAATTAGCCTGGTTCACCTTCTGCGTGGTCATCAGCAGCTTCTCGCTTGCAGATCTCTCTGCTCGTGCATTTCACTAACTCCTTAAGCTAATTTTATAATCAGACTCCCTCGAAGGTGCTCTGACAGCCCTGAAACCCTTGAAACAAGGCTCATTTCTTCATCAGTGTCGCAAGTATTGCAGAGCAGCGGCAACGACTGGTCCTTCATGAAGGTCCTGAGCGCACAGCCGTGCTCGCAGCCCTGCCCAACTGCAAGAACCCTGCATGGGCAGAGGTTTGTCCGGGGCTCAGGCACAGCAGGAGGGCGAGGCACAATCCTTACCTCGTTCAGGAGCCAAGGGTGGTCCTGGGTGAGTCGCGCCCAGTCGGTGTCCGGGGTGACTCGGGCATACTTGAAGCGGTTCTGGATGGCGGAGGACGTGCAGATGTACTTATACAGGAACTCCTTCCCCGTCTGCTCTGAGATGGCTTTGGCTGACATGGTCACCTAGTCTGGATTGAAAAGCAATTCATTGAACTGGAAATCAGGAGGAGAATATGGTTATCACAGATAACTCCCAGCCGCCTC
Source organism: Nettapus auritus (assembly GCA_011076525.1). Classification (NCBI taxonomy): domain Eukaryota; kingdom Metazoa; phylum Chordata; class Aves; order Anseriformes; family Anatidae; genus Nettapus; species Nettapus auritus. The sequence continues at coordinate 3,997,679 of CM021791.1, read as the reverse complement.
GCTCGGTGAAAATACAACGCAAAGAAAAACTCAAGCAAGAACTACTCTGCTTGCTTAAAACCTCTATTCCATTCAACTGCTCCGAACTCTATTTCAGCCCAGCCTTGCTGTAGGGAAAGGCCTAATCCTCGCAGCTTGCCCCAGCTACCACTGTGCCTCTCCAGACCTGCAGCTCTGAGCATCCCCTTGCATTTGTGGGAACGCTCGGCTGAAACCACTTCTCCCAAACCATGCAGCAGCCCAGGCTTTACACAGCACCCCAGGCTCGTTCTGGGATCCGTGCAACAACCATTCCTTCCAGTTCGGTACCAGGGAGGGACAAGGCAAGAGAACAGAAAGCCTCCCTCCCACTTCTTTTCTTCTGGCATGCCACATTTGCAGCCTGAGCTTGGCTGCAGGCAGATTAGCAATCCCCCATCCATTAGAAAAGGGGGAAAAGAAAACGTTACCAGTATGAGCAAAACCCCAGAGCAGAACGTGTTTACATCACTGTTTTGCTTGCTTCGGGACCTAGGTGTTTTGAGAGCAGCTTTACACCCATACAAAATGAGATGCTTAACATCACAAGGATTTGAAGGCAAGACAGTTTTTTGTTGTTAAAAAAATGAAAAAAAAAAAAGTTAATAATCCCTAATCAAGCATCTTTTCTGAAGAGGATTTTCTTTTCCAAAGAGCACATTCTAAGCTGGCGTAAGGATGTAAGGAAATGATTCCTCAAAGCCGTAATTCTTCTTAGATGCAAAGTCACGTATGTCTAAGAGGTTTTTTATTTTTAACTGCAATAAGAATTATTTTAAAGAACGCTTCATCCCAGGGAACCTGTCTGCATGCATCGGACATCAGATCTGGGTCTTGTGACCGACCGCTCAGAGCTCCACAAGTGTTTTTCGCTTTTTCCAAGGGGTCAGAGTGCTGACAGAAAAGCTTGAGCAGCGGCTCGGGCTGAATTCTGAGCGGCTGGAGATCGTGTCAGGGTTCCCCAAGCACAACCAGCGGGGCAGGAAATACAAAAGCGCTCTCAGGGTGGTTTCTGGGAGAGCTGCAAAGCAGAAAGGCACAACCGTAGAAAAGAAAAGCTTCCCAAGTTCCATCCATCAGGAAAATGGAATATTTGAACGTGTCAGCGAAGACTGGCTTTAATTGCCCACGCCATCACAAATGATGTATTTAAGGCCCACTGAGGAAAAGAGTTAAAAGATCCCACAGTTATTTCTTGTGCCATCCTCTGGGTAATCAACCAGGATATTCACCATGTAAACAAGCACGGGATGTGCCTGGGAATAATTTGCCATCATTAAAAATAAAGACCCTTTTCCCCAGAGTCAGAAGAAAATGTTTCCTGTCCTCCCTCCCTTTCCCCAAAAAATAAAGAGAAAGGGATTTATCCTTCAGGAAAAAAAAAAGGTAGGAGGAGGAGGCAGGTTGCATTCTCTCTACAAGCCTCCGGCACAGAGCAGTTTGGACAAAGTACCATTACGGAAAGGTCTTAACTAGGCTTAAGGACTGAATCAAATTTGCTGCTAACGTTTTTTTTTTTGAATGAAATTCAAGTTTTAAAATAGAAAAGGAGAAGCTACAGCAAGGGCAATGCTGGTTCAAAACCAGCATCCCTGCTTTCAGAGAAGTAAATTGTATAACTGCGCCGCAGCTTCCAACTTAGCCCCATTTCAAAACAACAGCAGCCAACGTTTCCTGAGCACCCTGACTTTCCCCAGATAACCAAAAGCCCCTTCTTGCCCCCATAAACACTTTCACCGAATATTTAGCCAGCTAAAAACAACCCTACTGCTGAAGTCAACATCATAGCCTAAGTACAGGGGACCTCTAACGAACAAGAGAGAGGACACCAAGCACATTTGGGTTGTCTGGTCCACCCCAAAGCGAGGTGCACATCCTCCAGCCCCATTTACCATAGCAGCCAGCACAGATGCTGCCTTGTTTTAGTTCTGCTCGCTGACTACCTAAAAATACGTCCGCTTCTCCTCGGAGCTGTTGTGGGAGTCGAGTTGTCTGAGAAAAACATTGGCAGGCATGGAATCGTTAAGTCCCGGGGCTACGAGCAGCCATTCTGTAGTAGCTTTAGAAGCCATCTAGAACTTCCATCTATGTTCCTAACGAGAAAAGGCTACGTGGAGATAATGCTGCTATCTCAAATCAAGGATTTACATACTGCTGTCAGGTACTAACACCAGCAGCACGTGTTGGAAGGGGTCAGTGAAGTGGAAATGCTGGGTACCGGAGTTGGAAGGGCGGCTGCACAGCTCCTCGGGTGGGCTGCAACTCCAGCCGTAAGCGAGGCACGGACACTGAAGCTGGACGGATGTTCACCTCTTCTTGGTGTTCAACCACCGCGGATTTCTTAAAGAACAAGGATTTTGAATGGAAGGAAAGGGAGCAAAAAGCGTAACTGAAGTGTTACAACCAGAAGCAGGACACGGAACAGTCTGCAAGACCCCCAGGAACACCCCAAGGGAGCTGGCTCGCAGATGTCTCCCGTGCTCAAGGAGCAGCAAGAAATTTGCTGTACAGAATCCCACCCGGTACCAAGTGCTGCTCTCTGCCCATCTTTGCCCTGCAGATGCCACAGAACTGCAGGACTTCAGCTGTGTTGTAACGTGCACTGAAGCTTACAAACATCAGAGTCGTTTCAACTGCCGGACCTCTAGGAGTAAGGAAGCTGCAAGACAGAAGGGCCGAAGCACTAGAAACCAGAGTTTGCTACATCAGACTAACAACAATCTCAAGCTCATTTGCAGAACTGGATTGCGTCTGTCCTTTGGTAACAGCGGATCGCTTTCACCGTACCCTTCTGAGACAGCTTTTCTCTTAATTAAGAGGATCTGTCCGAGCATCAGAAACGCAATGCCGAGAACGTAACAGCTTCTCTGACCAAAGGCTTCCAGCTTTCTACGGTCAGCCACAAGCTAGCTGCAGAAAAAGATGTTTCAAAGCCATAAAAGCAGCTGTACGTCGGGCTGGTGGTTGGCAGAGCTGTAAAACACACCTTCTTCTGCAAACATGCACAAACAAATTCAATTCCCTCAGCCCCCTCTTCGCCACCTTCACAGCTGCACACACATTACACGCAGTCATCCGTACCGCAGCACTCGAAACTTTCCATGGCAATTTTCACTTTAAAGCAGGGCTATTTCTGGGAGCAAATCCTGCTCCCGAATTACCTGCAGCTATTTATTTTGCCTGGTAGGAAACTGGAATACCCTCGCTTTCAAAACAGCCCTTAGAAATACATCGGTTGCCTACCCTAGAGTATGCTGAAGGCCAGTCTCAGGCAAAAAGGACCACATTTCACTGCAGTAAAAGCAGATAAAGTGGTAAACATATTTCTTAACCTTAAAGGAAAAAGAAAAAAAGTATTTTGCATTTCCCCAAGGTGACACGGAGTCCCTGAATAATACTGCAAGATCTCCAATGCACATTTACAAATCAAAACAGCCCAAAGCTGGCGCTGGCTAAGGCAATGACCACGATGCAATTGTCTGCAAATGGTGGGAACTGGACCCAGTGACCTAGGACACCCCTCAGGTCTTATTAAAAGTCCTGTAAAAAAAGGAAAAAAAGTCAGTTGCAACAACAGTGACATACGGGATTGCTAAATCCTAAGGGACACTGAGTACATTGGATTCCCACGAAGCCCAGCACGTTACTGGGCTCCTCCGTGCCATATTCTGCTGCTCCTCCAGTTCCTTTCCTTATTTCATTACCCCAGGATTGTGATCGCAAAAACGATGTAAAGAGAGAACACCTAGATTATTAGGATAGGTGAAAAATGACAGAATCCTCACGTCATACTAGCTGTCCCATGGCAAGAGACCAGCAGCAATGAGGCAGTTCTGCCCCCGATTTACTGAGCCATTTCCCAATGCATTAGCAAGACCTTAATCACGCCCCTCTCTCAGTTTTTCCGCTGCTCCAACCCAGCCTTTCTCAGGAACGGGCAGCCTGAAACAATGCTTCGGTCTGCTGAACTGCTCACTGAAAGGATCAGCGGAAAAAAATCCACGGGGCATCAGCAGTTCCTGGCCGCGTGTGCTCGTGCAGGTCCCTCATCAACCCGAGAGGCGTAATTGGAGCAGACTCCATTAACTGCTCGCATCTGTTCTGCCAGCACCGAGCAGGAAAACTGACCGCAGGTCACCCCAGAGCTGGGAACCCTCAGTTTCCCAGGAACGAGGCGGGTTTGGACCGTCCTCTGTCCTGGGTGGCCTTACCTGCAGTCCTGCTGAGCACCTGCAGCACTGATCGATGCTGAAGGGAGCAACGGGTGCACCTCTGGAATCAAAAAAACAGGCTGGGGGCACGGAAGATCCCTTTCTCCATACTAAATACGAACTACAGGGAAATGTTTTCTCCCACTGATTCACTCCCAAGACATTGCTCTGTTCGTGATTCATTCGTTAAGACTGAACTGCGATTTTCTTATGACTTTAGGCCTCAAATCTTGCAAATGCCACAGATTTGTTCACAGTAGATTCGTGTCAGTAGCACAAAATGCCACTTCCAGTCTGCTTTTAGCACTTATCTTCTGCACGGGATTTCGAGGCAGATAAAATGAACGATTTCTACCTGATAACGCCTCTCTGGGCTCCCCGTGATGATTTGCTGCTCTTTTTACAAGTTCTGTAGGGCAGGCAGGGCCAGTCCTAAAGTCAGCCCAAGTCACCAAAAACATTCCTGTGTTTGAAGGATGCTGCCCTTAAGCAGAGGACAAGGGCTCTGCTGAACAGATGCCACGGACCTCGTCTTGGTTTGACGAGAGATCACTGGTGTAAGAATAAGGCATCTGTGGGAAGCGTCAGTGGTTTCCACGAATGATTTCTGTTCGTTTGCCGAGGCTCTAAAACAAACAGCTTTGCTGCAACAGAGACCTTTACAAAATGATCCACAGCCAATGACGTAAGAAAAAAAAAAAAAAGCTGGTCTTCAGCCTTCACTTGCAAGTAAGAAAAATGGATTAGATCACATGCTCAAGGCCTCAGGGGCACGTACTCCCTCAAAACATCACTTGTCAAATATGCAAAGCAAGTTTATTCCTCAGCAGGATTTCTCTAGTGTCTTGATGAGAGAAGAAATGCCCTGTGATAACGGTATGGATTAAAAAGCTAGATGATGTTGTGTTTGTCGTGACAAGTGGTACATACACCCCGATATACCAGGGGCTAACTGAAGGCAAAAGACAACAGAAACCAGAGAAAAAAAGAAAACAAGAAAAGACATTAATGAGAACGGAATCAAGGTAAAAACTCCTTGAATCCCTAAGAGACTGCATGATGTGCAGTCAACTGTGGGAAAAGGAATAAAAAATAAGAATAAAGATTTTTTTCCTTAAACCCTTTCTGGTGCTGAACTCAGTGAGCTTCACCAGTTCACGTCCCTGCAGAACGGGGCTCACATGCACGGATTTACTTCGATCCAGATCCCATCACACCCAAGCAATGCTTTTACTGGAAGAAAAGCACCTTTACTGCTTCTAGTAACGATCTCATGCCCTCTCTTCCCGAGAATCTGAAGCCACACTGTAAAGCGACCTTCCCCCTTCACCCCAGGTCATTTATTAACACAGTTCAAGACCGGCCAGTATTTTCTGCCCACAGCAGCGTGAAAAGTTACATCAGTTTCCACCTGGCAAGCGTGCCTGCTTTCATCAGAGGCCGTGGAGGGGGCTCCAGGGAAAAGGCCCCACAGCAGCCAGCTTCACAGCTCCAGAAATCGTGGTGCTGTGCGTTATGAAACGCCTGGCACCGTCCCGGTGTGATGCAAGCAGGTATCACTTGCTGAGGTGGTGAGCGTGTGGAATGCTCAGCTCCGGAGCAGGTTCCCTGCAGATGAGGAGCCTTCAAAAAAGGAAGTGCAGCCAGGGAGAAGGGCAATGAACTGATCTAAGTCAGATTAGCGGAGAGCAGGAAACAGCCTCCAAATGCCCTGGTACGTGTCTAGTGCCAGAAGCGGGATATCTGGAATTCTGCGTTTAAAGATCAACTTATCCTGCAGCTTCGTGTGAAGTTCTCAGCAGTTTTATTCCTTAACTCCTCCCCGTGTCCCTTGGGAAACGGGCAGCAGCAGCGTTCTGGGCTGTGTGGCTGGGCAGGATTCCCTGCTGTGGCTGCCCTTCACACTGGGTCCCGCTCTGAGGGACATGCCAGGAGGAGGCAGAAAGGACCTGCTAGGAGGAGGAAGCAAGCTGCGACCCGGAGGACGGCACACCAGGCCACGCAGAAGCCTCGTGCGGAAAACTCTACGGGGTGTGAAGCACAGCGTTAGATAGGAGAGCCGATACCGTGAGCTGCGAACCCAGCTGAGGAAATAAATCAGCTCCAGACACCGACCAACGCTCGCAGCTTCCACTCCTCCGACGCTCTGCCGGACAGCAAACGCAGTTTAAGAGAGGGAAACCCGGAGCCCGGATGAAAGGAAGAGAATTACCAAAGCAGCAAGATAAACAGCAGGTGTTTGCAGGTAGCAAAGAATTAAAATAAAATAAAAAAGAGCTGGAAGGCGGCCATCTCACGGCGCCGGGAGCTGTCAGCTACGGGCACGGAAGGGGACGGGCAGGCGAGAACGCAGAACTGAGCGGACAGAAGCCAAAACCGCTGCCGCCTTCCCCTGCCTCCAACGGGGAGGGGCCCAGGGGGTGCTCCCGGACCCGGTGTGAGGCCGGATCCGGCAGGGACGAGCCGCTGGCTGCGCTGCCCCCGCTCCGCACCGGAGCTCAGCACCGCGCTCAGCCCAACCCGGCACCACGCCGGGCTCACGGCCGCGAGCATCCTCCCCCGCTCCTTCCTCCCCTCCGGCGGAGGGGCGAAGCGGCCTCCTGCCGGCCCCGTCCTGCCCCGAAACCCCCCGGGGACCCCTTGGGGACCCCCCCCGAGACCCTCCCCGGTTCCCCCCCGGTCCCCGCCGCTCTCCGGATCCTCCCACCCGGGGTTCCTCGCTCCGGGCACGGCCTCTACTGAACTCCGGGCTCCCCACGGGGCCCATCCCGGGACCTGCCACTCACCCTCGGCCCCGCTGCGCTGCTCCCGGCCCGGCCCTGCCCCGGCTCCGCCGCCGCCTTTTGTTCGCTGCGGCTCGGCGCTGCCTCCCCGGCCCATCGGCCTACGGGCGCCTCCGCTTCCCATTGGCCGCCGCCTCCGCCACGTGTGCCTTGCCTGAGCTCTCCTCGCTCTCCCATTGGCCCGCGGCGGTGGGGCGCGCCCGCGTGGCCTTGTGGGAGTCGTAGTTCCGCCCCCTCTTCGCCTCGCCCCCTCCCCCCCCAACCACCCCCTTCACCCCCCCGGCCGTGAACCCCCCTCCTCGGGCCGGAGCTGCGGGCAAACAGCGGCGGTGCCAGCTCGGAGCAAAGGGCCGCGGCCACGCCACCGTCACGCCGAGCGCCGCCTGCCAGCCACGGGCAGCCTGCCCCGCTGTCACCAGCCCCCGGCTCCCCTTGGAGCTCTCAGAGCCGCAGCAGCCCCGTGCCTGCTGCTTCTTCTTCCTCCTCTTCCTCCTCCTGCTGCTGCAGCCTCTCGACCTCCGGGCCAAGCCGCCACCCTTCCCCTCCCACGGCCCGGCCCGGCATGCCTGCACCGGCACAGGCCGGGTCCAGGCATTCCCCGGAGCTGAGAAGCCTCCCCCGGGGGTGGTGGAAGGCAGGAGCCAGCCAGCAGTCCTGCTCGGGAACCGAGCATCACCAGCGTACATTGCCATCGCTGGGGCATGGTCCCAAAGGATACAGCTGGCAGGTGTTCTTTACCTGAGCAAGGCAGCAAAACATCTCCCAGGTGCAAAGAGAGGAGAATGGGATGCTTGTGAAAGTGCAGGATGCGGCCATCCCCCCCTCCCTGTTCATGACAGCCCCGCTTGTTTTGTAACAAGCCTCTAACGGCACTCATCACGTCTCTTCTGCTTGCCAGCAACACTCAGGGCATATTCATTTATTTATTTATTTTTTTCCTGGTATTTCCAACCTGTGACTAAAGTATGAATCAGCCACACCGAAGTGAAGCGCCCTGGGGCTGTCCCTCTGATGAGAGAGGATGGCCTTGGTCCAGAGACAAGCAGCCCATGACATTATCACGGGGCTGGAGCACAGACTTGTACCAGCCGCTGGCGGGTGACCAGAGGACACGGACACGATGCTCCTGCCTGTCTCCTTAGGGAGAACGTGTCACAACCCGCCATGGCAAAAGGCCCCACGGAAAACGGTTACCAAAAGTTTAGTTTAAACCATCTCCCTGTCGGCAGAGGGTTTGTCACGCTGGCCTCCCACTGCAGGGTTTGACTGATGGTTGTGTCACCACCCACGCATGAGACACCCCGCCTGCCTTCACACAGCCCCATCCGCCACGCTGTGGAAGTGAGGACTGACCCTGTCACTCCTGGGCTGCTTCCAGGATCCAGCAGCAGCTCTGCCATTCCCCACGGTGATGTTAAATCTTACAGACTGCTCTGAGCAGGAGTATTTTTGGAGCAGGCCAGACAGACCACACCCACTCTGAGTCACTTTGCTGGAACAAATTGCTTCAAATATTAATCCTGGCAGGATCTTGTACAAGGCCAAAATAAAGTCAAGACTTTGGATGCTGATAGGAGAGAACCAGAACATTCTCTCATTCATCATTTTGGCTTGTCCAGGAGGACTGGATGCAGCAGCGATAAAACTGGTAGTGTGAGCTACCACCAAACACCAAAAAGAACTGAACATTACACAAACAGGGGGGAAGGCAGTGGGCTGCCGTGTGAAGCCCCTACAGGAGGCACCAGCTCCTGACCTGGCTGAGCAGAAGAACCTGTTCGGCCTGATGCTGGCAGGAGCTGAGGCATTCACACGACTGCTCTTGCACGGCAGTTTTATGAAGTGCCTGCACTCCCACACCCCCTTTCTTTACGGCCGTGCCTCCAGCGCTGCTGTTTGGAAACGCAGGCTTTAGAACAAAACCCGAACAAGCGCCGGAGCACCGCAGGCTGGACGAGTTGGGTCAGGAAAACCTGCGTGAAACGTACCATGGCTCCGGCTGCCTGTAATTACCCGGCACGCATTTAGCAGCGAAACGGGCGTTTCCTTCCCTCGCAGCCCTGCCTCGCGCACCTCTCCTATCCGCCTCCCACCCGTGCCCTACTTACACCGTGCCTCCGACCAGCCCACCCCACGCTGCCTTGGCTCGTGGGAACACGCTGGACACGGCTCGGCATGGCACGGCTCAGCACCGCAGCATTTCGGGGCGCTTGGCCCACGCCAGCCGCCGGGGCCGAGCTCTCCCGGCCGGGTCCCCCCGCGTTCGGTGCCGGCAGCGGCGTGGCGCGAAACCGCGGGAACCGCACGTGGCCGCAGCCCGCGCGCGGGAAACGGCCTCGCGCCGTGGCGCGCCGAGACGTCACCGCGTGGGCGGGGCTTCGCTTCGGGCCGGAAGCGGGGCGGTTGCTTGGCAACGGTTGCCAAGCGACGGCGGTGGCGGCGACCGGGGCCTGGCCGGGCCGAGCCGGGGCATGGCGGCGGTGACGGGGGGGGAGGGCGTGCCGGCCGGCACCTTCCCCGGCTTCATGACCGAGGGGACGCTGCTGTACCGACGGGGCGAGTACGGCAAGGCCTTGGCCTGCTTCGACAACGTGAGGGAGCCGGGGCGGCACGGCGGGGAGAGCCCCGAGGGAAAGGGAGGGAGCCTGGGAGGGCGGCGGGGGCATCTGGGGGGGTCCCCGGGGACGGCCGCGGCTCGCAGGGGTGGCAGCGAGGAGGGAGGGGGGCGCGGAGGGACGGGGCAGAGGCGGCAGCACCGGGGGGGTTTCGCGTGAGTGTCCAGAGAATAATTTCTGCAGAAAAAGTTGGAGTTTTTGTACTCATCCATCGGCCAGATCCGTGTAGGGACGGAGCAGGTTGTACCCGATATGTGTGTGTGTGAGGGTGCTGAGAGGATGCAGCCGGTCTCCTCTCAGTTGTGCCTGGAGGAGCGGTGACGGGCACAAACTGAAGCCCAGGAGGCTCTGGCTCAATGTGAGGTGACAGAGCACGGGGACAGGCTGCCCAGAGAGGCTGCGGAGTCTCCTTCTCTGGAGACATCCCAAACCCGCCTGGGTGCCATCCTACACGGGGTGCTCTGTGTGACCCTGCTCGGCAGGGGGTTGGACCCAGTGATCTCCTGGGGTCCCTTCCAACTTCATCCATCCCGTGAACCCAGCACTGATGGCACATGCATGTCTGCTGCATTCCAGGCGCTGAAGCTGAGAGCAGAAGACAAGCACTGTCTAGTCGCCCGCTCAAAGTGTTACCTGAGACTCGGAGACACAGAAAATTCCCTGAAAGATGCCGAAGCTTCTCTCCAAAATGACAAAACGTTCCCCAAGGTAAACAGCATGAAGCAGGAAGAGGCTGGGGTGGCCAAGGACAGGTCTTTTATCTGTGTGAAGCTCTGAAGGGTCTGGGAGGCAGCATTGTGTAAAAATAGATAACTCTAAAAGCAAAACCAGCCTCGCTCTGCACTCTTGCCCCTTTTAGTGCTTCCAGAGGAGGGGAGGTGCTTTGTCAGCTAAAGAAGAGTTACAGGATTACGCTTTATTGTATGAAAACCTGATAGCGTACGGCTTTCCCTTCCGCCTAGTGGGGAATTAGTTGAGGTCTCTGAAGTGTTTTTATTTTTATTGTTTCCTTTTCAGGGACTTTACCAAAAAGCTGAGACATTATATACCATGGGCGACTTTGAATTTGCGCTAGTGTTTTATCATCGAGGCTACAGACTGCGCCCAGAACTACAGAAATTCAAGCAGGGTATCCAGAAATCCCAGGAGGCAATTGTCAACTGCATTGGAAGTAAGCAGCTTGATTTTATGGTGCCTACGAGCATGGCTGGAAGCTGTTCACTGGACAGCTGATGACATATTAGCTCTGAAAGTGACGGAAGGACCCTATAACAGCAGAGTGTCTTTGCTTCTGGATTCAAGTGCTCAGTGGCCATTGTCAGATGAAACCAGAGTCCCCAAAAGAGTCCAATTTTTTTATTTTTATTTATTTATTTATTTATTTATTTATTTTTACATTTCCAGTCACCAGGAAAATGTTCTAAATCATACAGAGCAAAGCAGCTCGTCTACTTATGGCCCTACTGATTACAAAATCCATTTTGAAATCTTTATCCCAATATTAAAAGTTTGCAATGAAATTTGCCTTGCTACCTGAGATTGGCCTTCCTGAGATCCTGATTTTCCTCCAATTTACATTGCATAAGAGCAGTGAAACTGTTGACTATTGCAATGGAGCACTGCTTTCATAATTTCTGGCGTAGATCACAGAACCACGTCCTGCAGGAGACAGAAAAGGCCAAGGACCTGGCGATGTTAGAAAGTAAACGGAAAAATTTCCCCTTAGATTTTCTCTTCGCAATGTTGTCACGTGAAGACAAGTGGGGACAAGATGTGCGCCCACTCTTGGGCACACGGACACCTCTCAGCTGGGGCTGCCACCTTAGACAAGTGGCTTATCAGCTGCACAGCTCCAAAGGCTGCTGTAAAACCCGCCGAGCTAGTTAGGAACTGCCCAGGTGGATCCTCCAAGAGCCTGTCCCATCACGGAGCCAGGACACACCCTGCCTGCACACCCATACACGGAGGCCTCGATCCTCCAGATATGTAGGCACCTTGCTCTCCCTGAAATCAGTTTCAAAATTTCAGTCTACCTCCAGTGCTGCAGATTAGTTTCCCGTCCCAGCTCTGTAAAAGCCTGAAAGTCTTTTATACGAGATACTCATTTTAAAAAAAGCAGATAGCAAAAGTTTCCAGATCTGGCTTGCTTTCCTCCATCACCGTTGCTTTCTTAGCTTAATACAAATGCCTCAATGTCTTCACAGCTCTCAGTCGAAACACTTGTCATGCTTGATATACTGAGCTAAATGCTTTAAATGTGTTCAAGCAGCTGGACTGTATGCAAATGAACAGAATAAAACCCAAAACATTTTCCAGTCAAGTGGCAGTTCCTAGATGCCAGGGAAAAGAAGCAAGGAAACATATTAGTATTTGATCCATATGTTGAAATAGTTGTGAAATGCACATACATTAACAGGGCATATCCTCCAAACTGCTGTTTTGAGTCTGCTTTGCTCAACAGGCTCAGAAACACCAGCTTTCTGTGATATATGGATATTCACATCACTGAGCTTGGCCCAGTTGCCTTGCTGGAGGAAATCCTTCTCCAACAACAGCAGCTGAATCTCCTTCCTTCCTTCTGACCAGACCAAAGAGTTGTTTTTCACCCTTTCCTCCACTGCCAGCGTGCAATCTGAATAGCAGAAGTGAAAATAAAATGGGAGTTTTGCCCTAATGTCAGTGCACAAAAACTTTGAAGTAGTTCCCTGCATTGCTGGATATCCCCACGCTTACGAGCTTTCCTTCCATTTTAAGCTTCAGCTTTGATTCCTCAGAAGAACCTGCCACCCTTTTTCTTCTTCTGTCTCCATGTAGATGTAGCACGTCTCTGTAGGAAAGCTGCACTGTGATGGGAGTTCCCTGGTGCCATAAGCAAATAATAATTGAAATACAGAGAAGAGCTGCATCTCTGAGCTGTAATTCCTACTTAAAGACCATACCAACATCCACATATTTCTTGTGAAATAATTAAGAAAGCTTTATTTGAAGCTTTTATTTGAAACAGGACATTATAGGCTTGGCACATTTATGGTCATTTTAGTTTCTAAAGCTTCATTACTGCTGTTCTTGAACACTAACAAGTCTTTTCTCTGTATTTGCAGGTCCATCCTCAGTTAAACTGGAGAATAAAGAGGATCTCTGCTTTATAAGCAGGCAGGCAGAGGTACAGTGTGAAGAGCTCTTGCTTTAGAAGCTAACTAGAATTATTATCATGCTAATACATTCTGAAATAGGCTCTAGAGGATTAGTAGTTTCTGCAGCAACGTGGATGGGGATACGGCTGGTCTAGTGAAGCGCATTTGGAGCATACAGAGCAGGCTCATCCATTGTGAGAGTTTTTATGTACCTGCTTTTAATGTAGTTGTGGCTCAAGCTACACAAAATAGAAAGGAGAAGACAGAAGGGTAGGGAAGAGCAACCAAGGAGAAACGAAGCCCAGACTGAGAATCCTCTACCAGCCTGACTGCTCATTCTGTGTTGCTGACCGCCCATCAAAGGCTAATAAGTAACAGCAGTGAGGTCAGAGCCAGGGTACATTTATCTAGAATATTTACTCTGGTCTTACCTGATGTTTAAGGTTCACATTTTTGATAATGGACACTTTCTCAATTGCTTAATTTTGGGGTGGTCCACTGAAGTAGTGCTTCATTCCTCTGCGATGCCAAGCCATATTTCCCTGTGAAGTCAGTGCAGCGAATGCTCAGTGCTTCGTTCAGCTGGAATTACGGGTACTCTGTGGTAAAAATAATTTGTACAAAGGGGGCTAAACATTAGTACTATAATCGCTGGGAATTTGAATGTGAGACTTCAGAAATACCGTCCTGATGTTTCAGAAGTCCTGTTTGCTAGAGCTGTTACATCTTTGACTCCAGAGAACTAGGACTTTGCCACAGCCTTAATGTCCTGTCACAGCACTGACCTGGACTCCCTCCAGAACAGTACAAGGCTGAGGAGCAGAGCTAACTCTTGGTCTTATTACAATGCCTCCTCCCTCTCTTGGAAGCGAGGGAGCACACTGGGGCACAAAATTTCAGTTGCTGCTGACCAAAGCTCTTGGCGAGATACTGACTTCTTGCTTTTACTTAGAAAGTAGCTGGGCCTACGTGGATGGTAAACACCCCTAACAGCCAGAACTTCATGATAATGCTAGTGTTTCCCACTAATCTCACCCTACTTAATTTATTTTTTCTTGCTGTAGAGCAAAAAAGCAAATCAGAAACTCCAAATAAAACTGACCAAGGATCACAAGTGGACGAAGAAACAGGAGCCTCGGAGGAACCCAAAAGTAGAGCGACAGCTTCTTGGAGAGCTTTATGCTGACAAGGCCTACCTAGAAAAGTTGCTCAAGGATGAAGGTCTTTCTCCATTGTATTTAACTAAATGCTCCTCCTAGGCAGGGTCTTTTTTCCTTATTTATATCCTTATTACTACTATTCCTTACTTGTATCAGAGCTCAGATAGCACAGAGTGTCTGCAGTGGTCTTGAGAGAGGTAGATATCTTGGAGAGTTTAGGCATTTCTGGAGCCAGATCCAATATTCATAACCGTGTCTGAACATGTTTCCTTCCTTATTAAATGATAGGCTTTTAAAACAAACAACAAATCAAAGCAATCAGTGCTGATGAAATAAAAAGCAGAAACAACAGCATTACAACTTAATTTCTGGCGTGATGTTAAATTCTACTAACACTTGCATTAACTGCAAAGCACTGCTAATGAGACTGTGCCTCATTCATGGCTTCATTCTAAATGCTGTTAAGATCAAGATGCAGGATTCAGAGGAGTATCTTATTTTAGAACGAGGCAGAAAGGTGGTTCCCATTCATTCTTTCCTCTAAGAAACCGTTTACCCAGTAATAGAGGAACAATTCAGAATGTAATCTACTCATAGGTTTTATGGTATTACTGGCATTAATAATACATAAGGGCCATCTGGTTTCCAGGCATGTTAAAGTCCTCTCAACTTCCATCTCACAGTTTAATCCACCACTTTCTAAAGTGCCATTTGAGCATAAGTGTCCCACCCATATAGCTGTCCTGCCCAAGAGGACAAATGCTCATGCACCACATCTGGCCCCTATTAATTGGGCCTCTTCTTTGGCTCTTCATCAGAGAAGGCAGCAGCTTACAGGAGCTGGGAACAACAGCTTTAGCTCACTAGGAGAATTTTCTGTAACTTCTCTCCTAACCACATCAGTTCTGAGGGGCGTTAAAGACTTTAATTCCTGGGACTGTCTCTGTCAGAGCAAAAGAGTGTTCACAAGCAGTCCCCCAGTGAACTGCAGCTTTGTCCATCACACACATTAATGCTTTCCTGCGTTCTACCGTCTTATTTTCAGATTTGATGGAGAGCAGCACAAAGCAGGGGATCAAAGTAGCAGACATGGTTTTGAGTGGCATTGCCTACCTGGACACACGCACTGAGTTCTGGCAGCAGCAGAAGCCTATTTATGCCCGTGTGAGGGAGCGTAAGCTCAGGCAGCAAAGGTGGATCCGAGACAAGAAGCGAAAACCAGCTGAGGTTGCCAGATACATTGTGAAGAGTATGGAGGACATTGATATGCGTATGTGTCCTGGCTGGAAACAGTAAGAAAGTGATGATTGGCATATGCAATTATTTGCTGTACTATTTTACAGTCCAGAACAACAGAAGCAGTGTGCAAGTACTAACAAACAGTAGCAGGCGGTTTTGGGAAGTATTTGCTTTCACATTCTCCATCTTTTCCAAGGAAACACTTCCTTAGATATAGAATCCAATGCATTTTGTTTTTTAATCTTTTTTTTTTTTTTTTTTTTTTTTTCCCCTGTACTTGAGGGAACTTGAGCAGAACTTGATGTTCTGCTTTTCAGAACATCACTTAGATACAAAAGCCAGGTCAGTCACTGCTACATACTTAGCAAGTGCCTCTGGCTGGTCTAGTAATCAGAAGTTTTACCCAAAAAATGCAGGGCACTGAAGTAAATAACTTCTGTAGTTGAAAAATACCTTTGTGGAGAGATGAAGAAGCTGAAAAATAGTGACCTGGAAGGAAGGAGTAATTCAGCCACTTTAACTTCACTTTCTACTTATGCTACATATTTTATGACTCAGGGAAAAGAATTTGGTGTTACTGCTGTTCAGTTCATTTAAGCTACAGCTTGGTGAAGGCAGTGTCAGAAACATCCTGCAGTCCACTCCCCACAGCACTGCACCCAGCTAGGTACAATGAACAGAGCTCACCAGGAAAGTTCAAGGGGCTAATTTAGGAGATAAAAAACTAAGCACTGTAGCTAGTATTTCATTTCCAAGATCAGGCTGCCCTGCTTCAATGACTTTTTGCTTTCAAAAACTTCAGACAACAAACATCATTCCCATTTGTTTTTCTTCAGCAAGTGTGAAGTCTTAACAGAGTTATCTCCCCTTGCTTGCTGTGATGAAAGTGATTTCCAGGCGTGCCAGATGGAGTGGCTGAAGTACCATCTCCCACAGGCAGATTTCTTGGAGACTGAATGGAGGAATGTAGGATATGCATGAAGAGTTAGGCGCTCTAACCATTCCCAAGCTTTCTCTGAGGTGTACATAACTGCTCTTTGTCCTACTTCCCCAATATTGCTGTGTCCCTACCCTAACACTAAATTTTCCTCTTTGTCTCTAGTGCTGACTGGTGGCTCCCCCGAAGAAAGCTGCAAGAAAGCTGAGCATGTGCTAAAAACAATACAAGGATGGTCAGATGATGAAGTTCCCAACAAGAATGAACTGATTGGAAACCTCCACAGCTGCATTGGGAATGCTCAGTTAGAGATGGGCCAGATGGAAGCAGCCCTGCAAAGCCATAAAATGGATCTCGAATTTGCCAGGCAGAAGTAAGTGCTGAGAAGTTTAGATGGATGGGGAAAAGATCTAACATACTGGGGAAAGTACCTCTGTTAAGATGTTTTAGCACCTGGTAACACTCTAATTCTTCCATGTGGGGATTTAACAGGGCAATGCATACAGACTCTGTCCACATGCAATGGTCCCTAGGGGCTTATCTTCACTATTTCAAAAATAAGGTGACTGAAGCAGATTTTTAAAGGACCTAACACACACAGCGTATCTAAATCCTTGCTGAAGCAAAGCAAAAGAGAACACAAGTTCCAGACTCAGCACTTCAGCCTCTAGTACTTCCTTCTCAGGAAGGTCAGAGTCTAAATTGCACGTTTTTTTCTACATTTTCCTGTAAAGTCATTTGCATTCAAATCATGATGATAGGTGTGAAATATTGATAAAAGATACAGTTGCTCATATAGAACACATTCTGCAGCAGCTCTTTCAGGTAAAACAGAATGGAGCAATTGTAGTCTTAAGAACTAGTAATAGAGTTTTACAAAGCACATGAGGAAACACTGAAGAGTTGCTTGAATTGAGGTTGTTTTGGTTTTATTTCTGCCGATACTGTAGAAGACTGTTAAAACGTTACTGCCTCACTGTCCTTTTCAACAAGCACAATTTTCATGATAGGTTTAACAATTTCTGCATCTCTCCTTGTGGTTTCCACTCCACAGTTACACCAAATAAAGTTAAGACTTAGCAGAAGCTGGGCAGGAATGAGATCCGTCGTTTTACTGCTTTTTCAAACCGATTGAAGGTTGTCTTTGAAGGACAGAACCACAGCCATTACCGAGGGGCACTCGCCCTCTGGTGGCTGGAGTTCAGCAGGGACGAGGGGAGACATCGGTAATGACTCGCGTAACCCACAGCAACACATTTGTTCTCTCGTTTCATCAGTTGTTTTTTTTTCAAGGCACGGGTAGTCAAAGCAGGCCACTTCTGCAGTTGGGAATGAGGATAATTAAAGAAAAAAAAAAAAAAAAGCTACATTATGATAGAAGAAGCTGCTTCTAGCATTGGGCAAAATGTCATTCAGAGCATTGGGAACAGGGCCTGTTAATGAGACATATTGCAGACACATTCTTGTGTCTTCAATTTCCTCTTGGACAATAATTTATTAGTGTTAGGAACCTAAGAACTGGTAGGGGATTTCCATGGGATGTAGATGAAAATAAAATTTTACCTTGGTTTTATGACTTTCAGCCTGACACTGGTCCTTTACTTCCACTTCTCAACACTTATTTTTATGTTAAGAGCCAAAGAAAATATATGGGGTTGAAGAAAGCACAGACCATCAGGAACAAGGCTATTTCAGCTACTACAACTTCTCCTTCTTTTCAACACAGCAATCTACCAGATGCCATATCCAGAGCCCTTGATAACATCGGCAGAGTTTATGCCAGAATCGGCACATTCCAGGAAGCTATCGACACGTATGTAAAATTAGTAACAGCAAAGGCATAGAGGTTGTGTTTTGAATTTAATAGCCGCTGTCTTTTCAGTTTGTTTAATTGTACTGCTAGAAAGAGGGCTGAGAAAGTTTTCATCAGAGTACCTGGAACACTTAGATCATAGAATCTATGGCTGAAATTATAACTGCACCTACTGAGATTCAGCAATAGTCTTTCTTACTCTCTGCTTGAAGTTGGGAGGAGAAAATTCCGATGGCAAAATCAAACCTGGAAAAGACCTGGCTGTTCCATGAAATTGGCCGATGTTACCTTGAGCTTGATAAAGCTGAAGCAGCCCGAAATTATGGAGAGAAGTCCTTGCAGTCAGCAGATGAAGAGGGAGATGCTGAGTGGCAACTCCATGCTAGTGTACTGGTGGCACAGGCGCAAGGTAAAGATGTCACTAGAATGTTTTCTTTAAGGACAGATGGCAGCCTGTCTGTTCAGCTTCTTACAGATCTGTCATTTAACAACCAAAGTAACTGTTCTGATTAAGATCTCTCACAGGAGACTTGCTTGATTAACACTTGTTCTTATTTTTATCTTGGGTTAAAATTGATGTTTTCATTTGTCCCTTACAGAAAAATTAAAGGATTACCGGTCTGCAATCATGAGCTTTGAAAAAGCACTTGAGAAAGCAAAGCTTGTCCACAATGATGCTGCTCAGAAGGCCATCATTATTGTAAGTGGCTTGGTGCAAAGCGGAGAGAAGCTTGCGGCAGCATCAATAAGTTAGCTGTAAATGTTGTCTAGCACCCTGCGAATTAAGAAAATGTCACTACGTAACTAGTGCCTTAAGAGGGGGAAAATGCAGCCTCTGAAGGAAAAAATTATGAAGCCTCCTGGCTCAGAAAACTTAATCTCAGTTTGTGAACCAGTACAACACCTAGAAGGCTGAAGCCCTAGCTCTGTTTAGGTCAAGGGAAAGTTTTTATTTGAACTGCCTTTCACATGTAGAATAGAGAAGTACCTTCTCTACATTCAGTATCCGTTGGAATGCAGGGCTAATCGGAGTTTACCCTTTTCTGGCCTCTCCAAAGTGTCCCAGAGAAACCACTTTGCATCAGATCAGAACATCTGGGGCATTGCTGGTGACCCAAGGACAAAGCAGTCTGCACGTTTTGGTAGCCTGATAGCGGGTTGTGGGTGATCTTCTGACCTCACCCAGCTTGCCAGGGAACAGGTACAGCATAAACACATACCTATTTGGTGATCCCTCATGGGTGTTCAAAGTTGAAGCAGAGCCTGTTTTCCTGCCAGAAGGAAAACAATAGTTTGTAAGAGATTAAATCTTCAGGGGAGGAGACATTTGATAAGGGATACTAACAGGTAGTAATCACTGCAGGGAGGAGCGAAGCCTGTTGTTGCAGAGAGTTTTGAGGTAGGAAAGGAGCAAGCAATGACAGCAGAGATCAAAGAGGAATAGGAAAAACTTAGATATATAGCTGTATTTCTATAGCCTTCGCTAATAAGCCGCATCACTTTCAGGCCTTAGATGATGTGAGCAGAAGCTTCATTGAAGACCTGAAAGAAAGAGGAAGAGAAATGACAGATCACTCTCTTAAAGGTAGTTGTCATCTAGACCTCTGCACCACATAAATGTAAAAATTCCCCACTTTCTGTTTCTGGCATGGGAACAAACCAGCCCATTCCCAGGTAGCAAGCATTGAAATTTCTGGACTGCATGCATCCTCTGTACTAGTATGCTGTAGCAGGAGTTCATTTATATGTGATGCTATAGGACAGTTAAAATTTGTGGCCTCATTTTTTTGACAGTGAGGGTTTAATTTCCAGGATAACAGTGAGGGACTCTGGCTTCTCTTCAGCTCTATCTTTGTAAAAAGCTTCTTTTAATAACAATGAAAGCAGCTCCAGTGCCCAGAATGTGTAATGGTGGGCAGAGTCAGAAGCAAAACAGTGTCAAAATGCAACCACAAAAATGACCATGAATAAACGAGACCTACAGTGCTGAGGCCTTCAAAAACATCAGCAAATTCTAGAGCCCACATAATGTAAAAGTATTGATTTTCTGTCACTTTCTAAATGACAATACATGCTACTGAGCACCTGCAGCATGAAGCATGACAAAGTCACAGTTCCATAGCAAACAGATACTGCTCTTCATCCAAACACACGCGTGTTTCCTTCCCAGAGCAAAGGCTAACACAAAGAGCAGTCCCTAATCTGCCCCAGCAAGCAGGGCTGCAGAAAGAGGGGAACAGAATGGAATCCCCAGGAGCACAGCGTACTCGTGGTTAGTTGAAGAACACAAACTGAATTCCTGCAGCTCTGCTCCCAGGTCTGCTCATGGCCATCTCAGAGCTGTATCAAGCCTGAGCAGGAGATGGCAGCACTTCCCAGGCGTCCCCTCTGCGAACACCACACCTGGACCTCATCTCGTGTTCATTTTGTCAGTTGATGAATCCAGGCATCACCATATAACTGCCAGCACCTGCCTCCGGTTCACCTTAGATCATACAGCTCAGCACCTCATATTGCTGGCAAATTTAGCTTTGTGAGACAGAAAATAGAGAAGAGCTTTCTAATTGTGATGGAGGCCAAGGGTCTTTTCTTGCACCCTACTGATTGCTCAGTGCTGGAACTTGTTTTAAGATCCCCTCTGCCTCCTCCTCCCCCCCTCCAGATTATGATTACAGCAATGAAAACACAGATGATGACAACTCTGAGAAGGACAGAGAGGGAAAGGAAAGTGAGCAAAGCATGGGGAATCAAGAAGATGAAAAGGAAAATGCCAAGAACGATAAAGAGCAAGGAGATGATAAAGGGCATGAGACTAAAGAAGAGGAAAGCAAAAGAGACGACAACGAGAGCAAAAAAGACAAAGAAGAAGTAGGGGGTGATGAAAAGCAGCCGAACCTCGCTTTGGAGTAGAGTAGCATTTCCTGAGCAGTTAGAGGGCAGAATAAACCTTTGTGCCGAGCGTTGCTTTTGCAAACAAACCCTTTTCCTATCGTTCTTCCTAGACCCTAGCCGTGCCACGTACCTGCGAGCCCAGGCGTGCACAGAAGCTCGCTTCGTGCTTTTCGTCCCTTTTCTTCCACAGCTCCCCCGGAGCACGGGGCAATAAATAAATAAATAAATAAAATAAAATAAACATGGTCCCGAGCTGTGGCGGCCCCCGGGGCCGGGCACCCATCGCCACCGGCCCGGCCCGCCCCGGGGAGGCGCGGCCACGGCGGGGGGGGGGAGCTCGGCGGGGGGGTCCCGGTGCTATGAAAGGGGCCGCGATCGCACCCGCCCCAGAGCCGCTGCCCCGCCGCCCCGCTCCGCACCGGCGGCCGCTGCCCTCACCATGGTAAGTTTGGGGCCGGGGCATCCCCGGGACCGGTTTTATTTCCCGGTGGGGAGGGAGGAAGGGGGCTTTGCTGGGTGTTTGGGGGGGAGTTTGGGGTGCAGGGCACTGCCTGGAGGTCCCGGGGTGCTTGGGAGGCCAGGGGGCTGCAAGGTGGAGCTGGGGGCACAGCAGCTTGTTCCCAGGGGGGTCCTGGGCTGTGCTGCCCCTTCTGTTCCCCAGCCCACCCTGGGGCTCGGTCGGGGTGCTGACACCTTTCAGCAGCGTGCAGAGGGGCGCTGGGTCCAGGAGCATCACCCGGTGAGGCCCTGGGATGCGGAGGACAAGCGGGGGCTTTGTGGGGGTCACAGGCAGGGACAGGACAGGGGCACTCGTTCAATCGGGGATTGTTCGCCCGGAGGAGCCCAGTGCTCTGCTGGGTCAGGTCTCTGTAGTGCCATTGTCTAGCCACGCTGTACGGGGCCTGATTTCATAAAGGGCTGCATTATCCTTCGAGCTGGCTGCTAAACAATGGGTCCTGAGGGTGTTTTCTATTATTGTTCTTTTGTTTGCACGGTTGAAAAGCAGCCTCAGTCACTGCTGGCCACCAGCAGCTGCTTTTCTGCAAAATAGCTGGGCTGCCCGGCTCACAGCCGCAGGAGCAGCGCATCCTGCACGGCCACGGTCCTGCTCGGAGGTGCTGCTGGTGGTCCCTGCCCAGGCCAAACATCCCCCTCCGGAGCCAGGACACGGTGAGGAGCAGCAGCCCTTGGAGCCAGCTCACACCTCTGCTTCCTCATGCATGAAGATGGAGCCCTAAATCCCCTGGGAAGGTGGTGTAGGGGGCCCAGGAGAGTCGTGTAGTTGTTCCTCTTCATGCAGACCCAGGAGCTCTGCCTCGTTTTTGGGAGCGGGCACGGCTCGGTGTGCTCCAAGCTCCCCATCCCACGCTGCTGCTCAGCAGCTGCCCCCCGGGCAGGCAGCGCTCCCTGCCCCAGGATGCTTTGGAACCAAAACCCACCTCTGAATTTTGGAACAAAGGATAGAGTTACTTAAAATAGCTGACTTTTTAAACAGGCTCTTCACTCTGCAAGCAGGAAAGCAGTCCTTTCCTGCTGTGGGCAGGCCACTTGCATGGTATGGAAACCCCCTGATTTTTGCATTGCGGGCAGGACTCACTCCTTCGGTTTCACTTCTGGGGGCAGGTGCAGGTCCCAGGCTGGGCTACACGAGGATGCAGCTGGGGAGGGTGGAGAGGCCACACATCAACCCACAAAAACAACAGCTGCCCCGGTGGTGCTGTAGAAACAAGTTGGAGAAATCCCTCCCTTCCTTGAGTCCGGTG
This sequence comes from Nettapus auritus, assembly GCA_011076525.1. NCBI lineage: Eukaryota > Metazoa > Chordata > Aves > Anseriformes > Anatidae > Nettapus > Nettapus auritus. The sequence goes on along the minus strand of CM021791.1, from coordinate 3,975,114 downwards.
CTTTCCCGGACCCTGCTGGGAATTATCTGGGCTTCCTGTTACCGGTGCTGCTGGCAGGCGGGGAGAAAGAGCCAGCGCCAGCTCCCCAGGCTGTTCCCAAGGCTCCTGCTGCTGCCAAGCTTCTCTGGTGCTCGCAGTCACTTTCACTTTCATGTTCAGCTCGGCAGCGACTGGGATGGGGCTTGCCCTTGCCGGAAGAAATTTCAGTTGCTCCTCAAAGAGGAGCCCAAATTCGCTCCTGTGAGGCACTTGTGGTGCTGATGTTCAGCGGGGTGCAAAGAAGAGGCAATTCTTGCAGTGGAACAGCCTTTCTTACAGAACAGAGGACCCCCAAGCAGACTTAAATCAGTCTGCAGTCACTTCAGGATGAACTGACAGGATTTCAGCAGCTGCCCCAGCCCCCTGGCACTTTCACTTCCCCTTTTCAGGCAGCGCTCCCCCAGACACGCAGCAGCCTTGCAACCTAGCGGCCACGAGCATTTGTTTAAGCGTTCAGAAATAAATTTGATGCTCAGACCGCTCTGGCTGGGTTTCAGATCTGTGGCAACTCATGGTGCCTGCAAAGCAGCAGCCGCCGCCACGTGACGGGCGAAGCTTCCCCTTCCTGGTCAGGCAGGGCCGAAGTTGCTGCTGGCAGACGCTGGAGCAAGGAGAAGAGCCGCACGGTCACTCATCGGGTCAGGGGCAGCACCAGGACAGGGCACAGGCAGGTCTCTGCTGCAGGGTGGGTTGGGGGAGCTGTGAGAAGCGCCGTAAGCTGAGCGAGGTTATGGGAAGCGGTGGCACCGCGTCCCCTCAGCCTCCCTTCCTCCCCGTGGAGGCTCTCAGCTGCACGTGCTCACGCGGCAGGAACGTGTGGGGTCTCGGGGTTGCTAACCTACAAAGCATTTTCTTCCTGACTTTCAGAACAGAGGCTTCTCAAAGAAGAGCCACACATTCCTGCCTAAAATATTTAGAAAAATGTCTTCTCAATCAGCAAAAGAAAGGCCTGAAAGCTTGCAGTTTCCTTTCCTTGATGACGAAGATACCATCTCCACGCTCAAAGAGTCTAAAACCTTTTTTATTTTAAGAGGCCTACCTGGCAGTGGGAAGTCCACTCTTGCCCAGGCTATTCAAGACAGGTATAAAGATGCCTGCAAGGTCATTTCTGTCGATAACTATAAAATTACGCCTGGAATAAGAAGCAGCGTTCCTGAAGAATACTCGAAAGTTGATGAGGATCTAGTTGACTATTGCAAACGAGACATCAGCATTATCGTTTTGGATGACACTCACCATGAAAGGGAACGGCTGGACCAACTCTTTGATATTGCTGACAAATACCGGTACAAAGTCATCTTTGCTGAGCCCAAAACCCCGTGGAGAATGGATTGCTCGCAGCTTAAGGAAAAGAATCAATGGAAACTGTCAGTGGAAGACCTGAAGAAGATGAAGCCAAGCTTGGAGAAGGAATTTCTACCCATGTATTTTGGGTGGTTTTTGAGCAAAAGAAGCTCTGAGAACCTGAGGAAAGCTGGCCAGCTCTTCTTAGATGAGCTTGGAAGTCTCAAGGCCTTCAAAAAGGAGAGCAAATATTGTACGTATAGAAGTATCTTACTAAGTTCTTACTTTGAAACAAATGGGACAACTGTAGTCAGCTTCTAAAGTGACACTCTTAGTTGAAGTTAGCAACAGGGAAAACAGTTTATACTAATCCCAGTTTCCCATAGTTGTCAAATTCACTTTTGTAACTGAAAATAAACAGTTCTCCATAAAAGCCTGTTTAGCTGTGAGGCTGCAGGGAGGTGGATGAGGATGGCGGCAGCATTACCCGAGGCAGCTGGGTGCCCTGCTGGTTACTGGGACGGGCTGTGTAGAACAAATGCAGAGTCAAAGAAAAAAGGGAAAAACCAAGTGGTCTTGCCCCTTAAGGGACTTCTGCAACATCAGGTCTAGGATGAGCCATGATGCTGTGCAGAAGTTTGGCTTTTAATTACATCCGCCGATAGTCTAGGTGGAAGGAAGACCATTATGTATCCATCTCGTCCTTTTTAGCAGTAAGAAAGATGAAGCACAAAGGACGGCTTGTTGAAGAAAGCTGAGATGAGACAGAGGCTCAGGGGTAGTGTTGAGGGGTTTATTTTTCTTCATAGTAACATTGCTTACCTGTGTTTGCAGTTGCTTTTGCTATTGAGGATCCCAAAATAAAAATAGATCTCACCAGCTACTTTGTGAAGAGACCGCCTGGGGTCTTACACTGCACCACAAAATACACAGAGTTTGGAAAAGCCCCCGGGGCCGAGGAATACGCACAGCAAGAAGTGAGTACCGCGGCTCCAGCTTCTCCCTGCTGGAGTCTCCCTTCCCAGCTGGGATCCACGTGCCTTGGGAGTGGGCTGGGGGGGCAGCTTTGCTCTCGGCTAAGAGGCAAACTGTAGAGAGAGTAAGTTTGCCCGTACGATAGAAAAGTGGTAAGCATGAGGGAGATGGCAACTACTTCCTGTTAGCTTGCAAACTAAATATCCCCCCCCCCCCATCACCCCGACTTCCAGCAGCATCCCCGATAGCTTAACTTGAACGATGGCAAATCGTTCAATAGAAGCATTGATACTTCTCGCCAAATTATTTCAAAGCGGGTGAGCTCAAGAGCCCATTTGAATTTGGAATTTGTGAAGGAGAAAGATGTAAACGATCCTGAATTCACAGAGCAGGAACTTCAGGCCACAACCTTCTAGTTGACCACCACATTTCAAACATGGCCAAGCAAGAATTACCACGGCCAGCCAGGACCCGGAGCTTGTGCCCAATAAAGCCAGCCACATTGCTATAAATTCCACCTGTGTGGCTTTGGTTAAAGCTCTGTTCTGGACTTGTCTCCCTCTTTCTTCTCTCAGGCTGTGAAGTCTTCCTACGGCAAAGGCTTCACCTTGTCCATTTCTGCTCTGTTCATCACAACGAAAACTGTCGGTGCCCGCGTGGAGCTGAGCGAACAGCAGCTGCTGCTGTGGCCCGGAGATGCCGATAAGCTGCTGTCCACTGACAACCTCCCGAAAGGCAGCCGGGCTCACATCACCCTCGGCTGTGCCAACGGCGTAGAAGCAGTCCAGACTGGGCTCGATCTGCTGGAGTTCGTGAAACTGGAAAAGGCAGGGAACAAAGGGGATGAAGTGGGGGAAATCGGAGGAGGGAAGCTGCAGTATTTTGATAATGGTATGTGGATGCTCGTCCTTTCTAAAAAGATCGATGTGAGGGCGATATTCTCAGGTTACTATGGAAAAGGAAAACTTGTGCCTACGCAGAGCACCAACAAACGGGGCTCTGCTTTTAGTTCCTGCACCATCATCTAAGAGCATGGGCAGGGTAGCTTTCTTTTTTTTGTTGTTGTTGTTTTTAAAAGGCAAGTAACTCAGTAACCTTTATAATTGTAAAGAGAAATAATTCTACCTTTACTAAAGTAAGCCCTTTTTGCCAACCCCAGTATGAAGTGTCTCTGGGGAGACAGTTTATTGGCCTCTGGAAGAAAACAAACAACTCTTGACTGACAAAGGAAAGCTGTCGAATAACTGCTGTCAGTAACTGAAGGGTTGCTGAGTGCTTTTAATGGAAGAGTTTTGGAAAGAACGAGCTGTGGTGTTCTGCTTGTTTTCTTCCTCAGAGGAAGATCTTCTATGGTCTTTTATAACTTCCCTATGAACCACAATCGTTAGATCTTTACATGCCAGCACTATATGATCAAGCAGTGGCAGACCAAAGCCTGTACATAACTGGGCTGAAGCCAAGTGAAGTGAACTGCGTAATGCCTCTCCCCTCTCCCAAACCAGAGGGACTAAAAGTCCGTAATTCTGGTAGCTGAATTACTAGGTGAGAACCAGGAAGACCCAGTTATGGGTCGCTTCTGTCAGGTGTGGAGTTACTAATAATTTAGTCCATAGGAAGAGGATTTGCAACAGACATCAGGGTACCTAAAAGCCTTGTGTGTTCTACCCCAATTCATGCTCAGGCTTCCTTCAAGGGCAGGGAAGAGACGTGCTGGTGTGCACACAAAAGGAAAGCACGTTGCCAGATAATGTCTTTAGAGACAGGAAAAAGAGAAATCACAGAAGAGAAAACAAGTTAAATCTCAGGAGATGCATTCAGTTCCTGTAACGTGGCTCCAGTCTTTTCAGAGCACATGTAAGAGTGGGCAGGACCAAGCACTGTCCAGTGCCCTTGTTTTGTAGGGACCAATCCTGCCTTGGCAGGGAGTGGAAGAGATGAACTAATGTCTTTTCCATCTTATTTTATAGAAACTAAAATCATGTCTGAAGTATAGAACTGTACTTCATGCAAGATTTTACTAGTTTTATCTAATGCACTTGAATGTTAAAAGTTAGGATGGAAGTAACATTGTAATTTAGGAAGTAAATGGAGGTATTGTAACTGCGTAACTTAAGTCTGCTCAAACCTAAACCATTGGCTGGAAAAAAGTTAATGATCAAGTACTTTTGTTATTAAGTCTGTTTTATTAAAGCTTATGTTTTTGCTCTTAGCCAGATTGTTTGTCAGTCATCAGTGGATATGTGGTCACTACTTTACCGTAACAAAAAGCTCAACTAATGGATTCCGGTCAGGACAACAGTTTAAACTCATGCTAGGGCTCAGTGTTTGGTGAACTGCACAGTGAAGTTAATCCAGTATTAATAAATGTAAATACTTACTGTGTTTGACATGCACGTGCTGGGTTCATATCTGTAAAGGAGCTGTCACATGGGCACAGCTCACCTGTAGCTGTGGGCGCTCAAACCTGAATGGCTCAGGAAGCCCAACTCAGCCTGTGCAAGAAGCATTTCTCCTCTGAACATTTAAAACAAAAGCAAGGAGTGCCTTGGGCTAATCTGATAAACATTCCCTATGGTTTCTAGCAAAGCACAATACTTCCTGCTGTTTCAAAAAGATGGAATACCTGTAATCCCCCCTTACCTTCAAGGGATAAACAGTTGGCTGGCTTCTGCACCGGGAGAGTTGGGAGTGCCATGTGAGAAGTCTCATGAGGTTTTGTTCCATCAAAACTATATAAAAAAATTAACAGCATCTGCCCAGGACAGCTCTTGAGAGTATGCAGGAGCATGCTGAGCCACCTCTCCCTCCAGTGCTCTGGTAACACAACCCAACGCTCCAGATCACATCCAGCACCGAAATGCACAGCTGGAGTATCTCGTTTATTTGCCTGTTCAAGAACAACAGTGAGACTGTCGTCATTTAAGTTTTTATTAGTTTGTACATCATATACAGTTTATAATAAAGTAAACCAATTGCATATGGTTTTGCTTCAGTCTGTGATATTCTTCATATAAACACATCATTATGAATTATGCCTAATGAAGTAAACAACAAATATTCACATTTTTACCATTCACATCCTAGAAAGGTAAGGGTCCAAAGAGGGACAGTGTTCATACCAATGTGAAGCCTGCCTTAGAGAGGATGACGTGTTTGGCAAAGCGATCTGGATATTGATTGCTCCATGCAAGACTCCTTTCCTCCCACTGGGAAGGTAAGATATTTACACTGAGGTAAACGTTCAGAATTTCATTTCAGATAAATACTGCAGCACGGGGTCTACTGTCCTCTCCAAGTCGGCTTCACATCGGCGTCCGGTTGTCTGACTACTCCTTAACGTCTTTACAACAAAGCAGATACGCATGCAAGGAAGGTGCTCGGTTTGCTGTTTTGCACTCAACCCCCCCCCCCCCACCATTGCTTCACGCGATTTTCTCTTTTGAAGTATGAGTTTTTAAGTGAAAGCAGGGACTAAGATGGAGTAAGCAACGTAAGATGGGCTATGCAGGAACTGCAGGCAAACTGCAGAGGCAGCGTCCAAGCTCTCCCCAAGCACTGCGCTAGCTCTAAGTAACGCTGCTTTGCAGACCGTGCCGCATCTCGGCGCCCTAACTCACACCTCACACGAGAGCTTTCCATCAGAGGTCAGATCTTCCAGAGAGAAAACGTGCCTAGCACTGCTCCAAGAAGAAAGGACGACTCTGTCCCTGACCGCAGGACTGGGGACAGCCGGGGCAAGCTGAGGAATGCCGAAGCATTTCGCATCGTCTTCCCACGCCACGCACCGGTCCTGCTGCCCTGGTGAGCAATGGGGAATTCTCCAGATTTCAGCAGCTGCTGCGTGTGAACGGCCTCTGGGGGAAAGGAGGGTCACAGAACTGCTCCGGCTGAGTTTGTCACCTTTCAGACCCAGTTATAGCACGGCTATAACAACGCCATGGAGCTCAGCACTACTTGGAGAGGCTCAAGTAGGTGCGATCCACGAGCTCTCCTTTTCCCTAAGGAAGGGAGGGGAGGGTACAAGGCACAAATTTAAACGGGATGAAAGCCATCCACTCGAAGAGAAGCGAACATCTTTAGTTATTAAACTGAGGAAGTGAGCTTGAAGGAATAAGCAAGCCACGGCGTGGTCCAAATGCTTTGGTCATTCAATTAGGTGAAGACTGATTTGGCCGAGCGCAGCCACCCGACACGAGGCTGACTCAGAGGCCAGAGCTCGCAGGCGGCAGTTTCTGTATCGGAAACAACACAACAGCACGGGTGCCTTCACTCCATATCCCAGCCAGATACAGAAAGCTCCGAGGGACTTACAACATCCCACCGCTGATTAATACTGTTGTCCCTAAACCATTTTTCCCCACCCAGTTTGCATTAAATGCAAGTATTTACAAAACAGTCAGAAGCCTTTAGAGCACAGGATCCAGCTTTATAGCAACATTTCCAAGTTCACAAAAAAAATCATGTACTTTCCTATGTGTATGTATAGCAGAAACAATTAGAAAAGCCTGTCAAAACGGGCAGCCAGAAGCATCTTAATGGGCTTTACAGCTGATTTCAAGTCCAGGTTCAGCGAGTCCGGAAAGGACTTGCAACACTCCCTGCAAAAAGGTAGAGCTGAAACAGCATCAGATTTGGAAAGTAAATCCACACAAGAAAGAAACAAAAACACACCAGGCTTTGTGGTCTAGAGGTCAGATCATTGTACATGCAAGTATCTCCCAAACACTAACATTACCGACACATTTTTTTCATTTTTCAAGCATGAAACTGCTTCCGTTTTAATTTGAACGCAGCTGCACTTTGAAACCAGCCCCACGGCAGCTCAGACACCACAAGATCATGATGGAGACAGAAATAAAGGGAGGGTAATAGTCCAACAGCCCTCATCGGCCTGGTAATGAATGCTCCAGTCACAGCCTCACCCAGCCTCACTTTACACAGCTTAGCCCGCTGAGGGACTCCTCATGCACACATTTTTCCTGTATTTACGTCTTTCATCGACAACAATTGCACCGTCAGTTCTTGAGCTGCTCAACAGCCATCGCCTTCATCTCACCTCATCGAAGACCCTCCCTTAAGCACCGACCCGGCCTGCCTTTCAGCCACATCACCTCTGCTACCCCTGGGGTAATTCCCATCAGCGGGCACTCGTACAGCACCAACCGTTCCCTTTTCAAAACTCTAGCAGGAGCTGAGGCCCGAGGGGCAGACGCACAAGACAAAGCTCAAGATGCTCAGCAGCTGCACTGCAGGCAATGCGAGCACCCGGGCAGGTCAGGGAACAGCCCCCATGCATGGGAAATAGTCCGGGGGCACCTTTCGGTACGTTTCCTTGATTATTAAGGCTCTTCCTGTGACACCAAAAAGCAAACCTATCAGTAACTACGAGGACTGACCTCCACAAAGCCCCTTCCTCATTAAAAAGGGGGATTTGCCATCCGCTTCTTGCACGTGCCACGTTCCCGTGGTGCTCCCCAGTCTCCAAAGGGAAGAGCTCAGTGCTAAGCAAGGCTCGACTCGCACACCCTGTGCTTGTGTTTCACGGCTGTCACCTACGTTAGCTCCTTATCACTCCAGAAAAAGCAGAAGCGTAATATCATTTTAAGGTATTAATTATCTCTGTGGCAAGTTCCTATGCCTGGTAACCTCTATGGAGCCAAAGGAAGCCGGGGAGCTCTGCACAACGGTAGCAGCTGGAAGAACGGCACCAAGGTTCCCTGTGGCTATGCACAACCCACGACACGTTCTGTAACTACCGGGTAGGAAAGGCAACGTTTCCAGCAGTGCACATCCATGCGGATTTTTCTGAAACAAACAGTCCCGTGTCTCCCAGTCGTGCTCGGACAAGACGGAGGCTACCACGCCGGCGCACCTCTACCTCCACGCTCTGCTGTTGTCCTGAGGTAAGGGATGGTCACTGAACACACTGTGCAAAAGTTTATGCAAAAGCACGTGTTTGCCTTCAGTTTTAATCACGCAACCGCGCTCCTTGGAAAAATCTTGGCACTCACCACGTTAATATTAAACTACTTGAAATCATGCATTCAGGTACAGTTTCATAAATATCCGTGGTACGCGTTTCCTCTCTCAGAAAAGCCATTCCATTGCCGTCCTCCAAGGAATGGTCTCACTCACAACCTGGAGAGAAGAAAGCCTCATACTCAACTAGGGGGAGGGGGGGAGGCAGAAATCATAATAATAAAAACCACACTGACAATCGCAGTACACATCTCTGCATGGTGATAGAAGACTGAGAAAAGTCCAAACTGTACAGTGATTATCGACACACACAGGACGACACATTATGAATCCGGAATGCCACGCTAAAATAACTCCTGTAAACTCTGATTTACAAGTGCCATGAGAACTGGAGAAGTCTCAATGTGCATAGACCAGGATTTTAGTTCCCCAGATATTTACCGTTCCAGAGCCTGAAAAATGCCAGGACCTTATTTTGCTCTCAGTGCAATCCGGGTGAGTCCATCACATTACACTGATGCAAAGGAAGTTTGAATAAATGTTGCGGAGTCTATTTTTGGAAATATTACTTAACGTTGGCTCATTTTAAAAGCTGACTTTTGAGTGAGTTATAAAATGCTTCCTTTATGCTGCAGTACTAGAATTTAAGCCCTTAAATCTTCCCTCTATGAAAGCGGATTGTCACAAGTTCTGACAACCCAAAGGCCGCAGGACTCAGCAGCACCACGGCACTATTGCAACTGTTGGAGATGAAGTTCACTTGCATTGCGGTCTAGCAACTCCGTCCAACTAGACAGGACAAGTACAGCCCTCAACTGGAAGGAAGACAAAGATGTCAGCGTTCAAAGTAATCGTTTTGTGCAATGAAGTCATTGCAATTTTTGTTCCTGCAGTCAGAAGGTAAGTCAGGTATTCTATAAAAGTTAGTGTCAGGTTTCTCTAGGAAAAAGCCTTGCATGGATTTCTACAAACACGTTTTCTCACCCAAGCAAAATTCAGCTCTACAAATGTCACTACACTACAGCAGGTCAGTTTAAAGAAACTCTGGATACAACAACGCTTCTGAGCCTCTGCCCCTTCATGCTGGTGTTGGGGTTGCCAACACACTTTCTTGCAAAGCCCAACTTCTGAGCAAGGCTGCCCGAAGCTGTCAGACAACGCCACGCGCTGTGCTCCAGAACTGCTTTAGAGAGAGCGTTCAACTTGACCAAAGCACCTCTGAAGACAAGATTCTTCACTTGCTAGAAAACCGGGCAGAATTCTGGAAGCAGTCCTCTCTCAGCCGAGGTCTTGCTGTAACACTACAATTATGGTGAAAAATAGAAGAGCATTCACGTTAATCGGCAGTACCACCGAACCAAATCCATTTTCAATTCGAGGTGGTGCAGCTGCACGCAGCTCCAGGCTTTAAGCTCATCACTCCAGCACTTGTCCTGACATTGTGCAAGAGAAGCAAGTGACAGACCGTCAGTTCAGAGTTTGACTTTGCATTTTCTTGCTTCTTTGGACTAGTAAATTACTTCTATTTGAAAACTACTTGACTAGTTTAACATATTTGTACAGTTCTTGTAAACATTATGAGAACACACTGCTGCACGCACACAGTAACCATTTTCAATTAATAACCTGAATATTACGTTGCATTTCTTCAAAGCTAAAAAGAGCTCATCCACGTTACGGATCAGTAACACAAAAATCAAACAGAGTTTAAACCCAAGAAAATCAAGTTTAGCACAGATATTAAATGTTCAAGTAGATTAATTAAAAAACATACGGTGAAAAAATTCAGCCCGGAGCAAATTCAACATTCCCTTAAAGAGGACAATTCATGGAGTGGAAACACAAAGCCCTTAATTCTAGCTGCATCACAGGGAATTCTCACATAAGCTGCTCTTTTAAATCCAAAGAAGCATTCCTCTCTGATACAAAATTTTTAAGCTCACACATTATCGATTAAGTTAATGCCCAAGTGTACCGTTCTCGTAGAACCATGGCAGAAAAAAAAAAAAAGACATCTGTCAGGTAAAATGCAATTGTATGAAGTTTGATTGAATCTTGGCAACATTTTCAGAAGATTAAGATAACTTACAAGTTACTACAAACCCTAGACATGCTGCCATATCGCACTTTGGAGCCAACCAAAACAAAACAGGAGATTACTTCACCCTCTCACACGGCAAGATTCCAGGAGGACTTCAGGGAAATCCTCTCTGCTGAGGAGCAGGAACAGTCTGAAAGTACGGGCCAGCATGGAGGGACCAAAAGATTCAAAGCTTTATTTTTTTTTTTTAATAAAGTTAACAGTAAAACAAAATTCACAAGCCTTCCCCTCCCCGAGCTGGTTTCCTCTTCACACACAAAAGCACACAAAACAGAGGTCTCCAACCGAGAAAAATGAAACTGCTCTAAGTACAATGAGACATGGTGAAGGAAGGAGTCTAAAGTATGTCCGTATTCAAGGCTAAAATAAGCAGATCAGGTATGTGTGTTTGTTTTGTTTTTAGCCAAACTGGAAAAAGAAATTTCCAGGCCCAGAAGCTGAAAAAGAAAATGGAAGATATTAGCACTTTCAAAGTTCAAAGGCAATGCGGTTAAATACCGTTCTGCAATAGCTGGATGCCAGGCCAGCACTTAAACAAAACCATTTGGACAAGTGGGAGAGATCTGAGCTATGCATTTCCAGCAGCTAAATTCCAACAGGTAAGATTGCATTACTGGTAACGCAGGGAAAGGAGGCCTGGAGACAAAATCACAAGGATGAAGGTAAATGGGAGACAAACCATGGAAGACTTTCCAAAATTCACTTAACCGAAGACATGATGGAAAACACAATTCCCTAAGGGGCACATTGATACTAGGGAAGTGCTGAGACCTTGCTCAGTGCTGTATAATCCATCTTACTCTGCCGTGTGTGAAGAAAGCCTGCCCACATTTGAGGTTTGAAGGGACACGAGCAACAGCTCCTTCATTGCCTCCAGTCACCTCAAAATGTTTGAAGGCAGAGACCCTCAGGAGGATTCAGTCTTATAAACGTTAAAGGAGAGAGCTGTGTGACACGTGCACAGGACTTCTGACCAAGAACTGCCTTTTGTTGTTGAGCAACAGCAACTGTATCCGAGCTATGGTCAACTACTTGTAAGTGGTAAGCACCACTCAGATAGCCCATGCCTACAAGTTACTTGAAAATGGAACCTTTCAAACATAAAACAAGAACCAGCCATCAGTGGAGGTGCTGTGCAAGGCTTTCCAAGAGCTTGCAGACACACTTTTATGTAGAAAAGCCAAATACTATTTTCAAACAGCACATCAAGCTTGGGGAAACTCGGCTGTCCTGTCAAGCTATTTGCGTACTTACCAATTCCAAAGCAAACAGTAGGACACTTCCACCTACCTTCAAAACTGAAGCCACCTGGCCCACCAAAGAAGGCCTTAAAGATATTATTTGCATCGAAGTCTATAGGGAAGAAAAGGGAGTCGTAAGATGAAGTAAAACAGATGGTTACAGTTTTCAGTTTAGGAACTGCTTCTTAACTGAAGGCCCATAAATATTTTTTTAAATGGAAAAAAAGCTATAAGCAAGTAGCTGGCTTTGTCCACTATAATGCAGCAGCACAGAACACTGCTATAACTGTGCTACAGCAGAGTACAGAGCTACTGACAGTGGCAGAAAACAAGTAAAAGCAACAGCTGTGAGAGTTTCAGCCACAGGAGCAACCTAAGATCTCTGGATAAGCAACATTTTGGACCCACAGCCTTTCTGTGATGTGATTTTACATTGCCTACGAAAGACAGAAGCTTCTGCGTAATGGCACCTACTACCCGACAGCTCAGCCAAGGATAATCTGGATTATATGGTGCCTATTATCTGCAACTTCAAACAGTCATTGCATATCTGCCATTCAAATCGTTCCTCAGACCCAACCAAGCCACTACACAGGATTATTACAATTGAGAGGTGAAGAACTGCCAGGCTACCTTAGAGAAGGCAGACTAACAGTCTAATCTTTTTAAAGGTTGCCACTACAGAATACCATAAACACTTACCACCCATGTTCAATCCGTCCTCTTCTAGATCTTGTCCACTATCATAGCGGGCCTTCTTCTTGGGATCTGACAGGATGGTAAAGGCTTCACCAACCTCCTTAAATTTCTTCTCCTCTTCCTTCTGCACTTCTGCACTTGCCCCACTGTGTCGGTCTAGCGATATAAAAACAAGCAGGAAGGAAGCTTTGAGTTACTAGTGTAAATGGAAAATACCACACGTTTCTAGTTACTATCACAGATGTATTTTAGATTTCTGGAGTCAGAAATGGTATTTGTCCAAAAATTCCCTCTCCTATTTATGCCTGGCTGTAAGCGATGGTTGTGGGGAGGAGAGACATGCATGGGGCAGAGGGACGAAAGCAACAATAATGCTTGAAGACAGCCTGTTTCTGGATACCTGGATGATGCATTAGTGCTCTTTTCCTGTAAGCCTTCTTGATCTCATCTTCAGAGGCATTTTTGTCAACCCCAAGGATTTTATAGTAGTCTTTCCGTTTGCTCTTTTTCAGTTCCACCTGTGCATTCTTTAGAAGTTGCTTGTGTTCTAGAAAGAAGCACAGTGCCAAGGGAAAGCAGCTTTAGTGTCAGGCAGTCTTCTGCTTTAAAAAAGGCTGACAGACCAACATGTTGAGGTGACCTGGGCTGAAGTATTCAAGTGCCACAAGGAGCCAACCCCCTTAATTTATAGCCAGGCAGCTAATTAAAGTCTAATTAAATTTAATACTGTTTCCAAATGTAGGTAAACATCCCAGTGCTATTGAACCAGTACCGAAGCAGAACCACAAGGCTAACTCTGTGCATTTCATTTCAGGCTGCTAGAAAAGCAAGATGGCTGTTAAGAACAAGAAGCAGATATTCTGAATCTAACATAGTGCTTCAGCTACAAGATAAATTCTTTTCTCAGCATTCACTGCTGGGAGAGAAACCAGATTTTGAGACAGGAGTTTCAGAGTGCTTCCGAGGACTCTTCTAGTATTGTCCTACTGGGCTGCAAATCAGAGCATTCTGGGGGAAAGGGAGGAACAAAAAAACCCACAGAAGCAAAAACAAGAAAAACGTTTGTCTTTTTTTTTTAAGGAAAACATGTACAGAAGAATGCTCATATGCTTACCTTTTGTTTTTTCTGTCTGATATACTTTTTCATAGTCTCTTACAGCATCTTCATATTGCTCTGTGTCCATGTAACTGTGGAAAGAAACAATGGTTGACAAGGTGTACATCACAGAAAGTATCAAAAAGGGGGTGCAGGTACAAGCAATCATTAGAGGGACCCACAAAGGGTCACTGCTACACTGAATAGAAGCCTAAGCACCTGCAGTTTGTGGAAGTTCTGGCACAGGAGCCTGTTCTTTGGGCTCCAAGCTGAGACCGCAATCTCATTTGGCAGCACAAGTTCTGCTTTAAAGATCTGATAATCACTTCATCCAACAGCAGGAGCTAATACCAGCCAGTAACATTTCAAGGAAGCTGGTGCAGCTGTATGCTAGAAGCCCTGTTTAGAAGTGACAATCTTGGCACCTCAGGGAGGGATGTGTGCCTGCCTGTTGGCAATCCAGCACTGCTCACATTTTACTGTATCGCTACTACTTACTGTAATTTTAGCAATTACTGAGATGGAACTTCAGAAAAACACCGAAGGATGTAAATTAAAATGAATGCCCAACAGGAAGGCTGCAGTAATGGTTTTAGTTCACCTATAGGCCAGGCAGCTCGGTCACAAACTAGGAATCATCAGTACTGAGCAAAGGAGCAAATAAATGTGCAGTCAGAACAGAGCTTGATGACTTCTTTGGTTGGTGCCAAGTTTCAAGACATACAGACCCGAACATCTTTTGTACAACTATCTCGGCCACACTGTACTATATTGCAGTATGATCTACAGGAGAAATATGTTCAGCCCCAGCTGATTTCCCTTATAGTGGAAACAGGCCATCCCCTTTCAAAATCCAGAGTGCTGGAAGCATGAAACAACTCTGCACAGATAAAATCTATTACTCCCAGCAACCTTTCTGAAACAGCTTGGAAAAGACAGGTTCTCTGGGAGAGAACATCATCCTATATTAGTCTTAAAAAAAAAAAAAAAGGGCAAGTCAAGCTTGAGAACAAATCTTGCCTGAACACAACAACAGATAGGCAGACGCAGACCCACGCAGGCAGGATAGACTACATACTTTCCTGTCTTCTCGGCGCCACAAGGAAGAGAAACAAATTCAGGGACTCTTAAGACAGAACCTTTTATTCATTTAAGCTCCAGATTTGTTACCCTATCACTCAGTGCTGTAGGGAAGAGGTTCCTACCCACAAACCTGCTCAGCATGTCCATGATAAACATCTACTTACCATTGTGCTCTCCTCAAGTATGCTTTGATATATGTGTCATCCAGTTTTACTGCATTCGTGCAGTCATCTATTGCTTCTTCAAGTTTCCTAAGCTACAAAGTCAGACAGAAGTTAAGTGAATCCCAATCAGAAAAAAATCTGCTAATCAGCATTGTGATTTTAGGCAAGTGGATGTTGTACAGAATTTTGAAAAAGTCTCACTGTTTTTGTGGATCTACATCTATGACTTTTTTTTCAAGTCCCCAAAAGCACAGAGCTTTTCTTCTGTAAGGAAAAACTAAAAGCTTGGCTAGTGAAGTGGTACAACTACATGGTGCTGCTCTACAAAACGCACTTGGAAACAAGGGGCTTCCTGAGCACGATCTGAAGAAAAAGATATCCTGGATTGAAATGGAATAAACTTAGAATTATTAAAAGTGATTGTTTTCAGACGCAAACAGCCACATAAAGTGTCCATTAAAGCTGCCTCTGACTTATCCCATTTCCTAGGTTTTGAAAACAGCCCGTCTCCTGACCAAGTATGGGTGTTGAAAAGCCCCACTGACAGAAGAGGCACATCAACACAGAGACAGCTGAGGAGGAAACATGCCTAGAGGAGATGCATGATGGAAATCTGAAGCACTGTCAAACAAATGCTTCCCTGGAGAGTGCATTACCAAAATACAACAGCAACTCCAACAAAGGTGTAAAATTTTAAGTTGTGTCAGATTGTTTTAGATCAAAAAATAAAGCAAGACACGATCTACAGAAAAAATCCTCATTACCAGGGAGGAAACAAATAAGGATGCCTTTATGCTGATTAAGATAAGGCCACACTACATTCCTCCACTCCCTCCCACTCTGTGCAGCCCAAGTATTTGAGTTTTCTTTCTTTAGGAGTCAACTTCTTCGGCTGTTTGGAACAGATGCAACTGTTGTGCAAGCACAAAAACCTGAAATATTGCCTACAGCACTAAAGGATCCAGCTGCCCCAGGAGCCAGAGATGCTTTCCGAAAGAAGTAATCTGGTATTTATAAACTACGTGGTGAGGAATACAACCCAAGATCAAACACTACCTGCCAGGTGACCATTTCTTACCTTTGAGTTAACCGTCCCCCGGTTGCAGTAGAGTTTGGCATTTGTTTTTATGTTATTTGGATCTATTCCTAGTGCTTCTGTATACAGTTCATATGCTAGTTTGTAGTTTCCTTCTTTAAATGCTTTATTCCCGTCTTCTTTCTTTGCTTTAAGTGCTTTGGCATTCTGAAAGAAAATACATCCTGGATAAGGACAGTAGGTCAGTGGTTCGGGGGTACGAAACACCTTATTTTGCTGGGTAAGGGTCTTCAATAACTATCCTAATTTGGTTTCAGATAACATTGCAGGATACAGAGTTCACAGACTTGCTACAGCAGCTGAAACGAGATGTAAGCATTTTGCTTTTCCCCAAAGAGAAGCGTCGAGGAAGAGCCAGTGCCAGTTACAGGCATTCTCTACATGAACAAAGTTTGCCAAATGTTTAAGACGAGAACATGCCAATGAAGTAATTTATGTATTTAAAAACAATAGGAGCAGGACCTCACCTTTTGAGAGCTTATACAACTAAATAAATCTTTCAAAACTTGATTAAAGAACTACAACAGAGTAGAAAGGAGGGAAGGAACATCATGAAAGAAACAGTGTTTAAATAGTCAGAGTGTAGGCACTAAATTAAATCTGTCTCAGAAGTTCTTAGAACTGAGAGACCTAGCTTTATTGCCCCTTGATCAGATATAGGAGCAAAAAAAGAATGAAAGGAAGGCAGTCTTCAGAGAACCACACTATCACAGCCTTCTGAGAAAGAGCTTCCAGCAGCTCAGTTATACCTAAAGCAGCCCTTTCAGGAAGGACTTGACTCACTATTTGCTACTGGAGATCTGGGGAATGATTATTTTAAGGTACGAAGAAGGGATTGCTTCAGCAGAAGCGAGGGTTTGGTTTAACGAAAAAAAAAAAAACAACACGGTAATTTTGCAGTCCCGACCTCAATGCTCACAACTTACACGGCAGGCAAGACACGCTTTCTCATGATCAGGAGCCATTCTGAGTGCCTGGACAAAGAACTGCACTGCCTTCTCGATACAGTCCTCATAATAAAGGCAGAGACCACGGACATACAGAGCGTCTGCATTCGTAGAGTCCATTCGTAAGATGTCACTGTAAAAAACAAACATATTAAAAGAAGTCACCCTATTGCAGTTTCCTTCTGATCTCCGAAGCATTCATCCTCTGCTGAGATATTTAATTATTTTATCAAGTCTGTGGCAGGGTTATTAACAGAGCCTAAGTATGGTTTCCCAATACAATTAACTGAAAAGGGGATAAACTCGTGCAAACTTCCCCCTCACCATGTGCATTTTATATATATATATATCCCTCATTCATTTCAGTTGGTGAAATAGTAATAGACAGGACATACCACCACCTGTTACACAAGTTGTAGACTTTAAAGATGCTCACCTTGCTACAGACTGTGCTTCTGGGTAGCGACCCAGTAGTGCTAAACATTCGGCCTTGAGGATTTTGAATCGGTGACAAGCAGGAGCAAACTCCAAAGCACGATCCATGCAAAATACAACCTGATGTGAGAAAAAACATGAACAAAAAGATCCAAAGGCTTAGATTGAAAGATTGCCCCATTGCCACACTTGAGATTCCGTATTTGTCTTCGATCAGGAAAATAAGTGTGCAGACAGCTCTCCTGCTGGATATACATACTTCATTAGAAAGTCTTCCTTATGAGCATTTCTGTTTTTTTTTTTTTAAGGGCTTTGTGTTTAAAGGTCTGTGGCCCCTGCCGTGTTACTGCGCTACACAGAGTATTTGAGGAACACCTGTGCAAGTTACATCCATTTAACCCTTCTGAAATTGTAGGCCCCAAAGAAGCAGCCAAGGAAGACAATTCTGCCCCTGTTTTCTGCATTATAAAGACATGTGGGAGGGACAGAAATTCAATAGATTGAGACAGTTTGGACTGAACAGAACACAAAAAAAGTACAGTGCAGGGCCTGATCTTACACTGGTCTGACTGCAATGGGCAGGGTGATCTAATAGATCTTTTCCATCTCTGCCTCTCTGGTGGGGACATCTGCATGAGAACAGGGTCATTGTTCCACCAAGGTTCATCTGCCTTCCCGGCCCGTGACATCACGATGGCACGCTGTGGGAAGCACTGTGCTCCAGACTGAGAAGCCAAAGGCTTCTGGGTGAGGAAGAGCAAGAACAGCTCCAGAAACAAAGATGACATTTCATGCAAGTCTTCCCAGTGAAGTGAGACAGTAGAATTAAATTATTAAATGCAGTTAGTGACAAAACCTGTATCAAATACTTCATGGTTCCACTCATCCTACAAATCAAGCAGTAACAGAGGATATTCAGCCATAACCGGTCACCCTCTTTGCCTTTCATTTGTTCAGTGCTATGAGACCACGAGCTCTGCCATTTTCACAGATGGTACAGTTCATGGCCCTGCTTCAGTAGCAAAAGCATGTTGTACAGCACCTCCCACCAGGACACAGCTAGTACTAGGCAGGGGGATTAGACGTACATCTGGCTGAACTGGCCAGGTACAATATTTTCTTAATGCTACAGGAAACAATCAAGTCGATCTTACCTTTCTGAAATCCCGTTTCTCAAAATCCACTTCAGCTATTTTTTCATATTCTAGCACGGTACTGGCATTCTTTAGCTGAAAGACAGGAGGACACAGTAAGCCTTGCAGGACAGTCACTGGCCTGTAACACCATCAGGCACACAAGGGACCAATCCCTAAAGTTTAATCGGAGCAAAACCTACTACCTACCACAGAACAATGCAGATCACAAGAATACTTTTGCCAGCATTACAATCAGTACGAAATCACGGGACCCAACAGGTAGCCCAAGAAAACATAGACTTGTGAATGAGACACAAAAGAGGCAGCAGCCTTCTACATGCTGCTTCACCCACTTCCATACTCCCTTATCACCATTCCTCCCCTGGAGTGCTGGGGAAAGACAAGTTTTTTCTTAAGAGAAAAGCACGGAGGCTATCATGCACAAAAGTAAACTGTGCAACCTGTCTGTTTACTGGGAAGCAGAGACTTCGACATCATCTAATTTTTTCATTACATCGCCCAGTCATTACTAACCATGCCTGTGATTCCACCTTGCAAATTAGAAGCAAAAGACTTTCCAGTTCAATCCATTTCCTTCGACAGCCCCATCTCCTGGGAGTGTTTCAGTTTTCAGAACCTCTTACCTCTTGCTGTGCCTGAGTATTCTTATGATCCAGTTCTAAAACTCGTTGAAAGCAGCGGCTGGCAGCCATGGCATTCCCTAAGGAAAGGTGGCACTTCCCTTCCCGTAGATGGCCCTGAGAAGACAGTTAAAAGGGAGTTGCAAGAGCTGCAATAGGAGGAAACAAGGGCATTCAGACGTGTACGAAATATGAATTCTTCCACGTACCCGTACAAAGCTATCATCCAATCTGACAGACTGCTGAGCATCTCCCAGTGCTTCTCGGAACCTCCCCAACATCATGAGGGTGGCAGCTCTGTTACCATAATAACTGGCATTGTTGGGACAGGTATCTGGAGAAAATGTAAGAGCACTGAGTGGAATGTGAGCAGCATACCCAAAAGTCATAGTTGGATTCAAAATCCTTCCCAATTTACAACACCTGAGTGACCTACGGTGGCGCATGAGGGCTTAGAATTGCAAATCAAACTATTGCTCCTCAGCTATACACAGGATTTAACTCGTGTAGAGCTAAAGATCGTGGTGTTTGGCCTGGCAGCACAGATGACTCTGTACAGGACAGAAAGCTGGATTGTTTCTTGCTAAAAATATTTTGGGTAGAGGACAAACAATAAAAAGCTGCAAATGCCCCCCATGAGCACTAACTTGCATTATCAATCCAGTGACATTTTGCAAGGTAATTAAAGCCAGCAAAAAGCTTCCATCCAGCACGTGCTGTCAGAAACCCGGCTCAAGTATTTGGAAATCAATAACCAGCTTTGACTTTTAGACACTGTATTCAGCAAAGATCATCATCATTACCAACCGCTCTCACCTATGGCTTTTGTGTAGTAGTTGTACGCTTCATTGTAATCTTTCTTGGCGTAGTACGCGTTTCCTTGTTCCTTGAATGATTCTGCTTCCCTGAAAGGAAGTAAAACACGAGGGACAGAGCATCAGAACACATTCTGACCAAAACCAAGATCCTGATCCCCAAGCAATCTTGTTACAGCTCTTCAGTGTTCCAAACACTTGTAGGTGGTTGCCGCAAGATTTACTCTGCATGCACAGTTCATGAGGAAAAAAAGCACACCACGTCCTTCGTGCTCTTGAATAGTTTAGCACTTGACTAGGGCCGTGAACAGGGACATGACCAACTCATCTGAGCATTACAGGCGTGCAAGAGCAGTCCAACCACACCTTTGGACAACCTTTTTTTCCAGTCGCCTCTAGAGCTGAGCAATAATTCAGGTGGACAAGGTTAACCAAGTAGCCTACTTGACTAAGCGACACATAACCTCAGTAGTCATCGAAGTCAAAAAACTGAGCGTTATCTTTCTAAAACAGCCCCATGCTTGAGAAGCAGGGCCAAGAACAATTTCTGCATTCAAAAGACAGCTAAATAGAAGAGAAATACGGGCACAAGTCTCAAGGAGAAGCTTGGCACTGCCTTGGCAACAGGTCCAGAAATAGTCCTCACACTCAAGAGCAAGCATTTGCAGAGATAGGACATTTAAAAACACACAACATATGGTTTAAAGCCGCATCCCTTAAACTCTTGAAAGCACAGTTTCCCCTAATGGAAATGAAACCCATCCCTATCTTCTGCCTTCATTTTAGATAAGCAGTCTGAGAGAGGACTCATACCATGGTGTTGCGATGTTTAATTCAGTTTTACTGAATCAAATTCGGTGATTTAATTCACTCGCTTCCCTCCTAGACTAACGTGTCAACACGAGACCGGCTCAAAAGCAGCGTCGCCATCTCCAAGACGCAGCAGTCGCTACTCAAGTCGTGCCTTTGAGCCTTCGCTGCCGTAGCCAGAGCAACAGGCACTGTTTGTCCGCTGCCTGGAGCGCTTGTACAAACAGATCTCTGTCCCCAAACATCAGGGCTAAGACTAGCCCAGGCTCCCTGCTCAATGCCCCACCAGGGACGCAGCCAGCACGTCCACGAGCCCCAGCAACCGGCTCCAACAGCCAGGGGCGAGCAGCCCAGCAAAAGTCATCCGCATGGGGAAACGTACGTATCACGAGAAGTACAGTTGAAGCTGACCACCGCAGGTCATCCTACTCCTCTTTGATAGACTGCCAGCTGATCTGAATATAGCCTTTGCTGAAGCGACGAAGCAGAGGCCAAGGAAACTAAAATAGCCGGGTGCACGGAGCTGAGCTGCACTCGCGGGCTCGACCATGGGTGGCTTCCAGGCTGTGCCAAAATGCTTCAGCATTTTCTCGAGGGAAGGATCCAGAAGAGAAGGTGTCTCGTTGCACCACTTATTGCGGCAAAGCTATTTACAGGGAAATCCTGGGTAAACAAACCCAAGCCAAACCAGAGGACGTGGGGACAGAGTGAAGACTCGCAGGGCTTTTTATATACAACTACTTTCATCCGATTCCAGAGCAAGCACTAGCGCATCAACTGCTTGAGAGCAATTCTGATGCCTGAGGAGCTTTATTTTGGTATCTGGCAGCGCAACTCTAACAGCCAAAGGCCTGAATCAGAGCAAGTCTCCAGCCTAGCATGTGCTGTATCCACGGAGAAAATCCTTACCTTTAAAATTCTAGGCTGATCTGTCACATATGGTATAACCTAAGCGATCCAGGACCTCGTTTCTGTTCACCTTTACAAAATTCAAAATTAGATTCAGCTTTGGGCAAGTTTCAGGATGGGGCTTTGCCCAGGGGAAGCAAAGACTCATCTCTGATAAGTGTTATCCTTAAGAAACCCAACAGGTCAGAAGTCGACCGTCTTCACAGAAGGCTGTAGCTACAACGCATTCAGTGGAAAAGCAGTGGGGGTCTTACTGTGCACTGATGACATCCCATTTCTCTGCGCTGTCGCGAGCAGCCTCTATCAGTAGAGAAAATAAAGATTGAAAGGAAGACTGCATTTTAACAAGCTGCCAAAAATCAAAGACCCGAGGGTGCTGAGCAGGTCTGATAAGAGTCCACCGCCGCCTTGCATTTCTATTTTGGAAGTACCTAGAGATCAGAGCGTCACGTGGGAAATGCAGTTATCTGCCGGGAGCTGCGCTCCCTACGAAGCTGCCAACCCAGTCTCCTCTCCAAAAGGGGGAACGCTGCCACGGCCCTGCAGCGACCGCAGGGCACGGCTCGGCAAAGGCAGCGCGGCACCGGCAACGCTCAGCGAGCCTACTAGGGAGAGAACAAAGGGAACTGTGTTGAAACAAGTTCACATGTTTTTAACCTCATTCAGGCTTGCCATTGGCCATTCCCACACAACCGCCTCATGCAAAGGGTTGTTTTCACAGAAGCAGCACAGTTTTGCCAGCTGGCAGAACAATAGACACAGGGCGCTGCCACTCTGAGGGCCTCAGCTCCGGTACGTGCCGTTGGCTTTCGTTTTTAAGTTTCGCTGTCAATTACGCTCCCAACACGGGCCAGACGCTCCCCTCCGGTAACTCTGTTGATGTCAAACAACAGAAACGCACCGCAGCCACGCTGGTGTATTGAAATGCAGCAGGATGGGTAAGGAAGAGGGTGCCAAAGAAACGGGTCGGCGCAGGGCTCCGGCGGATCCTCTTGCCATGGTTCCCGAGGTCAGCAGCACAGAGGCTGGTAGGAGACGAGCTCGTTTGTCCGGATGGAGAAGTGGCATCCCTCTTGCTACATTCCCAAGGGAGGTGCTTACCTGGCAGCCCTGCTCTTTTGCATTATGGGCTTGCTGGATGGACATGTATCCTTAATCGGTGGGACTCACGCTTTGTGTGATCAAAAACGGGTCCGAACACAACCTTTTTTTTATTGACTATTACATATCAAGCATTTCAAAATGCAGTGGAAGAAAATCAGCGATTCTGCTCTACCCTGGCAGTGAGAAGTTTAACCAAAAGTCTTGTTTCTGTAACCATAAACGGGAAAGAAGATCACAGATCCCGTTTACGTACCTCCACTCGGAAGCTCCTTGTTGTATGGTCTAAAGAGAAGGATGAGCGGAATTAACGGCAGAGCTCATCTCTCTGAGCCTCTACGGTAACCTGCTTAACCGACCAGCCCCTGATTCATAAGTCTTTCAGCAATTTTACCTGTCATGTCAGAAGGAAGCACTGTCTAATAGCTAGAGGGCTGGCTGCCAGAACACCCCGTCTGCCAGCAAACTGCTGGGAAGAGTTGGGAAAATAGGAGAAAGAAAGCAGATACATAGCGAAACCGACTTTCACAAAGCACCAGTATTAGGAAACGCTGGAGGAAACGAGCGAAATACTGACTTAGACTCTTTTTTTTTTGGTCTGTTTCCATTTTATGCCTTTATTTTAGCACAGATTGAGACAACACCAAGTCACAACACCTCAGCTACCAGCGGCAGAAAGGAAATATGCAAATATTTCTATTGCTCACGTAGCTTAAAGCTTAATGATGAAAAAAAAGATGATAGGAAAAAAAAAAATTCCTCCGCAGCACAAAGGCAAAGCCAGCTGCTGGAAATGCAAGCCTTGTGGTCTGAGATCCTAGACACAGGAGAGAAGCATCTCGCCCCAGTTGTGCTCCACTGACATAGAAAGCACACAGAAAACAGCTCTTGTTTACCACTTGCTCTAACAAGAAAAAATGCAGATCTCCTGATATCACTGGTAATTGTTCCAATCCAAACAGATGCTGCAGCCTGAATGAGATCATTCTGCATCTCGCACTGATGTAGGCTGCATTCCCCACTTGCTACTTTTGAAACTGAAGAAGAATCGTGCTTTGCTAAAAATACGCCCCAAGGCTGAATGGGTTGCTTTGTTCGGAGCGGGTTGTGTCTTCTCAGGGCCTCTCCACAACGAACGCACAAGACAGGGAAGAGCCACCCCGAGGACCTCGGGAAGAAGCTCGTCTTTCATTGCTTGCGTGCACCAAGGGCTCACAGGGAGGGAACTGTTTGGAGTAACTCTCCCCCCGTGAACCAGACGATTTTTTTTTCCCCCCTTTTATAACATTTGTCCGATTCTTCCCCTGTCACCCTGGAAGACCCGCCGCCGACGCAGGCAGCAGCCACCCGTCCCTGACTCTCCTCTGGTGCGCCCGGAGGGTGCCACCACCACCCTCCTGCCCCTCGCTGCCTGCCTGGTGGGAGAAGGAGCCATCACAAGGCTCCCTCTATTCCCCATGCCCTCTGCTGAAAGCTCAGCCCCTGCTCGTTCCCAGAACAGCCGAGCTATGAGAAGCAGCCAGCCCGCGCACCAGCGACACAATCCCACGTTTGCCTAACAACTTCTGCCTCCTCCTCAGAGCTCGCACACGCGGCCCCCACGCGAATGCCGATTGCGGCTTCCACCCCTCCTACTCCAGCTCAGAGGGAAGAACACGCAGACCTACCTTGCAAGGCACCTCGTTTTCCTAAATCATCAGGATCTGTAGAGGAAGTGCCTCCCAGGTGTAGCTGTGCCAGCACAGACCCCGCTCCTACACTACTGGAGGGGTGCACGCACTCAAAGCCTCGCCATCCGGCTACAAATTCACCATCTCAGCAGGCAGCACGCTCGGCACCTCTCAGCTCTTACAACCATTATTCCTACTTCATCTCCTGCCTCCATTACAGGAGAGACACCAAAAAAAAAGGAGGATTTAAGGAACACTGTGAAATCCTATCAGAAAACCCAAGTATCTCAGGGTCACTGGGGCAGCGTCCAAAACCAAGAAACCCAAAGAAATCCGACTTTTAACTGGGCCAGCTTCTGCCCAGTGAACAGCCACGAGGTGTCTTGAGCCTGGCAAATCTGTCAGGCCTCAATTTCGATGGGGATGCCCCAAAACCAAAAGGAACACACCTGCCTTTGCCAAGCCATCCTTGCAGTCTTCTTCCTTAATAGCACACGGTGCCTCTACCCCGCAGTTTCCTTGTTGAAATCCAGACGAGATTCTCAGCTGTCAGATATTACTCAGCTGCTTGGGTAAAATAAGTTTGGTGATCTCAATACAGTTTACAGCAGGCAGATGTCTGGAGCTTAAAATTAGCTGTCGTGTTTGCCACTGGACATGTTATACTCTCCCCTCCCTTCTCTCAGGGCTCACAAGGGAAGCCAAACGCTAAGTGGGCCACGGAGATGTACAGACAATAAATACCTCTCCGTGTGCTTTTCCAGGTTAGGTTTTCACTTTGCAACTGAGGATTTTGAGTGAAGGGAATATATAAACTCATTAGCAGCATCACTGTTTTCTGTCTCTGGTGCGTGAAGGAAGATTGCAGGGGCAAAAACAGGCCCCCGAATACAAAACACCAAATCACCTATAACACATCCCGTGATCGCCTTCCGGGGCTGGACAGTCTCAAGCTGACCCTACTGCAGCAGAGACCAAAAGGGATAGAGAGCAGAACAGCAAACCACGCGACGTATTTCCCTGCACATCAGCACCCCCCATTGAGCAAGGAGTGGGTTTACTACCAGCTGCGACGGATCGATGGGAATGAAGACATTTCCTCACAGCGTGTCCCAAACCAGGGAAATCTCGAGTCTGTGTGTGCTAATACCTGTGGAAGACTTGGTTCTGAATGTAATAACCCTGTGTGGATACTGTGAAGGCTCACCAGCTGAAATACAAAATAGAAAGAGCCGCCTTGGGGCCTCAAGTCTTCCCACAAGAGTGGCCATGAGCAAAATCGCTAATAATCAACCCAAAGAGCGTACAAAAAAAAAGCCATGCTGTCCTCTGCGCACGCCCCAGAACGTTCCCAATACCCGAGGACAAACTCGGACGAGGAAGACCGAAAGCCACAAGAACGAAAATATGCCACAAGCCGAGAGCAGGAGCAGAGAAATGAGCCAATCCTCGCCCCGCAGCCACGAGTGAAAACATCCAGATGAGTCCCGAACTTTAATTACGCAGTTATGTAATGCACCTTGCTAGCAGAGCTCAGTATTAACCTACTTCATACTAATGGCTCAATCATTTCTGGCAGGGTCACACCATAGCCTTCCTGAAAACCCACAGAAGGGTCTAGAACCAGCTAGAGATCTCTTTCTTCCACAAAGGCCTAAATGAAAGAAGCCAGCCAGCTGTAAGAATTACACGGGAAGACGGCTGCATCTATAGCATCATTCACCCTAAAAAGACCGTCTTGAGATAAAGAAAGGCTTCAACGGCAAGTACTGAACATCTTTTTCAGGCTGTATGCAGCATCTGATATTGAATCACAGAATCACAGAATCATTTAGGTTGGAAAAGACCTCTGAGATCATCTACCTCATTCAGAGTATTCAAATGCTCTGAAAATGTATGGGAGGCTAACCATCGATGCGAGGAGCCTCTGCTGTTCCTCATATTATCCTAGGATCATAATTAGGCATTAGTAAAATAGGCTGGATCTACAGCCTGGGAAATTCAAGTGCCCATTTGCAAGCAGAACAGGAATACTGGAACAGACTATTCCGTCGCTGAAGCCGATCCACAAACAGAGCCCCTCCAGCCAATTCATCCCCCAAAAGTCCTGGCAGCACTCCCTGTAAAAGCAGGCAAGTAAAGACGTTACTCACGAGGAACCCGAACCAGGATGCAATCCGTTTCACGTAAAAGAGCAGCGGAAAGATTCGTGCTGATCATCTACACCTGACAACCTCCAGGCAACTAATCAGTGACCCACATTTAGCCGAGGTCTGGAACCTTTTTGACTTCTGCACAACTTACTTTGCGTGGCAAATTTCACGTTCATTGTTGTATTAAGGTTAACTACGCTTTCCTGCTGAGGCATCAACATCTCTGAAGTCTGCAGCAAAAGCACTGTAAAAGCAGCAGTCGGTACAGACCATTTCACAATATTTTCCAAATGATTTGAGATACCTCTTTTTAAGAGGCCTCTGCATCCTCCAACACTGAAGAAAGAGGAGAAAGATCCAGTCTTAAACACGGACATCAGACAGAACCTAGAGCTGCCAGGAAGATGACAAGGAAATTATCCCTGGCAAAACCCCAGCAACCCCCAACTCTCAGATCCCAAGCTCTCACATCAGCTGGGCCAAGGGAAAAACAGCTCCCAGGGGTCAGAAACCTTTGCAATTTAGAAAGAAAAGTGACTTTTGGGGGATGGACCGGCCCCTGACTGCACCACAGCTCAGGCCCTGCCCACCAGCTGCTGCCCAGCAGAGGCACCAACAGCACCACTATCAAGCAGATAAAATTAATACGGTTACATCAACCCTCTTTTGTAAGGACCCTCACAATCTGTGCGGCCGCAAACAATAATTATCCTGTGACCACACTCTATTCCTGTCCCTTAAACAACTTGTGAGTGAGCCATTCAGCGTGCTTACAGCTGTTTCAGTGCGTTACAATCATTCTGAAATACTCCCTGCTTTTGCCAATTTCATTACTTTAATTAAGCCACAGAGAACAGAATCACGCATTCAGACAAGGGTTGGTCCTTTAAGCAAAGTATCCGTACCGTGTCACGTTGTAATTCCTCAAGAGAAGTACAGAACATAGAAACCCTTGATACTAACTTGCACAACAATTCAGTACGGGTTTTCATTTATTTTTTGCTGTTTTCTGATAGAATCTAGCACAGTCACATCGTAAAGGCTGTATTATATCAGATTCAGGAGTACATCTGCGTGTGCCCACTAATGCTGAGTGCCTGTGCAGCCCTTACGCAGCTCAAGACGCTTTACAAATGTTAGGCACCTAATTAAGCCTCCAACTACTCTCCCCAATACAGCGACTATCACCCTAATTTATATTAGATCAATCGAGACAGAAGTTAAGCCACTTCTGTAAGCCTGGAAGGGTCGCACAGACAAGAGGCTAACGCACAGGAGATTCCTGACCCCAAGAAAATCTGCTCTGGCCAGCAAGCATGGCTCTTTAAAGCCTGTACTTTCTGACTAAATAACAAAAAGAGAGTAACTGCCTGTAGAATGTCATCTACTCACACTTGATTTTATGTCACTAAGAGAGAAATGATGTCCTGAAACAACAAGAGAGGAATCATTGTGAGAGCACCCACAGAAGCGCAGAGGGACTGCACAGGAATAACCACGAAGGGTGGTACTGGCCTTACCACGCCAAGACAACCCAAGATGACCTAGACTGGCCCTGTTCTTCACAGCTGAAACTTCCCTTCAGGGCAGGACAAGGACCAAAGGCTTATTTCCATGACTGCACCTCCTGCGCCCATCACTTCTGCAATGAAAGTTGGGAAGGAGGAAGGAAGGGTAACGTTAGAGGTCACCGTGAGAAGATGACAGTGCCTTCAGCATGACTTTTACATTTGGATGTTTTTAACATTTCAAACATCACGGTTAATTAGCCCGGGGGAACGAATCTCACACAATCAGGGCTTTCCCAACTTTACGGGCCATGCAATTTGTCGGTATCCTAGGCACAACACACAGGTGCCTCTTCAGCAAGATTTAATTGAACTCCTCGGGATGACATCACCAGGAAGCTCGCTCCCTCCCAGTGCTGCTCCCCAAGCCTTCAATTTCTGACAGTAAGCAAGCAGCGCAAAACACCTCAGGCCATCAATATTACTTCTGAAGACCGTATTCCTCAGAGGCCGCTTTCAGTTTTGTTTGTCCTTACGATTTTATCAACTGCATAATTTTCTGGAACAACTGCCTCACCTTCCACAGAAGGAGCTCTCTCCTTCCCAGCTCCCCAGGAGATAACAGACTGCCAGATTTAAATGCTGCAGAACCAGCAGAGTTTCCTAGACATTGGACTTTTCCCATTTCATTGCCTGCAGTGCCTGCAACGCTCAGCCGCTGGCAGGAACGAGATTGCTTGCTCTTGAGATGAAAATGTGCAGCCAGGAGAAAGGCCGGGATTCCTACCTGCCCCAGCCGACACCGCTCCCCTGGGCACGCTGAACCAGAGCGCTTCAGAAATAAACCAGCTACTGGAACTTTTAATAGTTACTTGGAGAGGCTCTTTAATCACATTACTGTTTTCAGAGCATGACAATGGCCTACAACTGACTTGTTTTTTCCCCTCCATTATGTCCAGCAAAGCAGGACAGCGTAAGAATCGCTTCAGCTACCCCTAAAAGATTTCAATGCCCCAAATTTCAAATTATGAAATTTCAAATTTAAAAAGATTTCAGGCCAAGGAAGTTGGGTACAATACAGCACTAAGACGACCGATACAGAAGAAGTGAAGAATGCTCAAACCTAAGAGCTTGAGGCTGCCCCTTCCACAGTTTTTAGTTCTTCCCCATTCTAGTGAAAGCTTTCTTTAGAAATTAACCAGCATGGTCTCAAGACAGAAAGGATGTTACTGATATTTCAAGACACTTGAGCTCTAGTTGACTGAATACAGCTTTGCTCCAGGATGTGTGGAGAGAGAAAAAGCCTGGTAGAGATGGGAATCCTGGTAAAGATGTGAATCTTGGCAGAGATGTGAATCCTGGTAGAGACGGAGGCCCTAGGAACTCGCACGGGACGTGCGGCCAAGAGCTCCCAAAATAAACCAGCACCTAGCAGCGAGCACAGCCCCTCGCCGCAGGTGGCCCAGCTCCGGGCTTACAGGCCCCCGCTGCAGAGCCTGAGCGGCCAGCTCTTCTCCGTGGGACCGAGAAAGGCACGGCTGAAAGCAGCATCCTGCGGCACAGCCCTCCGGAGGGGCACAGCGCCCCGCTCAGCACCCGGGCTGCCCCCGAGCACCCCGCTCAGCACCAGCCCGGGGCCCGCTGCCCACACCGGCTCGGTGCAGGAGACCAGCGGGGCCCAGCACGGAGCCTGCACCCCCCTCGCACCCCCACAGGGACCCCGCTCCCCACCTTCCTCCTCCTCCTCCTCTTCCTCCCGCCCCACACCGGCTGCCCCCAACCCGCGGAGCCTCGCAGCCGGGCTCCCCCCCCCCCCGTACTTCCCGGGGGATGACCCGCGGCCTTCCTCGCCATCCCGGGGAGGGGGTGGGTGGGCAGCAGCCGTACCTCCGCGCCTCCTCCTCGCCCTCGGGCTCGCCGGGTCCCTCGGGCGCCGCCATGATCACATCGCACTCCGCCGCCGCCATCTTACCGCCAGGCCGGGCTGGGGAGGGGGGTGAACGGGCGGCGGGGCTGGGGGCGGGCGCCGAGCCGGAACGGGCGGAGCTGCCGGCGGCAACGGCGGCGCCGCGAGGCCGCCCGGGGCCGAACGGAACCGGGAGAGAACCGGGCTTAGAGGAGGGAGGGAACCGGGGGTGGGATGGAACCGGGGATCCCGGGATCTGGCGGTCATGGGAGGGGTCGAGCCCGGCCCGCGGTCCGTGTCCCCCCTCCGCCGCCGTCAGCCCGCTGCGGGGCTCCGCAGGGCCCGGGCTGCCCGTGGAGGGCGCTGTGGGCCGAGCCGAGCCGGGCTTGGCTTGGCCGGGCCTGGCCGCGCCTCTTCCGCCGCTGCCCGCCGAGCAGGTGAGGCCCTGCCGGTTCCCCAGCTCCGGGCTTGCAGGGCCCGGCTCGCCCCCACCCTCGGGGCTGGCACGGTCCCGGCTTTGCTCCCCCCTCGACACCCGGGGCTGCCACCGTCGGGGGTGAGGAGGGGTCGTGCGGCAGCCTCGTGGCCGGGTCTCGGCGCTGCCTGGCCGGGGAGAGCCCCGTCAGGCGTCGCCGGCTGCTGTTTTGCAGGCGGCTCGCTTCGCCCGTGGCTCGGGAGCCGAGCTGAGGCGGCATGGGGAAGAGCTGCAAGGTGGTGGTGTGCGGCCAGGCCTCCGTGGGGAAAACGGCCATCCTGGAGCAGCTGCTGTACGGGAACCATGTGGTGGGTGAGTGTCGGCGGGGGGGTGAGAGGGGCGTCGATGCGGGGTGTGAGGCAGCCCGGTGCTGCTGGGCACCAGGACCCCCAAATACACAGCGCTGGGGTGGAGGAGAGGAGCAGCGTCCCACCCCGGACCACCCATTAGGACAATTCTTCAGGCTGTGTCACGGCCAGTGCCGTGTCCAGGGTCCCCACGTCACCCTGCCCACCTCTTGGCAGGCTCTGAGATGATCGAGACCCAGGAGGACATTTACGTGGGCTCCATCGAGACGGACCGCGGGGTGCGTGAGCAGGTGCGCTTCTACGACACCCGGGGCCTGCGGGACGGCCTGGAGCTTCCCAAGCATTGCTTCTCCTGCACGGACGGCTACGTGCTGGTCTATAGCACCGACAGCAAGGAGTCCTTCAAGCGGGTGGAGCTCCTCAAGAAGGAAATTGACAAGTCCAAAGACAAGAAGGAGGTGAGCGCCTGTTATCTCCCCAGGGGAAAGGTCTGCTCCCTTGTTCAGTGGTTCTTGCCCGGAGAGTCTCCTTTCCTCTGGCTTGTCACAAGGTGGTGATAGGGAGTCCTGTTCTGTGAGACCCTCAGTTGTAACTGGCTACTGTGCTGGGATGCTTTCAGGGGAGAGCATTTGCTCTGTCACTGTGATTGTCCCGCAGCCAACGAGTAGAAGGGCTCTGTGCAGAAGCAGGTTTGTGTGTCTCTTGCTGATGGTTGGGGACAGGGGCCTGCTGCTTTTTCATCAGTCTCAAGGGAGTTTACAGAGACCTCTCTCCTTGGCTTTCTAGACTGGGCACTTCTGCTAGCCACTGCAGTGCTACGCATATGATCACTCAGTGGGGCTGACCCGAACAGAAGGGGAATTTCCTGAAGGATATGGCCTGGCACTAAGGGTGCTGCTAAGCAGAGCCAGGCAGCACTATTCAACTCCGCACGTTACCTACAGGGATTCTTCTGATTCTTCTTGCCCTTTTTTTTTTGAATAGGTCACCATCGTGGTTTTGGGCAATAAGTGTGACTTGCAGGAGCAGCGCCGGGTGGACCATGACGCAGCCCAGCACTGGGCCAAGGGAGAGAAGGTGAAGCTGTGGGAGGTGTCTGTGGCTGACCGCCGTACATTGATCGAGCCTTTCATCTACCTGGCCAGTAAAATGACACAGCCACAGAGCAAGTCTGCTTTTCCCCTGAGTCGCAAGAACAAGGGCGGCGGGTCTGTGGATGGCTGAGACTCATCTTTCCCTTCCCTTCTACCACCACTTCCTCTCCCTCACCTCTCTCCTTCCCTTGCACGTACCTCCTGCTGAACCTGTGTGGTGCCGTGGAGCCTGCAGGAAGCCTCGTGGCATGAGGAACAGGCATCCCAGGGCTGGGGATAGTCTTTGAGGAGGAGAGAGGTGACCCATCTCCCTGCACTGAGACAAGTGCTCTTTTCACTGCCCAGGCCCTGCCAGCATTTGAGGTGCTACAGGGAAGCCAGGATTCACGAAGTGACACTCCTCTGCTCTCAGGGCGCAGGCTGGCACCTGTGGGCTGTGTGCTGCCCGAGGGGAGATGCAGCACAAGGCTGGCCAGCAGGTTGAGATCAGCTCTGCACCTGAGAGTGCAGAGGAAATTATTCCCCCTTTCAAGAGCAGCTCTGTCGTATATTTACTGATAAGAACCCCTTTGTCCTCTCCCAGCTAGCTTTGTGGTGCTACAGCTTTGTCTCAGCAGCTCACCCCTTACCTGGCCGTGCTCTCTGCTCCTCGATGTGTGATGTAGTCAGTCCTTGATCAAGAGGAGCCTCCCGTCCCAGCAAATGCACAGCGCAGAGCAGGATGCTGTTCCTGAGGCAGGGTCAGGCCTCAACCCCATGTCTCTTGGTGCCCACATTTTAAAACCGTGGCCCTCTTACTGAGCACAGACTCTGTCCTGACCTGGGAGGTGCTGGAACCGTGCTTAACCTGCACACACAGGTACTTTAGGGCTGTGGCAGCTCTCACTGCCAGTCAGTCACAGTGCTGCCTCTCCTCTCAGAACCACCACAAGACAAAGGGAAGGCGTCCCAGTCCTGCCCAGCAACGTGTTCCCTTTGGCTAGTCTGGATTTAGATTAAAAAAAGAAATGACGAGAAAGCCCTGGCTTGTTTATACTTGTTCCTTTTATTTACTGAGTAACA
The DNA here is from genome assembly GCA_011076525.1 of Nettapus auritus. Taxonomy (NCBI): domain Eukaryota; kingdom Metazoa; phylum Chordata; class Aves; order Anseriformes; family Anatidae; genus Nettapus; species Nettapus auritus. The sequence continues at coordinate 3,942,387 of CM021791.1, read as the reverse complement.
CAATAAAGCAATGAGATTCAATTATCAAAATATTTCCTTTTTTTTTTCCCCAACAGTTATAGTACATCAAAAAATATACAATGAACATTACAGGAGGGGTACTGGCCAAGTCCCTAGAGTCTGTTTATTCATATTTTTTTTTTTTGAATCAAACTGTTCACATCACTCCAAGGTTATTTACAGAGGGGCACGCGTTATTGAGCGCTATGGACTATGCCCTACTACCTAGTACAGCATATGCTAAGTCAAAGGCAGTAAATGCTTTGGATAGCACAGGAGCAGGGAGGGTTCTCTGGAGGCGGAGGGGATGCGACAGAGGGAGCATGTTCTTATGCAGCTTGTTGCAGTATTATTGTTACTAGAAGGAATGGCTTTCAAGGGTTAAAGTGCCAAGTGTAGGAGTGTATCAGGACTCCACTGGTGGAGGGGGTGACAGGAGCAGCCGCTGCTGGCTCCAGCACAGGCTTTTTAGAACAAAACGCAGGGGAACGACCCACCGGTGTCCAGCGGCTCCTTCAGGCTGAACGTGGCCGCAGCTGTCTGCTCCCCGTGCTCCCGAGGCTGGTGTGCGTGCAGGAGGGGAGGCGCTGCCCTTTTCTGCAGCCAGGGCTGAGAGGAGGCCTGGAGGAGAGCACAGTGAGACGGGCAGGGCGAGGGCTGGAGGTGGTCACAGGCTGCATGGCACCGAGGTGTTCTCGGAGCCACATCCCTGCTGCCCAACCCGTGCAGGCTGTCCTGGGGGACGTGGTCCCCAGGTCCCCCATCTATTGGTCCAGGACACACGTGGGCTGGGGGACAATCTCCCTGTCCCTGTCAAAGCCACTGCTGGGAGCTTTCTGCCCTCAGCTGCTCTCCCAGCCAGGTCTCCCACCACCCCCTCAAGACCTTGTCTCTGTCCCCACCTTCCCACATACAATCTCTCTTCCCCTCTCCGGCTGCCCTCTTTTCCCTGGGGTGGAAGGAGATGCCCTGAGCAGATAAATCCATACCCAGAGGCTCCTTTGCACTCCTGGCCTCTGTGGCAGGAGCAGAGCAGTGGCACAGCAGGTCAGTGCTGCCCGTGGTGTGAGCAGAAGTGTTCTCCAGATGCAGGAGCATGGCTCTGTGCCACCGGGACCCGGCGGCTGCTCCCTCGGTGCAGCGGTTCCTGCTGTTTCCCAAGGCTCCTGTCTGTGGAAGCAGAAGTGTTTCAGCCCCATGAGTTTCCTGGCAGCAGGTTCCTGTTTAACCTCATCCGAGACTTTGTCCTGAGCATTGGTGGAGCACACTGGGCAAAAATCCTCCTGAAATCCACGTTGCTTATGGCCAAGATGTCAGATGTGTGTGCTTGTGCGTGTGGATTCCCACGTGTGCAAACCACCAGCCTCTTCCCAAAGGCTGGGCGAGAACACGAGCCTCATCCTGGGACGCAGCAGAGGTCTTTGAACCAGCACCCAGGCTAGGGGACGGGAAGAGATGCCGGAGGATCCATCTGCACAGAGCTAAGTGTTGCTTTGTTTTCTTTCTGCTCCAAACAACACTCCCGGCTGTACAGACAGCGTGAGCACCAAAGTAAAACGCAGACAGCAAAACACAACGAGCGAGCTGCTCCCACGGGATTGCATAGATCGGGGTGGGTTGTCACTCCAGCGTAAGGTTCATTTGGGTTGCGACTTTTCCTGCAAGTTTTCTATTTACAGCAGCGCGCTGGGAACCCGGAGCGCTGTGGGTACAGTTTTCAGACCAGGTCCTCGCTGGGCCTTCTGAGCACAGTGAAAAGAGAGCATCCGAGGGAGAGCCCCACGCGTAAGCTGGCGGTGCCTGCTCCTTCATCCCTGATTGTCTGGGCTGCCGGGGACGCCTTCGTTTTGTGGAGTCATCAGAAACTCCTTGGAAGCTCCTAATGGGGACGGGGCTGGACGGCGAACGACGACGTTACCTTTCACCGGAGAACCAAAAGTGCTTTGGGGACATTCACGCAGCCTCACAGCATCTCCCCTGAGGTAGGGGCAGGGTTGTCTCCCCTGGGGGTGGGACTGAGGCGAACAGCTGGTGCTGAGCAGGCTGGATGGGGCTCAGGGCCGCTCTCAGGGTCACCTCCTTCCCACCTCGGGGAGCGCAAACTGGCTGGCCCAGCTCTCTGCTCCTTGCAGGGCTGGAGCGGAGCCCGTGTCCGACTGTGTGCCCAAATTCTGTGCTTCTTGGGTTGCCTGGGCGAAAGGCGATGTGCTTTTAGAGGAAACGGGAGCAAGCCCTGGGCTTCGTCTATTGCTCTCTGAGTGAGGATGCGATCGCTGTGGCCAGCGCCCACCACGGCGGGGGCTCTTTGGTGTGGGAAGGACGGGGCTGGCAGGGACTGGCAGGACAGAGGGGTGCTCCGTCCCCCCCGAACCAGCCAGTTCCTCTCCTCCCAGCCTGCTAACTGGGAGGTAAACAAGAAAAACAGCAGGGTCCTGGTGGCTCTGGCACCGTCCTTTCACCTGCATCGCCCAGCCCTTGCGGGGTTGGGGGGGAGGACCCTGCTGAGCGCGGGGCTGGCATGGGCAGGGGGAGCAGCAGGGACTGGGGGCTGGCCGGACTCTGCCGGGGCATCTCGCTCCAACGGGAGCCAACTTGAAGCAAAGGAGGAGAAGCCTGGGTCGACGTCTACTACTACGGTTTCCCATCAGCCAGAAGAAGAGCAGCCTGTCCGGGCACGCTGCCCCGCGCAGCCCCCGTGGAGCAGCCGACGGACCCTCGGCGGGCGAGGGGCTCTAGTAGGGCGCGAAGACGATGGGGCCCGGCGTGGTGCGGACGTGGGCTGGCGGCGTTCGGAAAAGGGCTGGTCCGAGGAGCGGGGCTTGGAAGAGCGTGGTGGCAGCGGCTGGTCTCAAGGCGAGGGGGCCAGGCATGGCGCACACGGCCGTGGTGAGCGGGCTGGGGAGGAAGCGGGTCGCCAGCGTTTTGGTGAGATGCTTCTGCAAAGCCAGCTTGGACTGCGGGGAAGGAGAAGGAGAGCGCGTGAGGCCGCATGCTGGATCGGACAAGCACCCCTGCATTAGCCCCTGCAGTAAACACAGCCCCCAGGTTTTTGGGCTGCCATCTCCCCACTGAGCTAGACTGGGAGGCTCACGTCTCCACAAACCAACTTCTGGGCTCGGTTTAGCTGAACCACGCCACCCCTGCCAACCCCAAGCATCCAAACCCCGCAACTGTCCCCTCCAGAAACTGTGAAACAGGTGGAAGAATCCCAAATGCTGCAGCAGTTTCGAATGCCTTTGCCAGGGAGCCGACAAGTTCTCCCCAGGAAGTTCAAAAACTCCTCTCACCTCTACCCCTCTCCCTCCCTGAAGGGATTAAAGGAGACGAGGCTTTAAAAAAAAAAAAAAAGCAGACGTGTCTTATTGCAAGAGGTGGCTACCACAGCAAAGGATGTTCCCGGTAATTGGATGGGTAATTTGCTGGGAGACAGGTACCTTGAGAATACTCACTGCGAGGGCAGCGTTCTTCTGCAGCTTGTTATAGGGGCTGTACTTCGGCTTGGGCGGCTTCCCGGCCAGCCTGTCTTTGTGCCTCCGGCTGCTCATGTGCTGGAAGAGGAAAAGAGCCCGAGTAATGGGCACTGACCTGGGGACCATGGCTGGGAAGCCGCAGTCTTGCTGCGGATGGGGACAAGGTGCTGCATGAGAGCCTGGCCCCCCCAGGTGCCCTGCAGGAAGGTGCCACCTCCGGGCTGCCCATTTATCCCACAGCTTTTGGATAGGGATGCACCGGCAGCTCCGGAGGGACCCTCTCTGCTCTCAGAGCTAGGATTAGGTCTCCTCCCTCTCCCCCCCCAAAACCCAAATTCTGGTTTCTCTGCACAGCTGGGAAAAATCAACGTGGCCAGGACAAACACACACAGATCCCCCTTGGTTTAAGGCAGGGGAAGGATTTAAATGGGATACAACCTATAAATCCAGGCCTCCCGAGGGCCTCCTCTCCCAAGGATGTTGAGAAGGGATGCACGCCCAAGTCCCAGGTACTTCTGCAGGGGTGTTTGCCCATACCCTGTACCCCTGCATCTCCCAGAGGAAAGACACGCACGAGGCTTGACGTTCTCACCTGTTTGAGCTGGGTCTCTGAGTTCACATAGATCTCACACACTTGGCAGTGAAACGCCTTGTTCTGGATGTTGATGCTGCCCTTGTTGCCGATCCTCTTGGATTTGTGCCCTGCCCGGGACAGGAGCTTGCCTCGGCCTCGCCGCATCTGGGTGCTGTGCCCTTCCAGCATCGACTTGTGCTTGGCGCCTGGGAGGCAGAAGGACAGGGACAATCAGCAAACATCACCTTTACAAATCCACCCAAATCAACCACAGCAGCACCCGGCAGCTCCCGCAGGACCCCAGTCCTGGCTCTGCCGCAGGAGCCCAGGCTCCCATAGGGATGCAGCAGCCCATTCCCAAACCCTTCCAAGCCCTCACGGCCAGCTGCGCTTCGCAGGCAGACCAGAAACGCTCCGCTTTCCCAGAGACAACCCCCCCCCCTTCCTTCCATGTGTCAGACCTTCGGAGAAATTGCTATTTTAAGCGTGATCTGGAGCTCGTCGCCCTGTCCTGGGCATTAGCACAGTCTGCAGAGCCGGGCACGCGTCGCCTTCCGTGCCGCAGCATCTGAGCTATGCCCAAGGTCAGAGCGGAGCCGGCTGCCGAGCCAGGAATAGCTCGGCGAGGTTATAAGAGGCAGTGAAGGAGGAACCCCAAATCCCACACACCTGGGAACAGGGTGCTCTGTCCCGCCCCTTGCCGGCAAGGGGCTGGGGAGGATGGGGGTGGGCAAGTAATTTAAGCCCCTGCTAATTCATGCTATTTTTTAAGGCGTTAAGCAAGGAGCCTGCGCTTAGCGCCTGTACGACAGCCGCAGAGGAGCGCCAGCCTGTGATCATGCTGTTTGTTTGTTTGTTCTTTTTCCCCAAATCAGCTTCTGTGCTTGTAACCAGAGCTGACAGAAGCAAAAGGACACGACTGCAGCTAAGCCGTGTCCCGAGCCCACACCCTTGGGGCTGGGGGTGCTGGTTTCCAGCTCCCCCCATGCCGTGGCGGTGGCTTTCTTTGAAAAACCAGGGTACGGGGTTGGTTGATTTTAGCATCACATACAGGGGGCAGCGAGATGGAAGCTGGCACCGCAGAGACCATGGGCACCACTGGGAGTCACCCAGCCCACAGCTGCCTCCCGGGTCCAGCCACCCCCAGGTCCCCCCAGCCAGATGGGGAAAAACCGGGGTGAGCCATCACTGCGGAGCTCCGGCCCATGGAGCTCACACAATTCCCCCAGGTGCTTCTCAAAAGGAGCACGAGCCCCCGCACCAGGCTGCTTTGAGGGTGGGGGGGATTTTCCTGGGCCTGCAGGAGACAGCTCCAGGTTGGTATAAGCTGAGAGCCCCGAGCGGAATACAAAGCAGCCTCCAATCACTTGATTAAGTACATCTGAAAACATCTCTTAATTAGAGACATGAACAATAAGAGAGCATTTGACCTTGCTAGAATTCACTCCATAAGCCACAGCATAAGTAAAACATGACCGCTCATCTTCTCAAGCCACCTTAATTAACCCTTTTTAATTAAAGCACTGTTCATTAACTCACACAAGCTCCCTGCAAGCCCGGGTGGCTCCGTTTCACGGCAGGAACACGGAGGGAAACGCGCAGAGCCCGTCCCCAGCGCGGGCGATGCCCTTACCGGTGTTGTGAGCCTCCAGCTGGGACAGGGAGTTGACGGTCACCTTGCAGGTGGGGCAGTACAGGTGCTGCTTGCTCTTCTTCCCCTCCTTCTCGGTCTCAGGGGCCGAGCCGATGCCACCAACCGACTCGACCGCCTGCGCCTCGGCCGCCTGCGTGGCCGGGGAGGTGACGCTGGTGGCATCCGAGGCGCCCTCGGACAGCTCAGAGGCCGGCGGGGAGCCCAGCGACGCAGTGCTGCCCGACAGCTCCGCCGGAGCCTCCTCCGAGCTGGGTGGCAGCGCCAGGCTGCTGCACTCGCCGTCCGGCTCCTTCAGGCCGTTGCTTTGGGCTGGCGGGAGGGAAAAGGAAAAAAAAGGTCAGAAGGGGGAAGTTGTTTTTTCTTGAGTGGGTTTTCTGGATTTCAGAGAGCAAACCCAATGCTCGAGGCCACCTCAGGCACTGCCTGCTCTCTTTATTCCTGCTGTGGGTGGCTCTAACCCAGGGCTCTCTCCCACCACAGCTTTTATCCACAACTCATCACAGCATGCTCAGAACAGAAGCCCCAAGGAGCCTGCGTCTCCAGAGAGTGCTCGCTCCCACCAGGGATGTGTGAACCCATTTCAGACACCACGCTCCAGCAAGGGCAGGGAATGGTTCCTACAGCCATTATCTCTATTTCTAAACACTGTCCAGAGACACTTAATCACAGTGAAAAAAAATCACTGCTCCTTTCCCTCTGAGCAGCCACAGGCTGGGGCGCTACATTTTTTTTGCTGTATGGACACAGCAAAGCCTGCTCCTGCCCCATGGGCTTTTGGGGTACTTCCCCAAGGGGGCATTTTGGGGTGCTCCCCACCACACCAGATGCTGCAGACACACATAATTGGGAGCAGCTCCTGCTTTGGTTGTCCCCATCCCAACACCCAGGACCAAGCCATGCTTAAGCAGAGAAAACCTCAAGGAATTCCCAGCCCCGTGCTTCAGCTGCACATCACTGAGCAGGGCTCGGACACACCAGCGTTTCCCCCCCCCCCACCCTTTCCACAGCCAGGATGCGATCCCAAGGCTGAAGCAGATCCACACATCCTCATTCCTCCTTCCACTCCTCACCGCTACAGCTGGGCCACCAAATAGGCTCAAACACTCACAAAATGGGACTTGGGCTTCTGGGCTGGATTTCCACCTCTATATTGCAAAAAGCCAAGAGCGATGCTCGGGCACAAGTGGCAGTGGTTTGGGCTTTCACCAGGATCCCCACCGTGCTGCAGCTACACCAGCACAGTTCACCCAAACCCCACCACACCACCAAAAACCAACCAGATCATGGCAGCAGCCCCAGGGGTCACCCCTGCTGGACCCCCCCCGAGCCCCCACCCTGTACCTGCGCTGCTGGGGTCCCCAGAGCCCTCCAGGCTGGGGACGAATTCAGCCGCGCTGTCCCGGCTGCTGGCTCCCGCTGCCTTCTGCTTGCTCTTCATGGCCTCGATGGCTTTCAGCCTCCGGGCGTGCTTGTGGCCTTTGTAGTGTGCTTCTGCCTGGTTCTGCAGGGGGAAGAAAAAGGGACGGTGTTAGTGCTGAGGATGGACAGACAGACTGATGGGTTAATGGGGTCAGCCCTGGGCTGCTCGGACAGCTTTCCAGGACCCCACTGAGCTGTGCTGCCATCTACCCCAGTGACATCCATCCCCTGGGATCGGGGCAGCCTTGGAGGTGATATTTTTGGCTGGGCGCAGCACAAAGCCGCTTTTCTCCTCTCACCTGATTGCCTCGCACGCAAATACATTCAGGCCGAGGTATCACTTTGCTAAGACATCGCAGCATTGCGAGGCTGAGATAAGGACCCTGCTCTGATTAAATGCATCAAGGCACTTCTGAAAGGAGCCTTCAGGAAGGAAAAAAATCATGGCTGCAGAAATATACAATGAATCGCTGACTGTAAGAATAAAATTAAAGAATACATCGGTGGGGAGGACACGTCTCCCATTGTAACCTAATGGGCGTCTAACATGTAATTTACATTCAGAAGCTCCTTTCTCCCAGAGAACGTCGAATAATGAAGTGCACACTGATGGGTTCATGCCTGCACGGAACTGATAAAAACATCCACAAAAGAAAAAACCCGAACATTTGTGTACTTAGCAGTCGGGGACAATGCAGCATTGTCACCAAAAACGACCCCGGTTTAGCAATTCATGGAGGCTAAATCCAATATGAATTAAGACACTGTAGTGCTGAGCAGCACGGATTAATTTGCACCGCATTTTCAGGGGCCAGTTGAGGCTCCCAGTGCTAGGGAAGAAGCAACATCACTTTCTGCTCCCCCCTCGCTGCTTCCCAAGGGCTGGGAACAGCTCAGCGCCGGCTGGGTACGTGGGAAAGAAAAAGGCCCATCGGAGTGCACGCGGCTGAGCAGAGCCTCATTAGCAAACACAATCAACTCCCATCAGATAACGGGGCTTGGACAGGGCCGAGTGTCAGCCTAAGTAGGTCATGGAGCATCGCCGCCGCTGTGCACAGGAGTGGCGTGCGATGATTTGCACCCGTACGGGGGCTCCTGTGGATGTGACCTCGGGGGGGACACGGGCAGGGATGGGGGCAGCAGCAGCACGTGGTGGGAAAGAGCAAAGCAGCCAAGGCTCAGGGGTCAAAGACTGAGGGCTGGATACAGCCACAAGGATGGCTTGGAAGGGAGGCAGCGCGTGGGGGCCCAGGAGCACCAACCCTCCCCGCACCACGCTTCCAGCCAGGGTACGGCTTGGAAAGCACCGCTTTTTCCCTTTTGCTGCCTTTCCCAGTGCTGCTCGGTTGCTGAGCAAAACAATTAAGCCTGGAAAAGCTGACTTTGGCTGGAAGAGCCGGATCTCCAGCAGGGCTCTGCTGATACAGCACGGCCAGGCTAGGATCGCATCTCTGCAGGCACGGCAGCGATGCAGAGCCAGCCTGGTGCTCCCCAGTGGGTGAAGCGAGAGCAGCCTCAGGAGCCTTGGTTCTTAAGCAGATGAGCAAGGGGGGCTCAGCGCCATGTCAGTGCTCTGGGAAGGCACAGCTGAGCACAGGGTGATGCTCCCAGGCTGGCAGCTCTATAAATATCCCTGTGTTGCTGCCTCCCCCTCTGCCCTGCACGCCACGGCGCGGAGGAGCGCATCAGCTCACCGACATCGACCTTCCAGAAGCGGTTCCCTGCTGTGTGCTGCACATCCATGAAAAACGTCCCCTTGCTCACGGGGAGCCCCCCAGGGCCTCTTCCAAGGCAGGGGGGCAGATCACAGCCTGGTGCCACCCCCAGCTCTGCAAGTCCAGGCTCAGCCCAGACAACACAGAACCTCCCTGTCCAAAGCCCTCTCTTAACAAAGATCCTTCTCCAGAGCTGGAGCAAGAGAAAAAATGCTAGAAAGCAGCCCCCATCTTGGGGTTTTATTGTGATTTCCCCTCCCACCCTCCCCAGGAAGGGGGAACACAGCTGCAGGCGGTTAAGCTGTAATTCCAGCAGTAAAGTGCTGCCTTGGCCAGGGCGACCACCGCAGCCCTGTGGGGTTAGGGGTGCACCTCTGAGCTGCTGGGGGTGCAGGGAAGGCCCCCCCCCCAAGCTGCAGTCCCAGGCCAGCTGCCTGCAACCCTCTCCTGCTGGGTTGCATTTGAATGAGAATTCCCTTTCCAACTGTTTAATCAGTTTTCCCCACAAAAGATCAGCTGTGTGCAATTCATTACTGCAGGGATCAATGAATGTTTCCTTCCTCCCTTCTTCAAGGTGGTTGATTTACTTAGAATAAAAGGCTGGGGTGGGGGAAAAAAAAAAAAAAAACACCTGCCACATCAGAGCTCTGGGAAGCCAGGGCAGGGAAGATTATATTCAGTTCCCAAGGAGCAGATATGAACTGTACAGGCAGATAAAGCAGCTTAAGCACAACCAGCAAGGCCAAGGCAGCAGGGAACAGATCTGAACAAAACAACGAAGAGCGGAAAGACAAAAGAGCTGGCGTGGTGAATAGAGGGCACAGCAGCCCTGGGAGCATTCAGGCCCACGAGCAAGGAGGAAGCATCTTCCAGCACCCTGCCAGTGGAAGCGTCAGCCAGGGCGAGCGGAGAGCAAGGGAGAGGAGCAGCGAGGAGCTGCAAGGAGCGTGGTGCCATTGTCTGGGGATGCACGAGCAAGGGACACCTCCACCAGCCCGCTCTGCATCCCACTGGGGCTGTGAGGTGAGGACAAAGGCAGCTTTGCCCTTGCTGCCCCAAGCCAGGGGAAGCAGTGGGGCTGCCGGCTTACCGCCGAGTTGAACCGCAGGTGGCAGATGTTGCAGGAGATGAACTGCTTCTTCTTGAGCGGGGTGGGCACGCCGAAGGTGTGGCTGATCACCGCCTTCTGCACGGGGTCCATCTGGAAGGGGAGGAAGGCACAGGGTGGCTGGGTGGCACCGGGACCCGCAGCATGCATCCCGTGGTGCTCAGTGTTTGCTCCTGGCTTCCAGGAACAAGCCTGGGGTCTCACAGACCTCTCCGTGACCTCTCCTTATGTATATTACTTTATATCAAACCTTTATATAAAATTGATGGTTGCTCTCCATCAATTCCTTTTTATTTTTTCTATCATCCTTCGAAAACCACCAAATTCCTGCTGTGGTCTGGCAGAGGGGAACGTCCCCTGTCCCCGCCGTCTCTCTCCTCTGGGCAGTGATGGGGACCTGGAGGGGAAGGGGAATGGCACCAGCCCGAGCCCTGCTCTCACAGTGTCCCCCTCCCTCTTCCCCTCCTGCTCCACAGTAGTCCCCCGTGTCATGGATGGCAAATTATCAGCTTCTGTTTGAGCTCCCAGCTGCTCTCCTCGATATCCCAATGACCTGGGAGGTTTCCGAGTGACTTAGCAGGAGCAGAAACCACCGTAAAAGAGGGTAAAACGAGCAACCGCCCCAAATCCTCTACGTGTTTTTTGCCAGGGAGCTGAAATGATCCTGTGCCAAGCCAAAGGTGTGAGCGGTGCCCGGGGACACCACAGCACAGAGCTCCTGCGGTGCCAGCGCAGGGGACAAGGGGACGGGGGTCCCACTTCTCGACCTGGTTCTTGCCCCACAGCCAGCTTCACCTGGGCTCACTGGGGTGGTGGGACACGGCCCGACCCCATGCAGGCATCCAGGGCAAGAGGATAAGGGTGCCTGCAGCCCCAGGCACACCGCAGGGCACAGTGCCCATGCAAAGCCACCCCAGGTGCCCCAGGCACCCCAAGGCGCACATTTCGCCTGCTGTAATCGAATTCCAAGGCTGACGACTTTGCATCAGGTCTCGGCTGCCTGCGCAGCCCCTGGTATTTCACAGGGCATGTGCACAGAGGGAGCACAATTATCTGCAACGAGCTGTGTCTTTCCACGAGACTATTCATCAGGGGCAATGCGCGGGGGGCTGCCAGCGAGGCAGAAGCATGCAGGCTGATGACAGCCCCCGGCGCTTCTGTCCCTCCCCGATGCTCAGCGTCATTCCTCCGCCGAGGCTGCAAACTTGTTGGAAAAGCCATAATTGTTTTAAACAAAATGCATTTATTAAGGGGGGGGGAATAAGAATCAGCTCTTTGTTTGAGCGCGGCTATAATCTATAATGCAAGTATTGTTCCCCTACCCTGTGGCATAGGAAGATTATCTTATCTGAGTCCTGCTGTCAGTAGAGCCTTGGGTTTTTAGGCGATCGTATTTCTCCGCAAAGCTATTTGGTTGCTGAGACAGGTGCATCAGTCTTCAAGGCACATGCCTGGACAACAGAGCCATTATCAAAACCCCAAATTCCATTCCAGGAGTGAGCAGAATGGTAAAGGCGGGTGATTAATGAAGTGCCTGCTTGCTATGAAATTTTGCTCACTTGTGGAATGTAAATGAAGAGGCGGTTGGGGTTCGGCGGAGAACCGGAGGAACCTACAGATGGTGAAGACGCCGCTCCACCCCGAGAGCAACCAGCACAGTGTGCAGTCCCCGTGCTGCCAGTGCGCAGCCAGGAGTGGGGCTGGCACTCGCCTGGAAGAGCAACACCCACCTTTTCCAGGGAAAGGCAAGAAAAACGGCTCTCATCTCTGCAGCAGCCTCCACTTCTCGGCTGGCGGCTCCTCGCTGGGACCAGGAGCTCGTTGAAATCACCAGAGCAGCCCAGCAGCCCTCCTGCTCCATCCACCGCCCCCGTGGCACGGGGAAGATGCGGAGGGAGGGGAGGAGCAGGCAGCAGGATGCACAGGCAGAGCTCCGCAGCACAGGGACAAACTCGATGGAGGATTTGGTGTCTGACAACAAAGGATCCTCGATGCTACTTGCTAGCCATTCACGTGTCTATTAAATAGCACTAAATTGCAGCCTCTTGGGAAACTTCACTTTCCATTTTGGATGCTTTGGATAAAGGAACCCCATTAGCATCAATACTGGAGGACATTTTCTCTCTCCGATCAAGTTTTGTGCAGTTCACGTTTGCTGTAATGGAGCCCGGCCAGTTTTGCATTCGCTCCACATCTGCTGGGTGGCACAAGGGGCCTCTGGGCACCCTTCTGTGTCCCCTCTGTGGCAGGGAGGGACGGGTGGGCACAGCCACCGTGCACCAGGTGGCCTTGGGAGCAGGGTGAGGTTGGAGACCTCTCTTTCTGTAGCAGGCATCTCAACGCTGGCTGTTATCTGGGTGCAATTCCTCCCCACTGACTGCTTTGCCGTGCATGCTGCCCCGGGCTGAGCAAGCTCCCTGTGACCCCAAAACCCAGCTCCATGCCCTGGACAGCCCCGGCAGCTCCACGCACCCAGCCACAACCACTTCAGCTGCTTTCACGGCTCTCTGGCCATCCCTGCAATCCAAAAGCCATCACAACAAAAAGTGGGGTAAAGTCCCACTGGGGCAGCCTGGGCACACACCAGCACCTTGCCACCCATGTGAGCAGCATGAAGCGGGCACCAGAACTTTTTTGCATGATCCCGAATGGGGCCAACACTCAAATGCCCCCCGAGAGCTCGTGTTCTTCCCATCAAATGAAAATACAAGCACACCATCAACTTCTCTCTACCGTATGAACTCTCTGCTATCTCCAATAGGAAAAAGAACCACTGCGGTCCCTGCTCGCTCTCCCCGGGTGCCCTGGTGCTGCAGCTTTACGTACCATCTCCCACGGACGTGGCTTTTTCCCCTGGTCTCTGGCACCTTTAACCGAGAAGCCCAGGACCCAGCTGCTGGCAGCGCTGTGGGGCAGCTCATCCGAAAGCAGAGGTGGGTTTTTGGGCACGGCGCGGCTTGGAGCATAAAGATCCCAGCTTTATCACCAGTTCTTATTGACTCACGTTACTTTATTTATCCCTGGATGTTCCTACCGATATAAATAGAGATCTGGGAGCCGAACTTCCTGCCAGCCGCCGAGGTCAGCACCGGGACGGAGCATCAGTTCACTTTGCATCTTCTGGTGTGGTTTTGCGAGGCGCTGCTAGGTCCTGGGGATTTGCAGCATCGCAAGAGCTAGAAAGTGCCCTTTGAGCATGTAACGTGCCTTCTGTATTGGTAGGATCCCTTTTTTTTTTTTTTTTTTTTTTTTTTTTTTTTCCCCTGCTGTTGTGGCTTTAAGTGAGAACTCAGTTTGGAAAGGTTTTGCTCGCTCCAGAGTAAAACATCTGCTGGGTTCATGAGAGCCTTGTGACCTGCTCAAAGTGCAAAGCGTTCAGCTGCGCAGTTGCAAACAGCTCGTGCTCTGCGCTGCTGCGAGGGGCAAGCGTTACCCGGCGGCCTGGGGACAAAACCACGCCAGACCCTGCCCAGAATCACCAGCAAGCAAAGGCCAAACCTCTGCTTCCTTCTTACAACAATTCATTTACGGCAGCTCACTCGGGGAGCACAACACAATGACCCCCTCTCTCCTGCCCCCTCTCCCACCTTGCCCCCATCACCTTTCCAGCACGAGAGCCTCCCTGCAGGGCTAAAAACATGGGACTGAGGCTGAGCTCAGTGCAACCAGCTGAGGATGCAGGGTGCTGGCAGGGATCAGAGGGCACCGGGCCTGGCAGGGCAGCGGCCGAGCCAGTCCTTACACAGCCAGGCAGCTCCCGTGAGTGCAGGAGTCATTTTCCAATTTTTTTTTTGAAGCTCTAAAAAGCACGTGCCAAGGCAGGGGCAAGCGAGCGCCAAGCAGAACAAACAACAGTGTCTGGTTCGAGTTAGCTACTGACTCCAGAGACTAAAAAAAGGAGCAGAGACAAAGAGCAGCAACGTTAATGGCATCAAAAAAAACTCTCCTCTCCTGTGTTCCTGCTTGTTAGCACAGGGGAGAGACAGGCTAAAGCTGGGATTTCAAAAGAGCTTAAAGGAGTTAGATGTCTGAATCCCATTCAACAGCAACAGGAATCCGGTACTTAATTTCTGTGGCTGACTTTGAAGATCTCAGTGATAATTTGCACCTTCAGAGCACGTTTAATCTCAAAGCCACTTACAAAAGGCTGGCGAGGATCAGGTCCCTGTTTCAGCAGGTCGGGAGGGACTTCAGGAAAGTCCCATTTTTAGGCTCACGAGTCAAAAAAAAAACTACATTTACCAAAGGAAGGAGCAACAAGACTGCCTGTCCCAGATGCAGGGACCCAGATGAGGGCAGCATCCCCCCCTCAGCCCTGGGCAGGATGGATACCCCTGCTAACCGCCAGAACGCGGCCTTGTGCTGCGATGTGTGATGGAGGAGCTCTACAAAGCAATGTTCAACCACCTAACCCCAGTGTTTGGTCCCACTTCAGCCCTACCTTGAAGCCCCCCGCTGGTAGGAGACGTCCTGCAGAGACCAGGCTCACCCCGCACCCACCTCTCCATACCTCCTCTCTCCTTTTTTTCCTCTTTATTTATTTTAAAACTAATGAACTGCTCTCCAGAGTGACTTCACCACTATTGATTTCAGGAGCAAAACCCCATTGATCTTGGTTTCAACAAACCACCTTTTTAATTTTGCTTTCTGAGGGCGACAGATCGGGCAAGAAGCAGCCTTTGAGGGTTCCTTCCCTCTGCTCCCTCGCCTCACGCTGGCACCATGTGGGGGTGAAGAAGAGCCCCAAAATTAAGCTGGGACTTATCTGGCTGGGTTCAAGGAGCAAAAGAATGGAGAAATTTTTTTTTTTTTTTTTTTTTTTTTTTTTTTTTTCTGGGGGACAGAGGGAAGAAGGGGTCCAGTGGCCACAGCCCACCTGCCCAGGGGGACTCACCGTGTTGAAGTTGGGGAAGAGGTTGAGCGGGGACGTCCCGTTGAGCCTGAAGGTCAGGAAGTGCTTGATGTCCAAGGGGGGGTGAAGGGGCCGGCCAGGAATAGGCAGCGATGCTAGGAGGGGACTGCTGTGTCCGGAGGGACCTGGGTGGGCAGAGGGGAGACAGCAGTGTTAGCACGGATGGATCCCACTCACACACGGGGACAAGGACACCAGGACGGTCTGGTGCTGCTCTGACCCTTTGGTGACGTGTCCTAGGTGGGGGGGCTCGGGGCATCCCTCTGGTTTTTGGTTTCAGACCCAGCACCCCCACACGAAGCCCGACACAGCCATTTCCGTTCTGGGATTCTGCGATTCCACATTGGTGCATTGCATGTGATGGAGTTTGAACCATTTGAAGAGCAGTAAAAATCCCCCCCACCCCCCCAAAAAAGCACCACTCTCCTGCGGGATCTCCCATGGGGGGGCTCCAAAGCAGCCAACGGAGAGGCACACGGATCATCCCAGCCACAGCTGGCCCCCCAAGCAAAACGCTGAACTGAGGGCAGGGGGCAAAGAGCTGAGCAGCCCCCAGCATGTCACAGGGGTTGAAATTTGGGCCCCTCGAAGTTCTGCACCTCCCCCCCCCCACTGCTATTTTGGGTGGAAACCACCCGCAATCCCCAACCGAGGCTCCGGCAACAGAGCCGCCCACTCCCCATCCAGGCTCTGCTGGCTGCCTTGCATCTTCCCCCGCAAACCAATTGTGAGCTCCAGTGTGCGGTGTAAAAATAGCCTGCGGTTATTAATAATTTTCTGTTTAAAAAGAAAACACCCGTAGGGATGAGAGAATGGCGAACAAAAAGGATCTGGAACCCAGGCATTAGTGCAAAGGCAGCGGTTTTCCATGCGGCCTGATCCACGTCCCCGCAGACACCTCCCTCCATCCTGCACGGGCCAGGCTGGGAGCCTGCGCCCTGGGATCAAGGACTGGGGAAGAGTTAATAAGCCAACAAATGAAGAAAATAAAATAATAAAGGTTTCAATATGCTGTGAGCCAAAAAAAATCCCATTCGCATCGCACGCAACTTCATCCCTCCCCCTTCAGCCCCTTTCAGCAGCCTGGGCCCTGGACAAGGCTATTATTATTATTATTATTGTTATTATTATCATCATCATCATTATCAGTATTTATTATCATCATAATCATCATCATCATCTTGGTTCTTTTCCACCTCGTTTTCAGGGCTTTGCTCTGCTGTAAGATGCTTGGGGTTGCAGCGCTGTCCTCAGCCCACCCTCCCTCTTACAGCGTTAGGAAAAGCAGAAAACCCGTCAGGAGAAAAAACACACAGAAGCAGCAGGGGAGAGGAGCTGCCACCCACCCCACAAGCCCCCCAAAACCCTCAAATCCCCCCACATTGGCTCTTCTACCACGCAGACTTGGCAGGGCAAGGAGCTCGTTTGGCGTTGCCGCTCCCATGCTGCGCTTTGCTTTCTGCCCCAAACCCGACTCCCCGCTGGCAAAAACCAGGCTGGCACTGAGATAAAAATCTGAAATTCAAAGTTCGGGAGATTTTTCTGAATTTCCAAACGGGGAGCTGGCTGCGCTGGCCCTACAGGCAAAAACGACCTCTTTCTGGGAGAGCGCACATGGCCGCTCCTTCATCTGCACCGGAGCGGTCCCTGAGTCAGTCCTGACTCCGGGGGAAAAATTACATTTTGCTTCATCAGGCGTGCATTGATCGAGTTAATTCCAGAGTCGCCCAGAAGGGAAATCTGTGAAACCGCTCAAAAATAAATAAATAAAGTAATAGCAACAGCTACGAGGGAGGCAGCAAGAGCAAGCAGAAATGGGTGAACGATGCATAATTAACCTTCCGAGGCATGAAGCAGTATTTCTGCCTCAAATCATCGGATCAGGGAGATGGCAGCACCCTGTACCCAGGGATCTGGCCCCTGGGGACCCCAACTCCAGCCTGCACACGCAGTCCTGACTGTGCAGAGAAAAGCGATTACAGCAGAGGCATTTGGGGCTGGATTGCAAAGGTTTCCACTCGCCTTTTGTCCGTGCACTTTGCAGTGATTGTGCTGACTTCAAAATCTAAGACATATTATGTTCAACACTGGGGGGAACAAGAAGGCAAGAGATGCCTCTGCCCCCATTGCAGGTGGCTGAATGAATGAGTTTGCAGCTCTGTGAGCACCACGGTGCCAGCAACACTGAGGTGCTGCTGCTCAGGAGGGTGCTGGGGCAGGAGCACCCATGGGTGCTGCCCACGGACAGACTACGGACACAACCCACTAAGCCAGCACTCAGGATCTTTGGTCCCAGTTTTGTGGGTTAATCATTTTAGGGCTGGGTCAGAAATCAGGGGGAAAAGACACAGGCTATTTGGAGAGCACGCAGAAACCCCAGCTGAGACAGGACCCTGTGGTAGGAGGCAGGAGAGTCACCTTTCCTTCCTGATTTAGGTCGACCAGACTTCACAAGACCCCAATGAATAGGAGAAGGCCTTAAACAGCATGGCACATCTTTCTGCAGAGCCCCAGCAAGGTGCAGGGGCTGTGCAAGGAGAGGCCACGAGCCCGTAGCAGGCGCAAGGAGGAAAAGCAGCACTCAGCTGAAAGGGAACGCGCTGCGGCTGGAGCTGCTCGCGCTCCCGTGGCTAAAGGGAAAAAAAAAAGAAAAGAAAAAAAAGAATAATCATGAGGCATGGGGACAAAGTCACCGTCAGCTTCAGTTTGCCTAAACCTCAGATGATCACAAGAGCATGAGCACTGGATGCAGGGAGCGGGCAGCAAGCAGCGCAGCTGCAGCACTGGTGCAAGAGGGGCTCCCGGTCACATCCTGAGCTCCCAGGCTTATCTTGAGCTCCCAGTCCTGTTCCAGGCTCCCAGTCCCATCCCGTGCTGCTGTTGGGGTGCACGGCTGGGGGGCTGCACGGTGCTGAGGGCACCTCCACAAGGTCGCGGGGCCGCAGCGGCTCTCTCCTTACCTTTGCTGCAGGGCAGATTCCGGCAGCAGCTGCAGGCTGTATTTTTAGGTATTAATTAGACACTCAATTACAGGGATTTGCTTTGGTGAGAGTGGCAGAGCCCCTGGGTCTGTCTAGGATGACACGACCTTACCTGAGGGGATGGCACAGCCACGGGCAGGGAACAGCACCCCTGGATGCCCAGCTGGCAGCTCGGGAGCAGGATCGGTCCCCTTGCTGCGGGGCTGCTGCCAGGGCATGGGGTGGTCGTGGTTTTTCCTCTCCCCCCAGGTTTGGCAGAGGAGCCCCCACCTCCACAGCAAGCCCTGCTGTGTTGGCTCCTTCTCGATGCTGCCAAAAAGGAACGAGCTCGAGGGCTCCAGGGAGCGCTTTCAAAGCACTAATGGAAGGCAGTGAGGAAGCCCTTCATTTCCAGCACAAACACCACAAAATGGCTTTGCCCCTCTCCCCAGTTAGATTTTTGGGTTAGTGATGCCGAGGACACACGGGCTGATCTCTGAGCCTGCATGCCGCTCTGCTGAATCCGCGATGGTGGATCCTGGATGCCCACGGAGGCATCCCTCCGGCTGACCCAGTGCAGTGCTGGGCAACCCATTGCCACCCCTGGCTCTGCAGCAAGGACACGCTGCATTTCCTAAAAGAGCATCCCAGGTCTGACCACACACCGCATGGAGCCACAGCTTCAGCACACACTTTCCCTCTCCAGGGCTCAGCCAGGAGCAACCGAAGCCACCCCAAAACCCCCACAGATGCTCTGCGAGGGACCTTCCCGGCTGCTCCAAAGCTCAGCGCATCCCCTACCCCACAAGGCAGCCGAATCTCAGAGCATCCCCCTGGATTTAGAGACGCCTTTCAGACCTTTCTTTAACCAAGCCCCCATAGGAACGGGGCCCACCGCTGCCCTTAGCCTCCCCCTGCAACCTCACTCAACCCCAGTTCACTGCGCGGGCGCAATTCTGCAGTCGTTTCCCTCCTGACCCCCTGCCAGGCTGCTGAGAGCGACTGCGGTGCTCCAATGCTATGTCTGCACAAACCTCCGAGCCGAGCCTTTGCGAGAGGCAGCAACACCGCGGGTTTTTTCATACCGTCGCGAGGAGCTGCCAAGGACCCGTCTCGCAAACAAACGCAGGGCTGCCTTCAGAGAGCAGCTGGCACAGAGTCTGCACAAGACAGATGGAGACAGGAGCTGTTTATTCACACGGAAAGCCTGGCTCCCTCTCGTTTGGTAGGTGTTCTCAGCAAATTTTGGTGGTGTCTCAAATTCCTCACCCAGGGCTTTAAAGCTTTTGTCTCTGGCCAAGCGTGGACTGAATTCACTCCGGATATTTCCAGGAGGCTGGCTGGGAAACACACGTATGTGCGCTCCGTGGTGCCATGGGCTGCGGAGAGGGGAGAATGAGCAAGACCAGGATCGTATCTCTGTACCACGGCCACAGCACCCGAAACAGCCCAGGTGCACCAGCACCACTCGGGAGAGACTGCCCTGGTTTTAGGAGCATCAGGGTTGTGCTGCCTCCAACTCCCCGAGCAGCCGAACCCAGCGCAGCCAACCTGGACCTCAGAGCAGTAGATGTGAGTTGCTGGAGACAGCAACGCTGCGCCTGCTGTGCAGGGTTTTGGCTCCTCAACCCAAGCTGTCCCCACAGCAGGACTGGTTTTGGCAGAGCGCAGCAACCTCCCTGCCCTGCTCAGCACCCATAGAGCCCCCCAGAAGTGTCCGCCTTTATCCTGCGTGTAGGGATGCTCTGTGCTGCCTGCTCTGGCACCAATACCAATTCCCAAGTGCAAGCACCAGCCCAAGATAAAGGCATGGGCTGAACTCGGACCACCAGCATCATGGGCATTTGGCTCAAATCCTGCCAGACTGCGCATCCAAGGGACGGTGTGAACTTACCTGGGAGCAGAGCTGAGCTGAATCCAGCAGAAAGACACGGCACTCCCCACATGCTGGAGTGTTCAGCTGACGTGATTCTTTGGGCTGCTGCTTTGACTTTATTGCAAATTAAAATCAGTAAGAAGGATATTTTCATCCCACCCCTACAGAACTAAAGAAGCCATCCCTCCAAGTTTAAAAAAAGAAACAAAACACATTAGCCCACCTAACACCCAAGGGCACAACCTCAGCAGAGATCTCAGACTGCAAAGGGAGCTTTGGGATGTGATGCCATTTTGAAAAAACAAGGAATTCACTATTATTTCTTGGACCCTTGCTTATAATTTATTCCATCATTGAAAAAAAAAAAAAAAAAAAGTCCTTTTAGATATCTTTGTACTTTAAACACCAGGAAAGTTAAGGTAGATCTTTTTAATATATATATATTTATATATATATTTATATATATATACATACACATATATACACAATGATGCATTTAAAAGTTACTATTTCCTCAGTAATTACAATACCATTCTTTAAATCACTTGCTTCTGAAATGATCATGACTCGATGCCACTGCTAAAAATATCTTGTGCCATGTGCAAGGAATACCAACAAGACACCACCAGGCATTTCTGGGTTTGCCACAGAGCTAGAGGGACACGCTGCCTTCTCTGCATTCATTCTCAAGGCTCCAAAATAACAAAAACCAGATATTTTTGCAGAGTATTAAGTAAAAGCTGCCGGGTATTGTGCAAAGGCAATGTTACATTTGAGCTCAGGAGAAGATCTGCTTTCATCTCCCCTAAAAAAAATTAAAAACAACACCCTGGAAAGACCTCATTGCAAGGTAGAATTTCGTCTGACGTGACACCCAAGAGGAACTCCCCCAGGATTTGAAATTCTGGCCAATTCAGGCGTCTGCTTTGGGGAATGAAGGGCAGCAATGGGGCCGGCATGGCTTTGTGGAGCATCCCTTTCCTTCTTCCCTGCGCAGAGCCGGCCATCACCATCGCGGTGACCGGTGATGGGGAAGGCAGTGTGGAGGAGATGCTCAGGGCTGCTGTAGGACCTGGCTCCTGCCCGCAGGGCTCTGCCTTCGCCAGCCACCCCTCACTTCACCTGTGCCACGATGAAGCCGGACTCCCGCATGCTCTCATAGTACTCGATGGCCAACGCAAAGTCAAACTCGTTGATGGCCGGCCCGTCGATGGCAATCTTCATGAGATCAGACAGCCCCTCGTCCTTCACGCAGCGTGATCGGCCACGCTTCAGCAGCTCCCGGCCCCGGCTGATCTTCTCAGCCAGGACCGAACCCAACGGCAAGGCCAAGGCGATGGCTGCAAGGACGGCAAAGTCCGGGAAGAGCTCGTGCATCTCGGAGTTGCTGTAAACCAGTTTGACACAGAGGTCCTTGAAGGACAGCTGGCTGAGGCTGAAGACGATCCGCTTGAAGAGGGGGAAGTCACTCAGGGCCCTCTCGCTCACCACTACCCGGGAGTAGGCCTGCAGGAGGAAATTCAGCTCACTGACCCCGTAGCTGCCAATGTCCTCCAAAGACTGGGGGTAACACTTGGGGTTGAAGATAGCCGAGAAGGAGCTGACGGCCTCCAGGACGCTGCTGGGGAACCTGTCCAGCAGATTGCCCCGCACGCTCTCCAGGTAGGTCTCCTTCAGGTGCTCGAAGTGCTTCAGGTGCACCTTGGAGCAGTTGGCCAGCTCCACGCCCTTGTAGTAGAGACGTCTCTCACCCTCCCGGTCATCCCGTGGGTGCTCATTCATCTCATTGAGGAACTCCTGGAGGTTCTGGCCGCTGGCACTCTTCTGGGCCTGCAGGGTGGTGGCCGTGGCAGAGACGATGGGCTTCAGGATGGAGAGGTCAAAGTCCTCGATCTGGAAAAAACGGCTGAGTTTCTGGAAGATGGGGAGGACGTCCAGGAGGATCTTGGTGAAGGCCACGAACTGGAACTTCTTGAGCTCTTCGCAGAGGCCAAGGGCCACAGGCGACCGCTCTGCCTCACTCTCCAGCAGCAGCACCAGCGTGGGCCATGAGGAATCAATGGCTTCCACAGCTGGGAAAATAGATGTCCAGTGGATGGCCTTGGGGCTCCCGAGGTCTATCTCACAGAGGTCCAGGACGCTCCGCAGCTCCTGCAGGCTGTTGCTTTCTCCCCTGAAGCTGGAGTAGAGCCTGTAGACAGCGTCCACAGTGGTCTCGTACTTCTGGAGGTATTCAATGCTGACGATGCTCTGGGTGGGCAGCAGGGAGCTCCCGTGGGACAGGCAGTGCATCTCCGTGAGCAGCGGGCAGAGGGAGCTCAGCGCCGTCCCCACCCCGCTCAGCCGCTCAGCCACCAGCGAGGCGCTGTCGGCGCTGAGCCAGGTGATCTTCATGGTGGGGATGCCGAAGGAGCGCATCACCTCGCCCACCTTGCCTGCCACCGTGGAGGCCTCCCCGGCAGGCAGCTCGAAGCTCCCCAGGAAAGTGGTGGAGGTCTGCCCGTTGCAGGGGGAGACGGTGGTGGTGAACATGGCGAGGTTGCGGTGCTCCAGGACGTCCACCGTCTCATCCACCACCAGCCCAACAAACGGCGAGGCTTTTATCCTGTGCCTGTCCTCGTTGTGCAGGACCTTGGCGATTGCTGCCTGAGCCAGTTAAGGATGCGCAAGGCAGGCGGGGAGGGAAAGAGAAATACAAGTGAACTTTAAAAGCACATGGGAGATGTGAAGCACCCCTAGCAAAGCAAGCTGCAAGGCACCCATGCTCAGATCTTCCCAAAAGCTGCGTGAGGTCCCAAACCTGAAAAGCCCTTAAGCACATGCTTGGCTCCCACTGGCCACTGGGCACCCGCCTTCAAAGCAGAGCATCGCCCAGAGGAATCAAAGCCACTTCTGCTCATGTTTTAAGCTGCTTGCTGATTTAGGTGTAACAGCTGGGGATCTTAAATGCAAGTGCCTACAAATTGCTCTCAAACCCTGAGTTCAGATGTTGGCAAATTCTGCTTTTGGTCCCTAAGGTTTTTAGGAGCTAGAGAAAGTCAATGAGACATCAGCACATTTGAACTAAAGCTTCAGGCATATGCTTGAAATTAGAACAGTTTAGCACCCATTCCTGGGTGAAAATATTTCCCTAAATTGTAGCTTAAAACATGGAGCAAACCCATCGGTCATGGCTGTTTGGCACAGGAGTACCAAACCCAGCTTTCTCATGGAAAGAGCCACAGAAAGCATCTCTGCAAACCTTATTTAAAGCCATGCAATGCTCCCGTGTCCCACCACTCAGCTCACAACTTGCTGGGGCTCGCTTTTTGCTCCGTTCCATCCAAGTGCACAGCAATAGCACTTAAAGTGGCCACGAGCGCTGAATCACGCTGCAAGAGCAGGTTATATTATGGTTGTGTCCGCAGACCTCAAAAGCAATTTTGGCCTTATAATGCTGTGTGAGCTGTATATACAAGTCAACTCCCTGCTGGAAATTGCTTTCTCTTTTCTAATATGCTGCCTCCTGTTTCCTCTGGCCGCATCCCAAGCAGTGAGTTAAGGTCGGCAGCCCTGTGGGCTGAAGGCAGCCAGCTCCCTGCATCCTCCTCCCTCCCCAGTTCCTTAGGGCTCCCGAGACCCTGCCTGCACCAGGAACTCATTAAGACACCTAACCCCTGCTTCTTTAGCTGTGACTCCATCACTTCAGTGCTTTTCAAGCAAGGCACAGGCAGGAGCAGCAGTAAAACTTTGGGGCATCTCTCCCTTCTTTGCTCCATTTTATCCATTTAATGGCAACGCCACTGGTTTGAAGGGAAAACTTTCTCTGCAAGTGCAAATGCTGTAAGTAGCACTCCAGGCTGAGAAATCTCATTAGTGGATTTAGCCTATCTGCAGTGAAATAGGGTTCTTTATATATCTAAAATGCCTGGCAAATGGCCAAGCTTCACTAAAAAATTAATTTGATTTTAACAGGCATAAAGCATTTGTAAAATTCAAAAAATATATGTATCCTCTCTAAATTCTCTGGCTACTCAATCTTTCTGATCACTCAGTTTAGGGCTGAAGAGGAAAAGCCCACTGTGCTGGCATGCTAATTGAAGTCCTGAGCTTTCATCCTTCAAGCCTGCAGCATCAGCTTGCAGCAATGGGCATCACGCTCCGATAGGAGCAGCTGCTCCTGGTCCCTGTGTGCTCTCGAGGCACACAAATGGCTGAGAGCCCCCTGCTCCCCCGATGGAGCCCATTGCTTTCTCTAGCCCCTCCGTCCTCCTGAGTTGTCACATCAGGGAATGACACCAACAAGGTGCCATGTTTATTATTTTTTAATGTGGAAACACCTGCCATCAGTCTCTACTGAAAATATGGAAAAGCTGGAAGATTGCCTGGCTCCACCATCCATCCAGGTGGAATCAGAACAGCCAAGGAGCTGGCTCTGATCTTGCCTCTCCTTGCTTCCCACAGTCCCTGCTGCAAAAATGCATTTTTTTTTTTTGGCCCTGATGAGGCAGAGAACACACTCGCCTCCAGCCCTAGCCCGTGGGATGGGAGTATGTGCCTAAGGCTCCTGCTCACACATGCAGCAGCTGAAGAAACACCAACAATGCTCAACGCAACACAAGCTCAGGGGTGCCGCAAAGCGCGGAGATCCCGGCACGAGCACCAAAACCTCTTTGCTATGTGCCACAGGAGCTTCCCAGCACAGTCCAGCACCAAAACAGCCATTGAACACCACAGACGAAGAGACCCCCAGCCCATCGTACACACCTGCATCTCCCTGACGCTGCTGGGGTGGTAGTACTCGCTGTGCTCGGAGGCGAGCAGCGCCTGGCACAGGTTGAACTTCTGCAAGTCCAGCAGGGAGGAGCACTTCTCCTCTGGGATCTCCTCCTTGGCCATCCAGTAGACGGTGGTGAGGATGGCCACCTTCGCCGGGTTCACCTCCACCTTGAGGACTGAGCGCAGCTCCGGGTGGCCGTGGACGCGGGCTTCAAAAGCCAGCTGCTCCCGGTTCACCGCCAGCGCCTGGCGGTGGGCACCAGAGGTGACGTGCCGCAGCAGGGCATGGCGCTGGAAGTTGTCCGTGCCCACGGTAAAGGCGTTCTCTGCTTTACCGTGCTTGTTCTTCACCAGCGCCTGCCGACACTCTATGCAAAACATGAGTTTCCGCTCATAGTCAAACTCCAGCCAGGTAAATTCTTCCTTCCAGTGCTCATTGAAATAGCGCTTACACTTTTTATTGGAATTGGAAGTTTCCCCAGCTGGCTTTTTCCCTGGAGGCACCATATTGCTGTGGCTGGGAAACCAAACACTACGGTTGAACTGAAACGTGCCTTGGAGGAGCAGCCTCTACATTTAATTTAGTAAGGAAGGTCTATTAGCACTTTCCTGGTTCGACTGGAGATGAAAGAGACACAAGGGGAAAGGGATTAGGGCCCTCGCAATCCTCAGTCTTTGCTATTTTTTTTTTCTTGCCTGATATCGAGGAGCTGTGGTGACACGGCGGTGGCAGAGGTGCTCAGAGGGCAGGACCCCGAGCGCCTCTTTTGGTGTCCCCAGCAGCTCTGGGTGCCCGTGGTGGGACCGGCATGCACAGCGTGGTCCTTCACCTGACCATGGGGCCATCTGAATGCACTCCCAACCAGAGCAGACCTTCATGCTGCTGCCAACGTTCGGAGGATATGGAAGCTTCAAAGCTGGCTTTCAACAAAACGTCACCAATCAGAGTGTTTGGCCACCCTGAGAAGAAAACACTTGATTCCCCAAACCACCAGGAAGGACCGAAGCACCTCGTTCACCTCCTCGGGTAGGCAGCATCACTCAGGCTTACAGGGAGCCTTGTCCTGGTTGGATTTTGAGCTGAACCCAGATGGCTTCAAGGCCAAGGACCAACTCAAACACATGCCCAGAGCCTGCGTGTGCACATTTTCATTCCTTCCTTGCCTTTATTTCAGGAAGCCACCAAACCTGCACAGGCTTTGGGGTCAGATACAGATAGTGCTCCCTTAGCAGCCAGTGCCACCAGCCTGGGTTGTCCTGCACCCACCTGGAGCTGGGGACAGCCAGAAAGAAGTTCCTGGATTGTCCCCAACAGTGGAGGAAGAGCCAGGACTCCCTAGCATCTACAGGAGGCTACGAAGCACCTGAGCACGTCTTTAAACCAGTTAGCTCAAGTATTTAAGCAGCCTCTTAACTCCCTGCCTGTACTTAAGCCCCGCTCAGTCCAATCCTTGTATTCCTCCAGGAACAGAACTGAAACATCAAACTGAGCCTTGATCAAGGGAGGAGGAGGAACCCAGCGCAGAGCGCGGAAGGGAGAAAACCGAAGCACAGGGGGAAAAGGAAAGAAAATGGACCTTCAGCAGCAGGTCACCAGTGCAAGCCAGGAAATACCAAGTGTAACTCACTGAGAAACCCACGAGGGATTTGGGATTTTTCTAAAGAACAAAACCCCCAAGGACTGGAGCCATTCCCACAGCCATCATGGAAAGTCTCAGGATTTGGTGCTGGAGCAATGCTTCATCCCCTAGCACCCCCAAGCCCCCTCCCACCCACCCAACTCTTCCCCCCACAGGGTATCCCAGGCTCACAGCCACCCCACAGCATCGCTGGCACCGCACCACTGCCCTCAGACCCTTGTCCCCTGCACCCTGCCACCCCCTGGGGTCTGCAAAACGCCATTCACCAAGAGGGTGAGGAAGGGGCGAGCTTCCTCCCGACTTAGGGAATGCAAAGCTGTCTGGGCTTGCAACAGGCATGCAGGTTCCCTTTCCTCGTTAAACCTATTTAACGTAACTGCTTGCTTCCCTCCCAAGAGCCAAGCCTCCCATCCTCACCGCACGCCTCTGCAGCACGGTGCAGCCGGGAGCGCTTGGGGGGGGATTCCCAGCACCGGGCAATCGCGTGCAAAGTTGCAGCCTCCTCCTCCTCCGGCCGGTGGAAAAACCTCACCCGCAGCCGCTAAGTGCATCTGCTCTGCAGTCCGTTAATTAGGAAACTGCAAGGGCTTTTGTGAGAGCCGGAGCCAAGACCCGTCTTGCTAAATGTTTCCTCTGCGGTTGCCAGCGCCTGTTGGACGCTCCCTAGGGAATGCAGGCTCTGTCTGGGTGGGGAGTGCCCTGGTTCCCCCCCTCCCATGCCTTCTGCAGGCTCCAAAACTTGGCTCGTGGTCTCAGTGCCCACCTGCCCTGAGCTCCTGAGCTGGGTGGGCATCGAGCTGGGTGCCCTGGCCGCAGCAATGACAGCACACGGTCCCCAGACTGTCCCCTTGCTGTGACCAACCACATCTACACGCAGCACCCAGGCACTCAACCCAGTAAAAAAATCATTCCTTGGACAGAAAAAAAAAATATATATATACGTATATATATATACACACACATATACACACGCACATCAGTGATGGGGCTGCACAGGGCCCATGCAGCCCCACTGGGGCAAAGCAGGGGACAGTGCAGGGGCTGCTGGTGATGCAGCCGTGTCCTGCGCGTCCTGGGTCAGCTGCCGTGCACCTGGGCTGGCTCTGCTGCCCTGCTGCTGCCCATGGGGAGATTTTAGCACTGTGTGTCCTCAGGAGCAGGTAGAATGCTGGAGGGTGCAGAATTCAGCTGGGAAGCAGGGGTGTTAATATTGCACCCCAGCTCCTGCATGTGCTGCTCCCTCCAGGAGCACACAGGCTGGGCAGGAGCACTGTCTGTAAGGAAGTTTGGGCAGGATTTATTTGCAAGATAAGGAACCTCTGCTGGGACATGCATGCCCCAGGTCCCTCAGCCCTGGCCGTGTCACTGAAATGCCCGCCCGGTTCCAGGCAGAGCTTTGCCAAGTGCGAGCAGAGCCGCATGCAACTCCCCCAGCTCCCCAGCCCCGCACGCCCACCCTCCCTCTATACACATACGTACCACGGAACCGCTGCCATGAGCTTTGGGGCCAGGGGGCTTGCAAACTTCCCAAGATTTTGGTTTTTATATAGGAAAAAAAAAAAATCTATTAAAAAAAACCACACACACAAAAAACCCAATGCAAAGCCAAAATAAAATAAAATAAAATAAAACAATCCCCCAGATGCAGGGCAAAGCACCACACGCACACATACACCCCCCCCCCCCCCGCCCCAGCGGGGCTCCCCACTCAATGCATGGGGCGGGCGCCCCACGGGCGCTGCCGCGGCCCTGAGCGCGGCGGCGGCTGCGGGAACAAAGCCTGCGGCTGCCGCCCGCGCTCACGGCAGCATGGGAGCAGCCATCTTGCTGCGAGGACTGTCTGGCTCCACCGATGCTCCCGGCAGCCAACGGCGGCAGTGGCCACTAGCGGCAGCCGGGAACGGGGAAGGCCGCGTGGCGGTGGCCACGATTCGGCCACGGTTGGCCACGGTGGCCGAGCGATGGGTTGCTGTGCCTGGGGTGGGGGATGCCCGGGGATTGTGATTCCCAGTGGGATGCTTTCCTGTAGGAAGGATGGGGGGAAATGGGGATGGGTGTGGGGTGCCGGGCTTGTGGCACCCCCTGGGACACCCCCCAGGCTGGGTGCACGCAGCAGGATGCGGTGCAGGAGGCTTTGCGCCCACCTGGGTCTGGGCAGAGCCAGGATGCGAGCATGGCTTCAGCGGGCAGCTGCAGGCAAAGCAGCCCTCCTGCCCTGTCACAAGCATTGAGCAAAATTTTGGGATGACTCCGTTTGCTGCCATTGCACTGGGGGGCAGCCTGAGCTGCTGCCAAGACCCCGTTACCTGCTGGTGGCTAGGAGCTATGGGATTTGGGTTGGCAGCTCCACCCCAGTGACACCCAAGAAGCACGGGGCTCCATTTGCACCAAAAGTCTTTCAGCAATAAATGTTGTTGCAATTTGGAACCTCTCAACTTTCAAGAACAAATAGCTTCTGCCACCCTTGCTGTCCTCCAAACAAGACTCCCGAGGCTACTAAAACCCCCAAAGAGCACCCACGTCCTGCAGGAGCCACCAAGGGAACCTCCCTGCCCCTGGGCCACGGTGCTCAGTGCCCGCAGAGGATGCTCAGCCCTGACTACCTGCTGCTGGTGCAGAGTCAGGCCCCGATAAGCACCCCGGCCCCACGGTATGTGCCTGGATTAGGACCTGCTTTGTACCTGGCTCTGCACACCAGGGAGGGGATGGCGGGCAGCCCCAGAGTAAATTCCTCTCTCTTCTGGCTTCTCGACATGTCCCGGGGCAAGAGGCTCCTTTCTGCTCTTAGGACATTCCTGCCCGGCCACCTTGGCTCAGGGTTAATGCTTACAGGAGCTGGGTGAAACCAGAGACCGGGTTTCCAGGGCTGAAAATATGCACTATTTATTCTTGTGCTAATGCAAGTGAGAAAAGAGGACTTAAGGTTTTTAATCAATTTTCAGGCTGCTGCATTCTCTCCTTTGCAGCTTCTGGGGACAAAAGTGCAGAAGTCAGCTGGGCTGTCCCGGCCACCAGCAGTCTGCTTTTCCACCCTATTTCCAGAGGGAGCAGCCGGGTCTGACCCCACAGGCTGCTCCTGCCCTTCACATCCTCAGGGGAGCCACCAGAGCCTGGACCAAAAAGCTGAGGATGAGGAAGATGAGGAGGAAGACCAGCACCAAGCCCAATACCCGATGAGCACCAGAACCAACCCTGGGTGCTTCCAACTGTCGTGAGCTAAAGGCAGCCGCATGAAAATAAATAAATAAATCAGCAGCAGGGAAAAAAAAAAACGAGATGAGAGGCAAGGTGGAACAGGCAGGGCAGCAAAACGCTGCAGGGCAAACAACACATGGCAGCGCTCGGCCTCCTCGCAGCAGGGGCCCCCAGCTCGGTTCTCAGCACAGCCAGAAGAGACGGCGGGTCCTCGGGGGGGGGGGGGCAACAACCCTACAAAGGGTCCCCAGGGATTTAGGCACTGACATCCCTAGGGGGAAAACAGCCACGCCTGGGATGCTTTTCTCCACACACCCGGGATGCTTTTGCTGGACCTTGCTCCCCCAAGCTGCTGGTACAAGCATCTGGTACACAGCAGCAGCTGTATGGGGGGGGTGAGCAGCTCCTATCCCCCCCTCCAGGGCTTGGGGACCCCACAGACTGCATGAAAACCATCAACTGGGACGATGAAAGGGGCCCAAGCTGCCTGCCCAGGGCATATGCCACCCACAGAGGACAGTAATTATTGTGCCCTTTAGCTCTGCAAAGAGGTACGGGGGGTCAGGAGTCAATCACAATATTTCCATTTACTCCCATGCAGCAGCTCAAGCCTTGATTTGATTTAATCATCGCTATTTTTCTCCGCCGTGACATGCCTGGAGAGCTCGGCGGGCAGGTGACCTATGTGCACGAGCGCATTTATCATCAGCATGGCACGACGGGCGGCTGCTGCCTCGTGAGCCAGTTTCCACTCGTGCCCCGTGCCTTCCAAGGCGAAACCAAAACCGAGCTGCTGCCTGGAGACGGGAGGCAGGCTGGGGCCAGCCCCCAACCCCACGTCCTAGGGCTGCTTTTTCCCCATAGATTTCTTACCCTGTTATCGCTTTTTCATCTATAAGGAGCTGAACAGAAGAGACAGGAAAGCCAACCATATCACCCCCAAAAATCCCTGAGTCCAAACATATTTGTGAGATTTTTTTTTTTTTTTTTTTTTTTTTTTACTCTTCTTCTTCTATGCATTAAGATTTTTAACCTCATCTCTCGGGAATGACTCATGCTTTTGGAGCAGGGAAGGAGCTGCTCATGCTCCCAAAGCCTCTAACAAAGGCGAGCTCCAACCCCTTTGGGTTCTCAAGCCCACCAGCCTTCCGGTGCGCAGCCCCACATCTCTGCTCCCAAATCCTGTGCTCCTGGACCCAAGGGGCTGCAGAGAGGAAAGCAGCACGCTGCCCCACAGGTCCCTGCTCCCAGATCCCCATCCCCAGTGGGATGGCACCGGGATGAAGCCGGAGGCTGGGAGCAGCGCGAGCACGCAGAGGACGCGACGAGCTCTGCACTGGCGGCACCGCCGGGCGCTGCAGCAGCATCCCTCAGCACCCGAAGGTGGTGACAGTTCAATTTAATTTCTGCTGTGCACAGAGGAGGAAGGAAAGCTGCTGAGAAGCCTCGGTCTCGTGTAGGAAAGAGCCTTCCCTCTGCGAGGGAGACAGCACTCAACGCCGTGTCATCTCAGAGAGATGGGGAATATACCTGCAAGCCCCACGTTTGCTGCCTGGCCAGGCAGGGCTGCCTCCTTCTGTAGGGTCCACCCTCCTGCAGCACCGCTGCGACGAGGCTGGAGGGTCATGGGGAGGAGCAGACACCCCAGCTCAGGGCACCCCAATATTCCTCCCTGCTGTGTCCCAGCTCCCTGTGTCACCCGGACATCTTGGGCTTTGCTCCTCCTCTGCTGGGGCCCTTCCAGCACCTCTTTGAGCACCTGAGCTCTGGCATGGACACAATCAGGTCCTTGCAGAGGGGTCTGGGTGGGCTGCGAGGCCACGGAGAGCACAGGGTGCCAGCAAGGAGCAGGAAGCCCCTGGAGCTGCCACCGCAGGGACCCATGTCCCCAGCCCTCACAGCCCCCATGCAGGACATGCCACCTCTCACCTCCATCCCTTTGTCACATCTTTTTTTCCTGTGTGACACAATCTGGCAGGGAATCAGCCTCGAGATAAACTCTGATGACGTCTCTGCAAATGCCCAGCCATAGACAGGGCAGTTTGTCTGGGCTGGCTGGGGGGGAGACGGACAGCATTTATCTGTCCCCCACCGGTGACCCCAGCCCAGGGCTGCAGCAATCCCTCTGCCTCCATCATAGGCAGGCAGGGGTTTTGCTCACCACGGTGTTGCTGCAAAGAAGGGAAATGTCCCTGCTGGTGAGGAACGAGAGCAGGGAAAACGTGATGCCCCACACCCAGCTGCCTCCAAGCCAACACACCTGGTCCTCAAAAGGTACCTCAGCCACTGGGGGACAGGATCCGCGGCAGGAACACTGCACGTTGATATGATAAAATAGCTATACAAGAGCATAAAATAAATAAAAGCCCTCTAATCTGAGCCCTGCTCACTAAAGTGCTCCCCTCTTCATCATCGCCTTCCACTTCTGGGGATGTTATCAGGGGCTCAGGGTATTTCCAAAAGGGAGCTTGAGTGGAAACCTGGAGCCCCAGCTTAGCTCAGCCTTTATTCTGAGCGTCATTTAAATCATAAAAATTACAGCCGAGCCCAATTCATTACAGCCGGGGAGCAGCTGACAGAAATGAAAAGGGAGAAAAGACTCAAAATTGATGCTTTCTCACCGTTTCAGCAAAATAACCAATTTGGAACAAATTACGGGGCTCCCTTCTCTACTGGCCTTTTGAATTGCCTCTGAGCAAAGGCACATTTTTCATCGTGCGGCATTTCCTCCATGGCAGGGATCGTTAATGATTCCTTTTAATAAAGCACCTGGGGGCAGGTGAACCCAGCCACACTTCATCCCTGGCACTCTGCGAGCGGGACCGGCCCTTCCCATCGCACTGAAGGAGAGGGACAGCAACAGGAATGGGGAGGGACAAGGGACGTGTCCAGGGTCACCTGCAGGCAGGTGGCACGGCCCGGAGCCAGGACAGCAAAAGAGCCCATTTATACCCTCCCCCCCTCCAAATTTTATAAAAGGTCAGAGCCCTCTACCTCCCCCGTGCTGCTTTCTGCTTATTTTGGGGTTTTAGAGCAGCCCCGAGAACAGAGCCTGTCACGTTTGCGCTGACAGCTGCAGAAGTACATAACTCTCCACTAAGTCTGCCCTGGGGCGAGCCTGGTCATATTCAATGTTTGGAAGCAGACGCACATCTGTCATTATTTTTTAATTAGATTTTTATTTCCTACCGCTAGTATTTCATTGTAATTTCCGCCACTCCTACCCGGACCATGCTAATATAATCACTTCGGAGAAGAGTGGGAACAGCCAGCCTACTTGTTCGAACATCCCGCTCTGCAGAAGAAAAAAAAAAAGCTATCTGTTAAATACCCAGCCCCTGCAGTAATTACAAGCTTAAGGACATCAGCGGGTGCTGGAATGGCCCATCAAAGTGCCGGTGCTGGCAAAGGGCTTGTCAGCAGGCTGCTGGGAGCATCATTTGCACAGAAACTTCAAAAAAAAGTTGGCGTCTGCCTGCAATACTTGTCGGCGATGCATTACTCAAGCAAGGTGAAGTGTAATTAAAAATGGTTTTAAATAAAAAGTGATTTCTACCCTTGGCTTGGTGATATTTCTAGCCCGTACCTGACTGGAGGTCGGGATGAGATGACCGCTTGGTCTAAAAATATTGCGGAGGGGAGGCTGCCGGAGGAATTCCGAATCAGGCTCCCCAGTGCCTCCCTGGGATGTCGGTAAGGGCTGAGAGCAGGGAACAGATGTTTTCCCCGGGATGTTTCTGAGAGCAAGCCCCCAGGAACAGGAGCAACTGCTGCGTTTACAGGAAAATTCACCCAAAACAACATTAGGAAAAGCCAAGTTCCACCGTCTGCCGGAGAGGCCCCGGAGTGGCTGGGCAGGACAGAGCACAATGCGCTCCTTGTTGTGCCAGGAGCGCACCCCGATCCCTTCCTGAGCCCAGCTCTGATAACCCAAGCACTGAACCGGAGCCGTTCGGGGTGCAAGGCAAGGGAGCAACTGCTGCTGCTGTCCCGTGATGCCTGCTAACACCATGCCCTCAGGCCCACACACAGGTAGGAAGATGGTTTCCAGAGGGAGCAGGGAGCAAAGAGGTCACCATTTACCCACCGTGAGCTCAAAGCAACACCACAGCCGCAGTTTTACCTTGCCCTGAAACCTGTGTGCACAGAGAAGGGACACAGGTTTTCATCACCCACCCCAGCAGCATCCCCACGACCCCCCATGGGCACCGCCACTGCCCAGGGAGCCCCAGCATTTCCCAGCAGCACACCCGAGCCCATCCCAGTGTGCCCCAATTCCCTCCAACCTGGGCAAATTCCTGGCAAGCCACTCACAGTTCCTAATTTTCAAGGCAAGACAACCTTGAAACAGAGAGCCAAGAGCCCCCCAACACTTTTGGACCACTCTGCTCCTTATCTTAAGGGGGCTTTGTCCCTGCTGTGGTCCTGAGCTCACCGAGGACAGGCAGCGGCTCCCGAAGCTGGGAGAGCTGCAGGAATTTGACAAGTGCAAACAAAAACAAGGAACAGGAAAAACAGGAGCACAAAATCCTGATTTAAAACCCTGCTTGCGCATTATAGCAGAGCATAAAAAAATAAATAACATGGCATTTATAATTTCAAATGTTAGCAGTCACCTTAGGCAGAGAGAACGCTTGCACCCCGACCGGATACAGCTTTGCAAACCTATTGCGGAACTGCAACGTCTTAAGAAAATAACTTTTCTTTAGTAAAAACATTGAAATTCAGGGCATTGCGGGGCCTTCACCTTTTCCTTGAGGAGGTGTTTGAAACATGAGGGGGTGAGAAGCCCTCACCCTTGCCACACGCACGCACTTCACAAGGCACGGTCCTAACCCAAGCAGCACGATCTCGGTCAGCCCAGGGCAGCGAGGCTGGGCTGATCCCTTCTCCTTGCTCTGCCGTTCGAGGAGACCTGGAAACTTATCCAGGGGTTACGGAGGAAGAAAGCAAACTGAGGAAAAATACAATTAAATGAAGTATTCTGCTACGGCAATAGGTACGGTCTGTGCATATATCCATACATGCCCACACAAATGCATCTGTGTGTCTGCTGCATTGCAAAGATTAAAATTAAAGCTTTAGGGGCTTTACAGCGTTTCCTACGTATTTGAGACAGCAAGCTTCACTTTTTGTTGTTGTTAAACCTGCTTTGCCTGAGCAGCATTCTAGATAGAGATCCCTCATACTGTTACGTGTTCTAGGAATACAGGGAAAGACAGTTCACAGAGGAAGGACCATGTTTCAAGCCATTAGAAAAATTAAAGTGATCCACACAAGACAGTTGACGAGCAAGGCCGTAGTTAAAAAAAATGACACCACCTCAGCCAAGCCCTGTCAGATATGCCAGTTCAATAACATCCGTGATTGCCCCGGACTTGCTGCTCTCAGAAAACCCCAGACAGCACCATGCATGGTGCTGGGCTGAAGTATTGTAGGCGTGTGTGCATGGATGCGTGCACACGCACACATATGTGCACACGCATACATGGGGGGACAGCACCAGCTGCCCCGCACAGCACAAAGCCTGTTGGCATGGACCACGGCAAGGCGCACGGCTCTGCTGAAGGCTCCTACAAAGCCCCGTCCTTGCTCCAGCAACGGCGTGGAAAGTTCATGCTGATGACAATAAAAGCCCCCAGATTCCCAGCCGTGAAACTGCGCGTGAAATGGGTGCGAGAGCAAGCGTTACACTTCGCTTGCTGCCGCAGCTCAGCTCAAAGAGCCTGAGCCTGCCAAAAAATAAAAAATAAAATAAATAAAAAGACAAACAGAAAGCCACAAACACCACAGAGCCTTGCGAGCTTTTTTAACTGCTTCCCCTTCAAAGGCGCTGCCTGCCGCCTTCTCCCCACCCAGCCTCGTTTCACATGAAAAGCATCAAACGCTCACGGTGTGGGTGCAGAGGGCGGAACGGAGCCGGAGGATGCCCAGGAGTCAGAGCTGACCCTCAGACGCAGAGCAAGGACAAAATAAAGCCGTGTCAGCCCGCAACCCATTCCTTTTTTTTTTTTTTTGGCAGCCCTGGGAAAAATCAATAAGATGCAGTGAATCAAACTCTGCTTGAATCCCATAAGTAATTAGGATTAGCAGGCTGGGAGCTGAAGAAACAAGGCTGCGTGTGTGCTTGGGCAGGGGAGGGACTGGATTGTGGGTGTACGATACAGGGCTGAGTCGATTCAAAGAAAAAGAACAGCTTTTAAACGGCTTTTCAGGCAGGATGGAAATAGGGAACAATAGGGATCTGATTTGCTTCAAAAAGAGGAAAATCTAATGATGGCAATTGAGTACTGCAAAACCCCGAAGGGTGCAGGACAGGGCACGGAAAAGCCCCTACAGGTGAACCAATACTTGTGCCTGATGCTGAGCCTCTTACCAGCCACCCGTTCCTGAGCCCCGGCTCCTTAAATTCCACATATTTCTGTAGCTCTTTCCCAGCAGCAAATAATCCACGTCAATTTTTCACTACTGAGAGTTAAGCCTACAGCCAAAACTGCAAAAGGGAAAAAGAGACGCCTTCCCTCTCCATGACCTTAGCAGAGCTACCCAGAAATCAGGAAGATTTAAATAAAAAATAATAATGAAAAAGGAACAATTCATGCATTGATTGAGCTCAATTTGCTCAAGTAACTCAGCAAAAGCTGGCTGTTGGCACCAACGCTTGAATCCCAGCCGGGGACGTGCCCAGGACGAACCCCCCGGACCTTGCTCTGCATCCATGGGATGGACACCCGGTGCCACCGCAAACCTGGCTAAAACCCAGACCTTGCACTGCCGAGGGCTCCGCAGAATGCACTCAAGAAGCTTCCCTCCAAACCCTGCCCTCCGTACCGAAACGAGCAGCGACCCCGCAGCCAGCTCTCCGGTAGCTGCCCAGTTCAGAAGAGCGCGAAGCGATGGGGACCGACCGGGATGGCAACGGCCGGGCGCAGGCGAAGGAAGGAAAGTTGCGTTTCACCCACCTAACAGCATTTTGGATCCGGCCGTGTCGCCTCCACGCTGCTGGTATCTCCCTTCCCTTGGCGTTGACTAACGCGGCTGCATGGCTCGCCCGCAGCCGAGCGCCGCCGTGCTTGGATGGAGCCGCTCGGACCCCAAATAGAAGCGCAACCCTCCGCTGCTCGGTGCCCCGCAGAGGTGCGAGCCGCTCTCCCACGCGTCCTGCCCAGCCTCAGCCTCTTCCAGTTGAGGTCCCGGCTCAGGGACGGGGATTAACATGAAAATCGGGTGGGAGGGAGGTCGGAGGAACCTCGCTGCGGTGCCCCTCTCCCCGCTCCTCCTCCTCCTCCCCTTCCCTGGAGCAAAGCACAAGTGCTCTTTTCTTTTCCAAGGCTGGCGCAGAGCAAACTCCAGGGCTGCCAAAGCAAAGAAACTTGGAGCAGAGAGGAAGGAGCCAGCAACGGGCTTCGGCTGCACGCCCCCAAAATCTGCCCCCTCCAAGTGCCGAGGATTCCCCTCCCCCCCCCTCCAATTAGGGAGGGTGATTTGGGGAAAGGGTCGGGATGCGGCTGGGCTGGGACCTGCTGGGTTTGCCTGGGGAGGGGATTGATGGCTGCGGCAGCCCCTGGTTAGGGAGCTCCAGGGGATACCTCCCCAAAATCCCCCCCCCCGCTCCCCCCAGGGGCAAGCATGGATGCTGGGATGAGCAGAGCTCCCCAAACCCCAGGAGCTCATTCTCTTGGGAAGCCAACCGCATCCTGCGCTCATCCATGTGCATCCCCCACAGCAAGTCCTTGGCTGATTTCAACCCAGTTTAGCCCCAGAGCAGCCCCGGGGGGGTTCAAGGACTCGGGAAGGAGGTGCAGAGCTCACCCCACACCCCCAGCTCATTCCTTTTTCTATTAAAAACAAGAACCCCCCGAAGCCACCCACCCAGCCCCGCAGGATCCCACCCTCCCCAGCACAACATCCCCGGCGCCGCGCTTTGAGCTACCCCTGGCCGTCAAACTCCTCATTAAACAAAATTCCCCCTTAAAAGGGAAATTAAAGCCAACTCTGCGTGGGTGTCAAGACATCAGGGATGACGGGAAGGGCTGTGCACCCGGGGGACGCCAGCTCTGGCTGCTGGGAGTGGGGCAGGGGCTTCCCCAGCCTCCTGTGCCGGGGGGGTTCTGTGCGACCCCCCGAGCTTTGCCATCCCCCCCCTCATTTGCATCGTGAAGTCAGGGGGAACTGAGCATCCCCAGCATCTCCACGTTTTTTGGGCTGAGCTCACAGCCTCCGTAGCTGCTCGGGAGGAGAGTTTCACGACCTGATTGCACAGTGCCTTTTAAAGGGAGAACTGATTAAGAACCTGCTCGTGAAATGAGAGGGGAAAAAAAAAAGACACAACAATCTTGTCAACCCCCGTGCAGGCTGGGGATGAAAGCAAGGGAAGAACAGGGAGGAATTTAAATACTTTCCTCAAGCAGACAATTCAAAGGAGCGGGCAGAAAACTGTCTCTTTCGGGTATGAGCAGAAAGAGAACCAAGAAAAACAGCAAACCACCAAAACCCGGAGGAGCTGCAGCCAGACAGGGCGCTTTTGGGGTAGATTCACACATTTTGGTGCCCCGTGGCAGCATGCTCCGCGCTGGGCACAGGGTATTGCTTTCAGGGTCGTTAGCAGCAGTAAGTTTAGCCGGGCACTCGCTAATCTGGAATTGACAGCTGGGTCCAGCCCGCCTGTTGCCAGCTCCCAGCAGGCTATTTAAACCTGATATTAATTTGTTTAATGTCAGCAGCAGTTTGGCGTTACCACGAGCGAGCATTAAGCAGAGAGGGGAACGCAGAGGTGTAAAGACCGTGAGGACGGGGCTGACACAAAATGACCGCGGGCAAATTTGGGGCATCTCCCCCTGCTCCTGCAGGGCCCAGCTCCTCCAGCCCTAGGCATTTTGCCCAATTTCACCAATAAATGATTTTCCTGCCCTGGCTGGCACTGAGTCCATCCCAGCGAGGCTGGCATTGCCACAGCCAAGCAGGCGTGAAATGAAGGGGCGGGGGAGAGAGCACAGCGTGGGACAGGTTTGGCATTTTATGGCCGGGCCTTTGTGGCCAGCTGGAGAAGATGCTAATTGCAGGTACTGATTACAGACCACCGCTATTAACGCCCCCTGCCCTCCCCTGCCCAGCTGCAGCTGATCACTGGAATTCCCCCCCACCACAGCCACGGGTCCAGCCGGTGCATAGCTTGCTATATTTGTGGATGCTCCATGAGTCCTCCCACCACATCCTTGACCTGCTTTACCCAGCGACAGCACCCAAGGGAGCAAAGCCTGGGGATGTTTCTTCCCAAAACATCCTCTTTGGGATGGGGCTGCCCGGGGGCCTGGAACAACAGGCTCTGCAAGGAGAGCAGGATGCTAAATAAAAAGTCAACGCCGATGGGCATCGCTGAGCCAGGTGCTGCACACACCCTGCGGGTACCATTTTCTGACATGGGTTGTTAATGAAATTCAGGGCCCTTCATGGCAGAACATTAAGAGGAGGAAGCGGCGACAGAAGCAGATGTTTCTTTGCAAAGCCATGGGGCTTCAGCAACCCTCTGCAGAGTTTCCAGGAATGGGGAGAGCTGAGGAGTTGGGGGGCAGAAGGCACCGGCACAGACCAGGAGGAAAGTGAGGGGCTGCACGTTGCAGCCTGCCCCGGCACGGCTGCCACTCCCTCCCCAGCAGGGCTCATCCCAGGGGAGGTGAATCCCAAAGGAGGATCCCCAAACAACCCCCAGCAGCTCCACAGTGCCTGGCTTGCTCCAGCAAGTCTGCTCAAGCTGTGCCCGAAGCCCAGGCAAGCAGTGACGCAGAGGGAGAAGGAGGGGGCTCAGGAAGCAGAAAAAAAAAATAAATAAAAAAGTGAAATTAAAGAGCTGCTCTTCCACTTCTCTTCTCCCAGCACCTCCATCAGCTGGTGGCATAGCTGCCACCAGCACCAGTATGGGATGGGACCGCCACCAGTCCAGGCAGTGGCACTGACACGATGCAGCCACAGCCAGCACCACGCATGCACCCGTGCTCCTGCTGCCCACCACTACCAGTACAGGTCCAACCATCAACCAGTCTGGCCCAGTTTGGGCACAGGTGTCCCTGTGTCACCGATTTCACTGGGCTCCTTGCGAGGATGGGCACCAAGAATGAGAAGGGATAGATCACTCTGAAACCTACTGAGGTCAGTGTTAAAATTGTCCCCAGCCACAACACAGCTGGAATGGGCTCTCACCAATTTTAGCCTCTAAAAACAGCCTGGCACAGCCTGGCAAATACCACCCAGATTTGGCAAAAAGCACGTTAATAAATGAGAAAGGAGACAGAGGGATAAAAACCAGCAGGAAGCTTCCCCCCGGGACTGACGAGGCTTCCTTGAGCCTTTCTGGCTGGCTTTGTTCTCCGAGGATTTAGGGTATAATTTGGGGGTGAAAGACGCCAGATAGGATCAGGACTGATACACCTGGAGGACGTGTATCGGTTTTCTTCCTGCTCTGAAATTTGAGCCCCGCCATAAGCAGAACGGCTCAGGCATGGAACAAGCGCCTGGGGTTGATGCCGGCGAGGGCAGGAAGGCAGGCGCTGACCTTCCGTGCTCCTGGCCCCACTTGGGATTAAGATAACAGATTTTAAGGGCTGACTTCCCCCCTGGGGGGGTCCCCACACAAAGGGGATGGGGGTTTGGTGCTGGCCAAACCTGCAGGGCTTTATTTATTTATTTTTGAAACAACTTCCCTTGATCCTTTAACGAACTAATTTCATTTTAATGAATTCTTCCTGGAGATTTCTGTGTTTACTGGGGTAAGAAGAGCCAGGTGGAGCAGGGAGCCAAGCGATGCCATTCACGTGCAAGGAGAAGGCAAATGGCAGCACAGGGCATGGGAGGCTTTACCACAATGCTGAAGGTTAACCCCAATTTTCCCTGTGGAGGCAAGGTCTGGTCTCATCATGCTATCTAGGCTCCCAACAAACACCTAGGCTTTTCTGTCCTCTTACTTTAATCTTGCTGTTTCAGGACCAGAGAACAATATTGCCCTTTCATTAATTCCAGCTCCTGGGAGAAATCTCAGTGATGGAAACACTCAATTAAGGGCCTTATTTTTGTAGCAGAGCAAGGCATTAAAGCATTGCCCCTCATTTTAGCACTGATCCACCTCCAGAGAGGAAAAAAAAAAAAAAAAAAGCAGCTTGAAGTTAAGGATTCTCAAAATTCTCATCCTGTAAGAGCCATGAGAGCTGCTGCCCAGGTGTCACCATGGGGAACAGCCACCACGGGAAGCAGAAGCGCCACATCCCTGGTGACATTAAACAAGGGCTCAGTCCATTGTCACCCTCACAGGGGACAGGGCTGGATGCCCACATAGAAGAGCCCCAGGCACAAGCAATAACTTGAAACAGGAGATGCCTTGCTCAGAGCTGCAGGATTTGGTCCCCATCACCCTTAATCACCCCTTTCAAAGGGAGATGCCTAATGACAAAGGCATCCAGAACAGGGCTGCAAATAGGTGGAGAAACCGATCACCTAAAACCATTTAATTACTAGGAGAAGAGATGGAAATTGCACCTTCTGAGCGCTTCAGAGACTGTGTCATTTTCCCTTTGATTTAGGAGGGAAGGAGGGAGCCCCCAGCCCCACTGCAGGATGACCCCTGGGACCGCTCCTGCAGTGAGCCCGGTGTTGGGAACAGAGGAGGAAAACCTCGGACTTCTCTCAGCCATGAGCAGTATTAAACAAGCACATCCATCCTAATCTTCCATTTTTCAGGTATTCAGCCACATCCCAGGGCCTCGTGACACCGCTACTGGTGACATGGCAGCGATGAAGGAAACAAAACTACTCTTCATAAATCTACAGCTGTAGAAAAAGGTGAGTGAGAGCCAGACAGTGCAGGAGTTTACAAGGACCAGTAACAACCTGGGGCAGCAGGAGGGAAGGAAACCTAATTGCAGGTGCAAACGCAGCCAGCCCAATTAAGCAGAAGCCCTGCACTAACACTAATTGCTTCCAAAGCACTGAGACAAGGTCAGAGCAGAGCCCATAGGGTGAGCACTGCACAGTTCTCGCGTGCCGATGCTCAGAGTTGGGCACAGTCACTCTGACAGCCACCCCAGCCATGCACAGGCACCACAATTATCATGGGGGCAATCAGCTTTAATTAAGACATGCTCGTGCTCCAAGCGACGGAGCTAACGGTGGTCACCATCACCACCATGGCTGCACCGATCAGAGATGATCAAGTCGACGATACCTCCAAAATGACTGATCCTTCACGACTGACCATAAACCTTAAGGAAGGTGCTTTAAAATGATCAGTTCTCACCAAAATTGGAGCATCCTCTGAGCCTCCATCCCAGACTGCAGCACCAGTGCCTGACCTTGCAGCCCTTGCCAGCTGAAATGCAGTGACCGGGGCCAGGTCCCCACTGCGGGGACACAGAAGCCCCTCAGGGCCTCGGCTGTCACGATTTCTTCAATTTGCCAGAATCTGTTTCTTTTTCCTGCATAAACACACTGCGATACCGGCCTGTTAGAGGAAGGAGAGATCACCCTGGGAAAGATGACATCCAGCGTGACGAGGGGAGATCATCTCTTCATAGAAAATTTTATATTGCTTACGACTTACTGTCTGGGAACATAAAACAGTTTAACCAGCCAGCCCTAAATCACCCTGACAGCTTTACACTACCCACAAATCTCCGCTCGCACTGATCCAGCTCCATCCTACCTATCTCCCCCTCCCTATATTTAGGTTTTATTATTATTTTTGATGAGTGCTTTCTCCGCTGTTTTCTTCTGGAGCCTGACACGCACGCGCGCACACATTGAGACGGGGCACGGAGAAGCTCAGGATGGGTAGTGCCAAGCTCCCAGCTGTTCCCTGGGACCCCAGACAAGGCACCCCTGGGACTGCATTGCCCCCCTGCCACTGCCCTTTGGGACTTCTGCATCTCTTATAACACTCGTGCTGCTGCGATGCGCTCGTGCTTTGCTGTGCAGTTACCATTTTCCCCACTTCAAATAAATCCCTGCCTTCCCTTTTTCCAAATCTGCTGAGCTGATGCTGCACGGGGAGCTGAAGTGCTCCATGACCGCCTGCTCCCCACCGCTTTTAATCCACTTCTAATTAAGACCACGCGTGACACATCCCTGAGCTAAGGGGCCATAAAACGCCACTGTTGCAATTCAATAGTGAGTCAAATGGAAGAAAATTACAGCAAAATCCAAGATTAAGGACAACCTGCTCACAAAATAGAGCTCTTAAAAATAACACAAGGCAATTTCCTCCTGACTTTTTGGGAAAATAAAAAAAAAAATCACCAGTGCCAGCGACATTTTCTATTCCCAGCACTGCTAAACCTCTGCTGCCGGCTCATCCCACTGGAGCCCCGTGCAGACAGGAGTGCTGCTGCCTCCCTCAGCATCCCAAAGACCTCGCTGTGCCCCCCGGTCACTCACCCACATTGCACAGGAGGCTGCCAGCCCTCCCACACTGACCCAGCAGCCCCCAGCGAGGAGAGCTCGCCTAAATATTTACGTCAGGTAGGAATTCGGGCTGTGAGTCATGGAGAATGCATCTTAATGTAATCCTCGAGCCTTTATCTTAGTTTATCATCTTCGGGGTTGCGACTCATCCCCAAGTCACACACGCATCCAGCCGCTTTGGTCTCTTTTTAAGGCAAAAGCCTCCCTTGGGGGCAGCTGGAGCAAGCGCCCCAGCCCCCCTCGTGCCTCCACTGCTGGGGGGTCTCCGACCTCCTCCCCGCTCCCGAGCACCACGCGACAGCCTGCTCGCGGCTGCGCTTGCATAAGCAGAGCCTGGTAGCTTCTCTGTCATTTATTTATTTTTTTGCCGAGAGTTTAAATTTTAAGAAGCTTTTTCTTTAGAAAAAAATGTGTCATTTGGAAAAAAGATAAATCCGTGCAGTCTCTGATCGGAAATGAGCATGCAGAGTGAAGGGCATGCCCCGATGTGGCAAGTGCTGTGTCTAGAAAATCCTTCCAGCAAAAGTTAACAGCTAATCAATTTATTTTGTATTCGAAGTTCGACTCAATAAAACCAGAGATTAATTATGAGGCGGTTATTAATCCCCAATAAGCTGAATGGCAGGGCTCTTTGGAGGGGGTGAGAGCTAATGGGGTATTTTCCAAGGATTTAAGGGTACGGTTTTCCCTAGATAGCCAGCATGAGGCTAACCACACTAAAAGGAGGGCTTGGACTTGTAGGGCCTCCTGCTGCAGCCCTGTTCCACCTTTCCTAGAGCAGACAAGTCCCCAGAGGACTTGTAGGACCCCAGTATTTGTCCCCTACCCCAGCACGGCAGGGGGCTGCCGCCATATGAAATAGCTTTTTCTGATAAAAAGACTGTGAAATGGGACAGAGCTCATCCTCCAAGCTCCGACAGCACTTCCCTGCCCTCACCAGCACCTTGCACAGCCCCAGACCCAAGCAGGGTTTTGTGTCACCAAGAATCCCAAGGAACAGCCCCAGCAGGAGGGCAGAAATCA
The DNA here is from genome assembly GCA_011076525.1 of Nettapus auritus. NCBI lineage: Eukaryota > Metazoa > Chordata > Aves > Anseriformes > Anatidae > Nettapus > Nettapus auritus. The sequence goes on along the minus strand of CM021791.1, from coordinate 3,898,637 downwards.
GAAAGCGAGTAGACAAAAGGAAAATGCACAAGTACACCACCTTGCATCTTCAGGCAACCTTTGATCCCAGCAAGCATGTCCAAGATGCAAAAACAGCATTAGTTCCCCCCCCCCCCCCCCCGAGATCCCAGGTTATTCCAATCTGATCTGAAAAGCTATTTTTAGTCATCTTTGCACGCCGCTGAAGGGAGCAGCCGAGGCCAGCTGAGCAGGGCTCTGTATGTTTGCCCTTCACTGAATTTACAGAAGCTTAAAACATGAACCATGCTACTGTTTTGCCACAAAACCATCGATCGGGCACGCCAGCAGACATAGCATCTGTCAGAGCTGAATATTAAAGACCCTTCAAGGCACAGGGTGGGCACCCAGGGCTGCTGCTTCGATGTTCGGGTGATGCTGATGCCCTGCACGTAGCTCCCAGCACCCTACACTGTTCCTTCTGGGGATGGAGAATGGGTCCCACCTCCTGTGTGCAAATTGCAAGTGTTTCCAGGAGTGAATATGGCTGTTAACAAGGCTAACAGGGGTTGTTATTTAGGGAGCAGGAAGGAGAAGCCCGATTAAAGCCTGGGGTTGGAGGGCAGGAGCATAGAAAGCAGCCTCCAGCCACGCCGCTGCAAGCAGATCCTGGCCTGGGCACCACCCAGCACCACCACTGAAAATCCTCCAAAGCACCCAAAGGGAAAAAAAAGTTTGGAAGGAGATTAAATAAATATCAATACAAAGAGGCTTGGGGTAAAAGCAGGAGAGCCCTCCCACCACCAGCACTGCAGAGGTGGTACAGCAAGCCCAGCTGGAGGAGGAACAGCAATGGGGAGCACTCGCCTTTCCTCGCTGCTCCGTTGGGCTCCCGACTGTTCCTTTCGCCCTGCTATCTGTAGCTAATCCCGTCAGCTGACGTTATAATCACAGGCCCACTCGGCCATGCCAGGCGAGCGAGCGTGTCTCAGGGGCCAGATGTACCCTTTGTTTTCCCTGCCAAATTTCTCCAAAAAGTCCCCAAGGCAGGAAAGCAGCAAAACGACTGCAGGAATTCAGGAGAAAGAGGCTGCTTGTACCCTCTGCAGCATCCCTGGGGCAGCTGCCAACCGCAGGTGGATTCTCCCAGCACAAATGAAAACAACCTGGCCAGGGAAGCTGGGTACCTCCCCACAAACCTGTCCCCTGCTGCTGCTCTCGTTGCACGATGTCCTTGTACATGGTGCTGCTGGGGATCATAGCAATGGTGCAGGCACGGAGGTGAAAACTTCTTGCTGCCGTCAGTCTGTATCCCTTTATACCCAAACCTCAGTCTCCAAAAGGTTCCTGAGAAATGCCATGCCCTTGCCCATGTGGGTACATGACACTGGGAGCTGGAGCTTCATCCCACATCACCCGGCACCACCAGCACCGTGCCCAAGGTCTGGTCAGCTCATCTTATAGCTCTTAAAAATGCAGCCTGAGAAGCAAGTGAAGCAAAGCTTCAAGGCTTCGTTCCCCAATTAGGCTCTAATCCTGCACGTTTGTGCATTGTTTAAATCAATACGTTAGATTGTATTGCAGGCAAAGCAGCACAGAACGTCGCCCTGTTTAATAAAGGCAATTAGGGGATTCTACACATAACCAAATAAAAAAAGACACACTAGGTTGGCACCCGTTTTCTTGGTAATTAACAGCTGAAGAGATCCGATAGCAGGGAGAAGGCGGGGAGGAAATGCTCCCTGCAGCTGACCTTTGGAGATTTTGGGTGCCAGAGCAGGATGGCAGCAGCAGCAGCCTGCCTGCTCAAGGTCAGACCCCTGAGCTCCCCCCTCACGCTGCTTGCCATGCCAGGGGACTGCTTTTCCAGATGGAGTTTGGGATGGTTTTCAGGACCCGTCTACCGACAGGATTATCCCAGTCTTGCAAAAAGCAGGGCTATAAACCCGTACTATTCATTCAGTGCAAAAAGCTGCGGGGACCCTCCATTTGCTGGCACAACCCAGCTTGCTTCGCACTAGCAAAAATTTAAGTGACAAGCAGACACGCCACCCTTTGCTCAAAGGCACAGCACCCCCCTGACCCTTCCTTTTTTTTTTTTTTTTTTTTTTTCCTGCAGTGTGACGTTGTGTCAGTATGGCTTTGGGCTGGATAAACCAGCCCTCATGCGCTGTGACCCGCAGCCCTGGGTCTCCACAGAGCCTTTTGCAGGAGCAGGCTTCTCATCAGCACACGGGCAGCATTCTGAGCCCACCTGTGCCTTCCAAAATCCAGGGATACACCTAGCACCACTTTGTGCAACACTGAATCTGCCCCCTCAAGATGACCCCAACCCCTACACGGTCTCCATGTCCCCCCCATCCCAACATCTTTCCCCTCTGCTGCCGAGCCAGGGCGATGCTGCAGCTGTCACAGCAATTTCCCTGCGCATCTCCAACCTTCCTGCTCTGCAAACGCACACGGACAGACGTGGCAGCTGCTAATTGGGGAAACCTGAATCCTTTTTGCTTCGTAAGGAAGCTCTCTCAGTGCTGCACTGCTAAAGCTGGGGGAAAAAAAAGGCACCCAAGGGAGCTCCAAAGCAAGCTCCAGGTGGGGAAGGCACTGGGCAGCCCCTGCTTCGGGCACATGGAGCAGGGGAAGAGCTCATGACATGGACTGGAACCGGGGCACAGCCAGCTCCCAGTGTTTTGGCCTCACTCTGCCCACCCAGCCTCGGTGATGGGGCTCGGGAGAGCAGCCTAGCACTGCCACAAAGGCACATTGGAGGCTGGTTGCAGCCATTTGGGTGGAGAAATGCACATTTTGCTTGTACGACACCAAGAGCGATGGGTTCTGGCTCCCATGTGGGGGAGCGCAAGAACGGTATGAGCAAACCGAGCTAACTTGGACACCCTTGAAAATCCCAGGCAGTAATTAAATCACTCTTGACCCAGTTGGATTTGAACTGGCATCTGCAAGACGAAAACACCCTTCATCTGTGGGCACCCACCATCTAATTGCTGCCTGCGCAGCCATTCAACACGAGACAACAGGACGCGATTTGCTTTGCAAGAAAACGCCTAATGAACAATAATTTGTTTTAAGCTGGGGGTCTTCCTAGCACAGAGCTAATAAATTGTAATGATACTGATTATTGCATCTGTTTGCCAGCTAAGCTCCTCCCCAGCTTTGCTCCCTGAGCTGTGAGCGATTACAGCCTTTGCAGAAATCACTGATCACAGAAGCCGGAGGGGGAGCGGGGAAGATCTCAGTGTCTGTAAGAGCCGCCTTTGATGTAGCTGTACATGTCAGCGCGAGACGGAGATTCCAGCTCAGAGGAATATTCTGCTTTTGTCTAACTCAATTATATCATTTAATCCGAAGCCTTTAACAACCACCCCATTGCCTCCCGGAGCTGCCCCAGCTCTGACACCAGCAGCCTGCCCTCTCCTCGGGCAGCAGCTCAGTGCCAGGATGGGGCAACGTCTGTTGTCACCCAGAGGCACTGCTGGAGGGCTCCAAGGAGGGCGATGGACCTGGGCAGAACCCCCCCCCCCCCCCAGCACAGGGTTGAACCCCAGAAGACCACCAGCTGCGAACACACTCCAAGCCCTCGATACAGCCTGGTGAAGTGCACACAAAGAGGGGTTTCCAGCACTGGTCCTCACTGGTGTAAGGCAGAAGAAGAGCTGTTCTGGGGGGGTGAGTCCCTTTCCCAGTGAGGACAACATGGGACAGGGTGGGACCAAGCACCCGCGGTGCCGGTGAGCAACAGAGGGGACTCAGGCATCGCATCAGCCAGGTCCCAGCCCCGATTTGTCATTCACAGCCACGTGCCCTCGTGGGCTCACGCTTCAGGAGGCTGGGAAAGGTTGCTGGTGACAAAGCTGGAAGTGACATTTTTGAACAACAGCGTGGGGGAGAAGGTCAGCGTGGGATGAGCAGGCTGCACCACGGCAAAGCCCAGTGGGGACAGGGATAGCACAAGGAGCAGATGCTGTCTGCACCTCCCCTGCACGAGCAAAAAGCAGACTTCACCTCGAATGCCAAAGGGAAGCACACACGATGTTAACAGCACAGCAAAGCCCCAGAGGGCTGTGACTGCTGCTGAAGCCAAGGCCAAGGCTATGCCGGAGGTCAGGGACGATGTAGACCCACGAAGAGCACACGCCGAGATTCTTTGGCTCAGTGGGAACCACATCAATGGGCAGATGCCCATCGAGGCCACAATCAGGTCTGGGGGGGAAGAATCTGGAAGCTGCAGGCTGGAATTTATGAGCCCTGTTCCCATTAAAATAGCAGGCCATATTTCCATCTGTCAGTGAACGATGATAAACAGAGCAGCTCCTTTGCATATCCCGGGCCTCGCTCAAACAAAACTACCACTGGGGAGTGCAGGGGTTGGCATACAGATGACAGCTGCCATGCTAGGAATTTATGGCCCTGGCCTGTGTGGTCTTTAGCAAGAGCAGGAGCAAGTATTTCTACAGGCTGTTCTCTTGGGATGTGCCAAGAACAGAGCCCCACAGCCAGGACCCCTCACACCCTCCGTGGTTTTCTGGGGCCGAGCATCCTCCTGCCCCAGCCACCAGCAATAAGTTTTACCCTGGAACCTGCTGTTTGCAGGTTTGTGTTTGCAAAAGCATTGCATGTTTATTTGCCAACACCTTGAGTGTTATTAAACAACCGCTTCCTGGCGGAAAAATAGGGCTGGCCTCGCTAGTGCTTACTGCTTTTTGGAATAGCAGCTCCTTGAGGGATGTTGAGAGAACACCACGTGAGCAGCAAAACCACAGCAGAGGCTCAGGGTGCAAGGTTCAGCCATGGGACACGATTTTACAGGAGCCCTTTCCCCATTCCCTCAACCTCCTGCCGCACTTGCACACCCTCACTCCATGTAAAGGCACCAATTAGCTACTGAAGAGACCCCAGCTCATTAATCCAACCTGTAATTAGTGTGTAAGGAAAGGAGGACAGTCACCCGAGCAGGCTGTGCTGTGGGGCAGCTGCTGTGCTGCCTGTCCCCAAACATCAATGGGAGCCTCGGGATGCACCAGCCCTGCCCCAGGCTCTTGGCACTGCTGGACCAGCCCCAGCTTTGGCTGGCCTCAAGGACAACTTCTTTTGGTTTAATACATGCAAACCCTCAGATTCCAACAATCCTTAATGCAGGGTGATATTTATTGCCACGTTTCGCTGCTTTTATGCAGAAAAAACCCTGCAGCAATCAGCGAGACCAGGTCAGGTAAACGCCAACAGATGGCACAAAGGGCGAACAAGCCCTTATCCTTGCACGAGCTCCCATCCTGCACTTGAGATGCGCTGAGCCCGGCAGCACAGCACCTGCCCATGTCCCTGTGCCACAACCATGCAGCCCCTCGGCTGCCCCAGCAGTGTCCCCAGTCCCTTTTTGTGCGTCCATTTTTTGCCCTAGGGAAATAAATTCAAACAGCTTTAAGAAAATGGTCATCACCAAAGTCTTGGGGAAAAAAGCAGGCAGGAAAACAGGTTTAGCTAGTTGGGTCCAGCCTGATGGGGATCATTTTATTTCTCTTTAAGAAAAGGCCTCAAAGTTGCAGACACCAAGTGGGTGCTGAGCCTGTCTGCAGGGAAGATGTTGGACTCTCCTTCCGCCAGCCATTAGTTTATAAGAACTAGGTGACAAACAGAAGCTCCACCACCCAAAGAGAGAAACTGGGAAGACTCATGCCAGTGAGCTCCCCTGTGCACACACACAGGAGCCTTCCCCACGCAGACTTTCCTGGGGCTGCACCAGCAATCCCCTGCCCAAAACCAGAAGAGGACCATTTGCTGTGGACAACAGTTCACATCAGAGCTTTTGAGAAATCCACGCTTAACCCTCAGCACCAAAATCTAAGAAGCTTTTTGAGCGAACAGCAGCCAAACCTGGCACGGTTACAGGAGAAATGCATGGCAGGGGGCTGCAGGGACAAGGTGGCACATGGAAGCCAGGTGCCCCGGAGGCCATCACATCACCAACCCACTGGGAAGCCACCAGGAATCCAGAAGCCACCTACCACACACAAAAATCATCCTAGGAAACCCAAGTAGATGCTCCTGACAACACAGGACACCAGCAGCCAGCATGTGGTCAGGACCCACGCCTGTCTGTCCATCCATCCATCCCTCCAACACAGCCAACATGGGTTCTCAGACCCAAATGCCACAAAACTGCTCAAGGACCGGCGGTGACAGCAGAGCCAGGAAGCCCCTGGAGCTCACAGACACCAGCAAGTGACAGTCACTGAGACCCCTATGCCGCGTTCCTGAACACCCCACAGATCTGGCACTCCAAACCCACAGGAGCAGCTGTCTCAGAGCAAGGCCAGCCTTCGGGCAACGTCAACCCAAGCTCCTACCTTGGGCCGCCGGCATCTTCCCCTTGTTGAGCTGCTTGAGGCGCTTCTGGTGGGACTTGCCGTTGTAGTGGATCTGCGCCTGAGCAGCCGAGTTGAGCTGGATGTTGCAGACCTCACAGAGCGTGAACGACTGCTGCTTCTTCTCCCGCTTCAAGCGCTGCTCGGGCTGGCCGCTGGCCGGCTCCACCAGCCGCAAACTGTTCTCAGGGCTGTGGGATGGGCTCAGGGGTCGCTTCATGCCTGCGGGAGGAAGGACAGAGCCGCCGTCAGGACAGACAGACCAGAAGAGGGGCCAGGTGAGGTGGGGAAACCCAGTGCAGGTCCCAGTCCTGAGTGGTGCCCAGGCTGCCTGGATCCTGAGCTGGAAGAAGTGTTTGCATCTCTACAAGGAATTGCATTAGGCAAGATGAGAGGGAGCAGCGTTCCTAGGAGGCTAGCGCAGGGGCAGGGACTTCTTCTGAATTTCTAGCACCAGCAGAAACTCCTCATGCCAGCTAAGACCTTTCTTTTTCACTCCCAAATAGCATTGTAGGTTATCCTTAGGCAAAGCTGGGATGAAACTAAGACAATGAAGGCAAGAAATTCAGCTGGAGGGAGCTGTGCACTGGTGTCCCAAAGCCCGTTTCAGCCATGGGCACTGCCCCCCTCTAGCATTTTCTCACCCACATGAAGCAGGTGCCTGTCCCCAGCACATGGGATGGATTAGCATCAGCAGCTCAAGCCCCAGCTGCATGCAGGGAAGAGCTGCCCACAGCCCCAAGGGTCAGCTGGGGACAGTCCCCACGGCCCCCTGTTGCTCCAGGGGAGTGACCCGGGAGCAGGAACCACTGGGACATCCAGCACAGAGCCTGGAGGAGGCACGAAGGTCACCCGAGCCCTGCGATCCTGTTACCGCTTCGGAGCGGGCAGCTGCCCCTTACAAGCACAGGCAGGCATGCTGCACCAGCACCAAGCCACCCCAGGGGGCCATGAGTGGAGCCAGGGGTGCTCAGGGTCCATAAGACAGACCCCAAGGTCTCATCGTGCAGCAATGTGCCTGGCACCCATGGGATGCACTCAGCAGGTGACCTGTGTGCCCCTCGGGGATTAGAGGTGAGGAGCAGAGGCTTCGGTCCATGCGATGGGCAGCCTGAAATGCCACTGCTTGGTGTGGCACCAGCCTGGAAAGCTTCCTCCCAGGGGCTTAAAGCTTCCTAATTTTTGCCTTTTCTTCCCCAAGATGTCCCATTGGGATTTCAGTGCTCTAAGGAGCATCCCTGCCTTACTGCCAAGCAGCTCCTTGGAGCTCAGTGGAGAGCCCCTGTGGCCTTAAAGTCCCCTCTCATTCAGAGCACACAATTTTGGCACGGCCACCTGGCACAGCCGCCTGCCCGTGGAGGAAGCTGCATGCACCAAGCAGATTTCGCTGCATTAAGACCAGACCAGAGCAATTCAAGCAACCAAACCCCGACACCGGGTGAAAAATCCCCAGGGAGCAGACCCGGAGCAGAGCCGGGCAGTCTGGGCAATGCAGCTCCTGCCAGCAGCCCCACGATGGCGCAGCCGCTCTGCCTTTTTTTTCCCCACCTCTGATATGGTCAAAAATGATCAAAAAACGAGCAAAGGGAGAGAGGCAGCACGCAGAGGGGTGGGGAGCTGCAGGGATGGAGGGAGAGCGGCTCGCCGTCCCTCCCATGGGTGCGTGGCTGCACTCCCCAACCTGCCACCCATCCTCCGTGGGCACAGCCTGGAACCGAGCCCAAACCCCACAGCCCTGCTGCAGGAGCTCAGGTCACCTCGGGTGAGCTTTTCAGACAAGGGTTTGGGTGCAGAGCTGGACCAGGACCCCGGCAGCGTGCTCCAGCTGTGCTCGGGGCAGCAGCACGGGCCAGCCACCACCCAAAGTCCCGATCCACCTAAATTATGCCACGATTAGCCAAAAAAAGTCACCAATAATTCCTTAAACTCCTGCTTCACCACCTAAAAATATGCTCAGCAGAGCGTAAAAGGAGCTTTACATTAAAAGTAAGTAAATCTAGTTCTTGGCAGAAGGATCTGGGTGCCTGAGGTCCCTGTGCAGCTGCCTGGGACCTGTGAACTCTGGATTTTGTCTCAAGCCCTCAGGATTTTTTCCTGAAGCTCCAACTTCACCTTGCAATGAAAAGGAAAGAAAACGTACATCCCCTGCATTTGAGATGAATGAAAAAAACATGGTCTGGCCCTGAAAGTCTCAAGAAGACAGGAATAACATTAAAAGCAACCTAATGTTTATTAAAAACCAAAACAACAACAACAAAAAAACGACAAAAAAAACACTTGATGCTTTTAAATTAAGCCTCCAGAACACGGGGCTGAGCTGAGCCTCCTTGCAGCAGAGCTGCCCCATCCAACCAAAGCACCTCATTTACAGATTCTCCCCAAAACCCGCAGCTGTCCATAGCACCTGGAGGGGCAAGGAACCCCATGGGGTCCCTGGGAAGGGCCCTTACCAGAAAACTCCACCAGCAGAGCAGCCCAAGAGATGATCAGCACCAGGAACGTGAAACAGGGCTTTGGGGACACAGCGGGACACCCGAGGGCAAAGGCAGGTCCTTGGGTGCTCTTGGCACGTTGCCCTCCCTGGGTATTTATAATGCAATCACACCCAGGGATGCACAGCTAAAACTGGAACATTATATGGACAAAGTATCCCCCAAATCCCCCCCCCGTCTTATAAAAAGGAGCTGCTGCTGCTCTGATTAGACTGAGGCTCCCTGGGCCAGCTCCCGTTGCAGTATTTAAAAGCCCTGCCCTAATCGCTTGCGTGCCCATCTCATTCACTTAATTTCTCCTGGGCCTTCGAGGCCTCTTCTGCTTCTCAGGTGTCAGGACCTGAAATTTGGCCATCCAGGGCTTGCCAGCCCCATGTGTGTGCAGAGGAGCCAGTCCCCGTGACTGACAGCTCCTTTGGGGAGGATTTCTCCTTGTCAGCACAGCACCGCAGATGCTCTGGAGGCAACCAGCAACCCCCTGCAGAGCCCTAACGTGGGGCTGAGGTGCTGATAACCCCCCCACGGCCACCCCAACCCTCACGCTGCCTCCCTCCTGCCTGGGTTTTTGTTCTTATGGTATCCCCGCGTGAGAAGGGGTCACTTTCGTAGGAGGGAAACTGAGGCACGATGACAACTGAGCCACCGTGTCTCAAACCCAGAGGGGCTCTGAGCCAAATTCAGGGTCCCCATGCCCCAAATCCACCACCCTATCCCTACAGGGTTGCTGGGACAGCGCTTCCAGCCTCTGTTGGAGCGACACACAAGGGGCCTCATCTTTTTTTGGGGGGGGGCTCCTGATGGAGGCAGGGCTCCCCAGGGACCAAGCTGCCACTCGCCCACCTCTAAGCTGCCCACAAGGAGCAGAATGATCCCGCGGCCACCAGTATCACCAAGGTCTCTGGAGGCTGGGATGCCTCCTCCTGCCTGCATTTCACTGCCCAGTGCTGGGAGCCTCCACACGGGGAGAGGGGCTCCTGACGGGTGTGAAATGCTCCCTGACAGATGTCCAAATCTCCCTGAAATAAAAGAAGGTCAGAGCGGCTTGGGTGTCACTGCGGCAGCGGGTGCTGCCTCAGAGGGCTTCTCCTCCCCCCGTGAGAGGTTTCCAGGCTGATTCTGCACTCCTGGGGGGCACAGCGAGCCCCCAGCCACACCAAACCCTTGTTCCTCCAAACCCTGAGCATCCCAAGCACACCCAGCCACCATCTGGCCATTCTCCCAGCTCTATGAAGTTCCCACCCCAATTGTTTTTTATTTTATTATTTTCAATTTTATTATTGCTTGCTGTCAAAGCAAATACATTGATTTGGGGACAACAGTCCCCTCACCTCCCATGAGTCACAGCAATCCCACCTCATCCCTCCAGCCCCAGCAGAAAACTCCTGACTGCCGGTTTTTTATCTTAAGGTCAGTTTTATGCTCCTGTATCATAGTCCATAACCCCAGGTCTCTCCCTCTTTTTTAATAACACCATAAACCCAGGCTGCAAAAGGCCGTAAAGTGGTGACAAACGTTGGGTAGAATTTAAAATCCACGCACTAAATACCCGAAATAAGTGCTGTTTTATAGGCAGCGCAGGACTTAACTCTCTTCCAAAGGGAATCGGTGCGGGTGGAAGGGAAGTGACCGAGCAAAGCTGTGCCTGGCCAGAACCTGCAATTCAGACATTTTGCAGCCACTGACCACCCAGTTCAGCCCCACGCAGTTCACGGTCCCACCACCGACGATTTCACCACCCAAGAGCGAGCCCAGCTGCATTTGCATCAGGGGCAGGGCGCAGCTGGTGCCACTCCAGGGACGCTGTATCCCTGGCACCACAACCCAAATTCATCTCAGCCCCTTGGGAACACACAGCTGAACACCTCGGGGTTGGCTTTGCCCTGTCCTTCGGATGCACACAGCAGGGATAACCCAGCTACCAAGGAGCAGAAGGGTTTTTAGCATTTCCAGGCTCACCTAGGGCTCTGAGCAGAAAGCATTGATGAGTGCCCCCAGTGAATGGGGCAGCTTGGAGGGCTCACCTCCTCCTCACCCAGCAAAAATAATCCAGGGTTAAAAACGTGCAGGGCACTTCTCTCACCCCAGTCTCAGCTCTGGGCATTCACCTACCACTAAGCCTAATTTACAAATCAGTTTCCAATGCCTTGATCTACCTGCATGTGACAGCCAGGGGTTAAATCGCCCTGCTCTATGACCCCGCTCCCAGAGAGCTGCCACCACACCTCAGAGCAAGCCAACCCCAGATGTACTGATTTGGGATTTAATGATGGGTGAAATGTATGGAAATGAATGGCTGGAGCAGGCACATCCCTCATCCTCTGCACCCCGTTGTGCTGGTTGCTGACATTGATTCCCCCAGGAAAATCTCTTGACCCTGCACCCTCAGCTGGGGGTTGCAACCTCAGTTTTCCCTCTTTGGGGACACCACCGGCTGATCTGCGCAGCCAGTGACAGGTTTTGAAGCAGCCCCATGCTGGGACGTGCTCCCAAACAGGAACCAAACTCATCCAAAAACATCAGTTCCCACCCAGGCTCTGGAAATTGGGGTCTGTGCTAACACACAGCGGTTGCTTTGTGTGCGTGGGCACAAGCGCACGTACCTCGGGATGCCAGGACACACCAAGGAGCAGGCAGGGCTGGATTCCTCCCGCTGAGCTGCTCACGGTCCCCCAGAAAACAGGAACAGGGGAATCACAAAGGCAGTGCCAGCAGGCACCCACAGCATGCTGACACATTTACACACCCCCAGCCTGTAGGTGAGGAGCTGGAGCCCAGGGGACGTGGCAGAGATGTTGCACCACCCACCCCTTGTGCTGGGACCCCCTAAAACCCCCAAACTAGCTGGGGTTTAGTACAGAAAATGGGCCTTGTGTGCAGAAAAGCAACTACATGGGCTGAGGTAAGGTACTGAATACCTAGGCCAGGTTGAAATACTGACAAGAGCATGGATTCAATGGGCATTTGGTCCTTTGCCCCCGCTCCAATACTCTGAGTGGTCAAGGACTGGTGTCACCAAGCTGTCTCCAGCAGAAAACAGCCTGGGCAGAAATTCATGTTGATGAAACCCAAGTGCCTGTCCAGGTTTATCGCCAGGGGCCCCATCCAGCTCCCAAGTGCCCACCACCCTGGCAGGCAGCATCAGGCCCCTTCCATCATTTACCGCATCCCACAGCTGGGATGTTCTGCTGGGCCTGAACACAACCAACCCCACACCATGCACGCCCAGAACCTCAACCCTAATTAAAACTGCATCTACCACAGATCTGGGGCACATCAACATTGCTGAAGACCTATTCCACCTTGTAATGCCAAACCAGAGCAGCCTTAACCTGAAGTTTGATTGAATTCACTAAGAGTAAGAAATTAGAAAAACAGTAATCTTGTTGGAGCTCACATGATTTCATAACATTGAATCTGCTTTCTTTATCCATATGTAAGGGCATGTAATATTGAATAAAAGCAACAGAAATAGAACAATTAGCATGAAAGTCACCACCAGCAGCTGTCACAAAACCCAGCTAACCTGCCACCCCAAGCAGCAGCCCTATTGCTATGGCCCTGCTCGCATTTGCCAAGACCTGCAGAAAGGCCAGAAAAACACCCTTACCCCATCAGGGCTGAAATTACTCTCTCATTTCTGCTTTCCTACTTAAAATCATCCTTAGAGCTCAGAGCGCGACCCCATTAAAATAAGTTCAAATGCACGAATTCGCCAGCAGTGGGATTAGGCTTGGAGCCCAACTCTCCCCTGCAACTCCTCCGCTCCCTGGTGCAGCTTTTTGTTGCAGCACCAAGGGACTTCCAGCTGCTCTGTCCAAGCTCAGGGCAAGGCAGCGATCCCTGCTGTCCTGCCCCAGTGGCACGAGCTCTTACCTGGACGAAGCCGGAGCTCGGCTGCCCCCAGTCCAACCTCTGCCGTGTGCTTGGGCAGCGCAGCCGCCCCTACACCGCCGACAGAGCCTCCGACTCCGGGCTCAGGTTTCAAGGAGCACTTCAAGCACGGTTCGATCACCACTAAATCAGCCCTCATCAGCAGCCTCCGCACCAGAGCCCGGGCGAATATTGGGAACTCGGCGCTCACTTCTCAGCGGGTTTTTGCTCCCCGAGCGTCACGCGGGGGAGCCTCCTGCCAGTTGGCACCTGCTGTGACTGTAGGAGTTACCTTGAGCCAAGAGCAGGGCGAGGGCACTTGACATCGGCTCTGCTTGTGAATGAGGAGATGGGGAAGCTTCCTAGAAGGTCAGACCCAGAAAATGCCCCGGGGTGGCTTCACAGAGAGATGCCAGGGAGGATGGATATGAGGGCAGCCAGCCTTTGGGGACATGGGGCCCTGCAGATGTCCCGGCAGAGCTGCAGGGACAGCAGGAGATGTTCTGGTGTCCTGGGCTAAGATGGAGCAGCTGAGGGCAGACCACAGATTTCAGAGAGCCCTGTCCGTGCCCGCCTCGTGCTCAGCATTTCATAACACCACATAAAACCAATCCCCTGCCCTCCCCACGGACCCAGCATATGTTCTGCTAATGCTGGTGTGAGGCACGTTTTGGGATCAGCACATAAACCGTCGCTCCTCAAAGCGAGGATTACTTTGAGCCCAGGGCTGGCTGCTGGCACAGGGAGCGGAGCAGGTGGGGGCTCCCCCACTGACCACCCTCACACTGAGCTCTGAGCCCCCCCGGGGTGTGCCCAGGCTGCCTCCCACCCCCAGACAGCCCCTGCCCTGTTCCCATGCACTGAAGGGCAGCGGGACATCCTGCAGCACCACCAGGACACAGAGGACAACACACGGCTGTGCCTGTCCTCTCATTTGCACATCAGCATCATTAACTCGGCGCATTCCCTGAGTCAGCGCATCTCAAACGAGGACAGTCACAGCCCGAACCGAGGGGACACCGGGCAGGACACAACACAGCTGATCTGCAGCAGCATCACAGAAGCACCCACCAGTCCCAGGAAGCAAAACACTAAGAATAAGTCTGATTTCCTACCCAAGGGTCCTGCAATCCTGTACTTCTGCGCTTTGCATCTGCAGCAAGCTGGTTAATCAGCATCACCAAGGACAAAAGGGGAAGAGCAGTGGGGTAACGAGATACAAGATGCAGCAGCAGTAGGGCAGGGAAAGCACATGGGGGCTGATTCTTTTTAAAACAAACAAGTTGCTCTCCATGCCCATTGAGCACACAGCTCTTGTGAATGCAGCACCTTGACTGGGTTACAGGCAGGGGACCACGGGGCTTGCCCATGCTTGCTGCAGATCACGGAGGTGACCCACCTCGTGCTTCCATCAGCAGAGGAAAAAAAACAAGTATACGCACACCGAGAGCCTGACATTTTGTCCCCAGGGGTTTAGCTGTAACTGTTAGCACAGCATAAGAGAGCAGCAGGAGAGGAAAGATTGAGGAGAGAGCGATTCATCATCCCGCCCGGCTGCTGCTCTCCTGGCCGAGGAATTCCTGGCACGGGACTTTCAAGACCACAAAATCCTTCAGGTTTCTTGTGACCGGCACAAAGACTGGGGCAGAGCCACAGGAGCAGAGGGTCCCAGTCCCAGAGGAGCCCCCACACCAGCAAGGCCATGCACACTGCAGTGGTTTTGGCACTCCAACACCCCATGCCACCAGCGCGGTGGCACACTGTGCTTGGTGCCGTGGAGGACATCTACACCATAAATCATTTTTGTCCTGCTCCATTCAAGTACGTGCTTAAATCGCAAGGGGCTCGATGTATGCATGAACCCTGCTGCGCTGGGGCTGCTGTCAAAGGTCCTTCTCCAGCCCCTGCTGCGCTTCCACCCCAAATTCCCAAGCCTTAATTTAGCAGACTGACTCAGCCCTTCCAGCAGGACTTCAGGGGACGGAGCAGGATGGCCAGGCAGGACCCAAGGTCCTGGTCCTCCCAGGCCACCCGCGGTTGCCCCCCCCCCCCCCCCCCAGCACTGCACCCCTGCAGGATGCCAAAACACAACAAGGGCAAAAAGCCACCTGAGGACCAGCAGCTCCAGGGTTTACAGCACCACAAAGCCGGCCAGCTGCGAGCAGGAGCAGCACAGGGCATGGATAAGCTGTGTCACCCCAGGACAGGGCTAAAACACGTGGCTCAAGCAAGCTTTGGGGAGCAGACAGCCGCGCCGCCCCCTGCACACAGGCCAGCACACCATCAATCACCTCCTGCCAAAAGAGCGATGCCCCAGTCTGGGGGGCTGGTAGACGACGGCTCTGGCTGCTCCCACCGCCACCAGGCTGTTTGCCTCTTAAAATAGAGCAGGGATTGCAACCCGATGCAGCCGCGGCGCATGTTTTGGCCAAGCCGCTCCTCACTGGCTCTTCCTAGTCACTACAACTTTTTTTTTATTATTATTATTATTATTTTTCCAAATCCCCCTAAAATCAAACCCAGGCACTGCTTGTGCAATAGCAGCATCTCCTCCGGGCACGGCGCCAGCAGGCACACAGAGCCAGGAGCTGCCAGGCAGCAACACGCGTGGCACGGCTTTGGCCATGCTTGGTCCCAGGAGACGCCTGTTTTCCCCCTCCTCCCCCCCCCCCGCTCCAGGATTTGCCACCCAGCTCCTCCCTGACCCCTCCCCAGAAGCTCATTATCTCAAAAAACTTCAGATAAGGGCTATCCCAAGGGATGGGTCCGAGGCCATGGCACTGCCTTGTGCCCGTTCCCGCAAGGTCCAGGAGGACACGACTTACCACATTTGAAGGACTCGGGATGAGATTATCACATTAAACTTTAAAAGTCTCTGCTCAGGAAGAGCAGCAGCTAATGCTGCTCGCTCAGCGGAGCCGAACCCAGATTGTTTCAGCTATTTTTTTGCCGGAGCCACTTAAAGAAGCAAAGCAAAGCTCAGAGGCCTCAAATTACAGCAAGGGCAGGGACCCAGGGGCTGAGCCCATCCTGCTGGGCTCGTGCCCCGTCTTGCCTGCATTTAGGTTGCAATATTTTAGGGACAGAAACTGGCTTCTAGGCATGTTTGTGTATAACTGCTAACACAGGAGCTCTTCAACTTAAGCCTGAGCTCCTGTAACACAACCTGAATTAATTATTTCATAGTGCTAAGTAAGTGACATTTGAAATCCAGCCATTGCAGTGGTATCAAGTAAAGATATTTGCAAGGGGATCCGTTAAAATCCATGCAGTGTTTTGAGTCATCCCATCAAAGTAAGCCCGGTGTGTTACTAGACCAAAAGTCACCAAACACCCAACCTTCTGGGGGCGGCTCCGGGGCACCCGTGGGGTGCTCAGCCTTGTGGGGCATGCAGCAAATGATCCCAATGCTGCTGGCCATGAGGCAGCTGTTAAAGCAATATTTATTCAGAAGTTCACAGTAGCACAAGACTTTGCACTGCTTCTTCATCCTCCAAATCCTTCACGACCCTGGGCTGGGTACTTTTTAACCCTCAGGACAGGATTACAACACCAGGACCTCCCCACGCCCCAGGTTTACACACAGGAGCTTAAACTCAAGAGGCAGCAGCACCAAACACCACTAAAGCCAAAGCAAAACCTCCCCAGAAGTGAGCCCCCTTCCCCCCCCCCCCAAATAAATAAATAAATAAATAAATAAATAAATAAATAAATAAAGGAGCACATTGTGACCTACCAGAACTTCAAGGCAGGGGGTAAAGCAGACCCTGCCCAGGGTGGTAAATCCAGGAGCAGAGCACCCAACTTGCAAACCCTGAGGGATGTTCCCCTGCCCTTCTTATGGCCCCAGACAACATGACCCAGCTGGGGCTGCTGCGGTTACAGCCCCAACCCCAGCACCTGCAGCCACTGACGTGGGGATCGGGCACAGCCGAGGGAAGGAGAAATCACCGAGCACCTGCCAAAAATCCAAGCTGTTTTCAAACAGCTCTCTTGGATATGTGCTAAAAAAGGTACCCCAGAGCTGCTGGGTTCTGACAAACGCCCAATTTCCTTCCCCAAGTTCTTCTGCATCCTTCTGGGTAACTGCGAAATGTGAAAGGTTTGTCACAACGTAAGAAAACTGCTCTCATTAACTAAAAAAGTGCCTGGAAAGGTAAAGGCTGGGGTACAGCATCCTGCAGCAGTTGCAGCATGAGTAACAGAGTCCAGGCAGCAGGACTGGGCTTGATGGTGACGTGCAGCAGTATAAAAGTATGTTTTTTTGGGAAAAATTGCACACAAGCATGTGCTTCAGTCCCATCAGTTTCAGAGGGAACTAAACACTCCCTGAGTGCTTTCCCAGCCGCTCTCCCGACCCTTAAGAGAGCTGCCTGCCAAAAACATGAACTTCTGGAGAGAAAGGGCAAGGCGAAAAAGCCCGATTTTGGTTAAAGCAGAACCCAAAGGGCTGTCCCACTGCTCATTTTCATTGGCACCATCTGGCCCAGATCTGCAGTGTCGGTGATGACTCTGAAGTTTCCAAAGCTCCCGACTGCCAGGAAAAACTTGAAAAAGCCTCTTTAGCTCTCCAGATGACAAATGAAAAGAACCCCAAATTTATTTTATTTTTGTTTTGTTTTGTTTTTAGAATTTCGAGTGGGAGGAAGGAAAATGGGACGACCCATGATTTTTTAATGCCTGCGGTTGGCAGTTCCATATTTAATGTGACAGCATCCCTTTAAGAAAAACATGTTCACACACAGGAAAGAAAATAAATTGGCAAAGCAATTTGCTTTCAAGCCTGCCTGACAATTCCCCGCACAACCACTTTCCTTCAGCCTCGGTCAAGCCGCAGCGGCCAGCGCTTCACGCTGGGCAGCGTATAATCTAAGGGTTTAAGGATGCTTCGCTGGTTGACAAGCCCATCTGCTAATCCTGGAAGCGGTAATTTATCCCAGAGACAGTACAAAGAGAGAGTGGAAGAAATAATTCATTGTGTGTGAGGCGGAGAGGAGACGCCTTGTCTTGTTATCGGGCTGACAGCCCCCCGACACAAACAGGGATGCTCGTTACAGAGCCTGAACCCGGCGTGATCAAAAGGGTTTCTTCATTCGGGGTGGGAAGGGGGAAAAAAATTAAAAAGAGAGGAAGAAAGGCAAAGGAGAGCTAAATCAAAGTCTGTGCTTACTGTTTGTTATGAAGAAAACTTGTGAGGAATGTTTTTTGAGGGGCAATTAGTAACCTGGAGATAAGGAGTTAGGGGCAGGGCCCCCCAGGCTTGCTGCTGTCACCTGTGGGGATCAGGGAACTCTGGCCCCATGCCCAGCTGTGGTCCTGGCTCGGTGGGAGCCCTGTGGTGATTTGGGGGTGCCAGGGCCCTGTGGTACCCCCTCGGTCAGCATTTACCTGCGAGAAGAGTTCAGGAATGACCAGGAGCACAGGGCAATTCAACGAGGGGAAGTGTGTGGCTGCTGCTTCAAGCTAAAATTTGGGCAGCCGAAAAGGGGTTAAAGCTTGAAAAACTTCAAGCAAATGCTGAAGCCAGCATCCCTCTCTGTGCTGCATGTTTTTGTCTCAGGGTCGGCGATAGGGACAACCTGAAGCTGATGTGGGCATCCAGAGGGGATTTTTCCCATGTGGGAGCTGGCGTTCAGGTGGCTCTCTCCTCCAATTCTTCTAACCAGCAGCCACCAGCCTCCGTTTAGTCATGTCACAGCCTCTGAGAGCTCACCTTGCAGTCAGGAGGAGGGCAGGGGGACAAAAACGGTGCACTGGAATCGCCCCCTGCCTCTGTGGCCCCCTGCATCTGTGTCCTGCCAGCCTCAGCCCCCCTCACGTGGGACATTTGCACCCTCTGAGTCCTGACGTTACCTCTGTGTCTCCGGCTGTATTTCTAGGACATCAGCCATCGGCAAATTAGGGCAGTGCAGCTGCTTCATTATGGCCTCTTGAAAAAGCAGATTCGCTCCAAAGGAGGCTGCAAATGGGGCTCTGCTCTCCAGCCAGATCCAGGGACACAGAAACCTCCCCAATTCACCCGAATTTCCCTCTGGGCAGGGGCTGTGTTCCACCACCCCTGCAGCAGAAGAGAGGAACACCTTCCTCGCCCTGGCCTTCTGCCTCGGCTCCTCTTAGTTTTCAGCACAGACTTGTCTCTGTGCTACTGGAAAGTCGTCACTGACAGGCAGGGAATGAAAGAGGACAGATGATAATTAATTGTCCACATCTTTCAGCGTCTCCTGGATATGGGCTAATGAAGTTATACATGACTCTCTAGCTAGAAGACAGAAGGAAGAGAATCGTAGAGCTGGGGTTTGCTGTCAGAGATAAGCGTGGCCCGAATTACGCAGCTCCTCTCTGCACACTGCTTTGGTTATTTCCAAACAAATGCAGCCCCTGGAAGCCACTGTTGCTCACTCCCCTGGTTCTTACAGCAGCTCTGAAAGCTGCAGGAGCCCCCTCTGGGCACTGTGAGCATCCTTTGAGTAGGCAGAGGTTGCCGGTGTCAGGAGAGAAGTGTGAGTGCCCAATTAAACAGAGAAACCTTTGCTCCAAGAGGACCAGAAGGAAGCGCATGTCAGCTGGCAGCGCAGGTGGCAGCTCCAATATTTTTCTGGGCAGCACCATTAACGTTATTTAAGGACCTCTAGTGGGCCAGCTTTCCTGTTTAAAAGGAATTTTCAAATGGGTTCGTGAAAAGTCACTTGTCTCCCTGCCATGGCAAACATGTGGCTGCAGGCAGACGGCACCGAGCGCGCATAGCCGTGCGCCGTACGCACCACAGCGCTGCTTCTGTGGGGCGAGGGAGACAGGGCAGGTCCATAACCCATCACCCTCGCTGACACCTCCAGATATTCACTCAGTTTGGGGTTTTCTGCCGGGCAATGGCTCCCTCCTGCACCCCTTGCCAAAGGTCTGAGCATGTTCAAGGGTGGGCAACGCGAGGAGGCAGCCAAGGCACGGTTGTGCAAACTGCACCTGGGGCCAGGAGCCCCAGAGATGTCCAGCCACGGTGCAAAATCCCAAACAGAGCCGTGCACAAGGATGGGAGCAGGGCTTCTATTTTACCCCCAGCACGAGCACCCTGCTGCTGCCTGCTGCTGCTGGCCAGCTCTCGGCTGAAAGGAAAGCACAGCTGGAGCAGCACCGAGATGCCCGTGGGCACAGTGATGCCCCGGCACCGACCGCGGCCACCCAGGGCCCCCGGGGACACAGGCGGAGGACACGGATGCCGGGCTCGACGGAGGCTGGGCTGGGCTCTGCTGGCAGCTGGCGGGAGGTGGAGGCGTTGTTGTTATGAAAACATGCGAGGGCCGTGTCTGAAAACATTGCAAGGAGCCAGCTACATAAAGAGGCCCTTTATGGCTCTTTCCTGCTCGAAGACAGGCCCTTTCACGAGCGCCTGGCTTCGGCACGGCGGGGTTACTCAGCTAAAAGGGCTCTTCGTGCAGGGTGCGTGGGGGGAGGCAGGGAGCCTGGGCAAATTGAGGAGGCCGAGCAGTAGCAGCGGAGCAGCAGAGCTGTGGCAGAGCCCGCCCAGGCGGCCAGCACGGCCCCCCAGGTGCCAGCACCCACCTGCATTGTTCCCTCTGCCTCTGCAGCTACCAATGGGGCCTGAGCAATCACCTCCATCCCTGCACTTGGACCTGGGCAATCACCTCCGTCCCTTCACTGGGATGCTCTGAAACAAATTGTGCTGTGGTCCCCAGGCACCCAGAGCAGAGGCTGAGCAGGGGATGAAGCTTTCCGCAGAGCCACGGCAGGGAGCAGTGCTGGGGGCCTGTTTTGCAGCCCCAACTCGTCCCTTTCGCGCTATTTCCATGTCACGTGCATGAGAAAGCGGCGCGGCGAATCTGGGCTCTCCAGGCAGAGTTTCTGCTGGAAGGACTCGAGGCTTTCCCCCGAGGAGCAGGAGGCTGGGACCTGCCTCCTCCACCACCACTGAGCCCAGCTCCTGTCCCCAGGGACACCCAAAAAGCAGGAGCTGCGATGCCAGGGACCGGAGAGCACCTCCGTGCAGAGCACCTGCCACTCCGCAGCACTTCCACCGGTATTAATCAACGGCTTTATTAGGGAGCCACCACTAATTGAGCACCTCCGGTGATCCATCTGGCGCCAGCAGCCGCGCGTGCAGCAGCTGCACTTTGCTCCTTTCGGCCACGAATTTTTAACGTGCTCACGATCCAGGTTGTGCCCCCTCAGTACCAAACCCCCTACCTGTTTAGGGAAGTGGGTGACTAAAGCAGTGACCGAGCGAGCAATCAGTGACTCAGTGGATCATTTTGCTCATCTCACAGCTTTTTTTAACCCCCCCGGTCAGACCTCCCATTGCAAACCCTGGAGAGGCGCAGCCACTGCTCCCAGCCTCTCCCTCTGTAACCTGCTCCGTGTCCTGTTCCCAACCCATTGCCATCCCCTAGAAGCCACTGCTCCCACCTTGGCCACTTCCCCAGCTCCCCCTCGCTGGCCATGACCTTGGAAAGGTGCCTGGGGCACAACAGGACGATGCTGGGGACAAAAGGTGATGGGGGATGAGCGTGGAGCGATGCCGGGGCTGCTCCAGGCTCAGCTGCAAGCTGCTCGGGTGGTGCCGAGGCAGTTTTTCAAGGCAAATATTCATTTCACATGGTCCACCCTTGGAAAACAGGCTCCTCCAAAAGAGAGCGGAGAGCACTGCCAAAGGCTTTGCGGTGTTTTTCTTTTCCACAATCCTCCCTTTTATTTTTTATGATGCAAAGGGCAGCGGGACAGCCCCAGTCCCGGGCAGGATGGGGCAGCCCAGGAGGTCGGTGCCACGCCGGAGCTGCCCCGCGGTGACTTTTATCATGAGTGCAGCGCTAAGCTCTTGTCTTAGCAGTAACCCATGGCTGCAAACACCAGGTGCTTGAATTAGCAAGCTGCTGGAGCTGGGATTCTGCTACCAAACAGCCTCATGACAAGGGCGAGCGTGGTGCAGGGACAACCTCTGTCAGTGCCCCGTGCAGCAGCGATGCCCAAGCAGAGCCGTGCCCGGTGCTCCCTAAAGCATCTCCATTTTCACTTTCCCTTAAATGATTTCCTAGCTGCTTCCCCATTTGAACCGATAATGGGACTTTGCTATCTATCTGGGTTCGAGGGTTGCTTGCCTTGTTCAAGCTGAAGAAAATCAATTCCCCTCTCACTCGAGGCTTTGCAAGACAGATGAACTGAAAATCTCGCCTGCCTGAGCAAAATATTTATTCAGTCTGGGAACAGATTTACTTTTGAACTTTCTATAAATACAGCCGAGGGCACCCATTTAATCCCTTACCAGAAGACCTAATTTTATTTGTTTTATGTTTTTTTTTTTTTTTTTTTTTTTTTTTTTTTTTTTAAAAAAAAAAAA
>CM021791.1:3827043-3874332 GCA_011076525.1 Nettapus auritus | reverse complement strand
CTCTGGCAGCCGCTGGCTCCGTAACAAGCTTCCCTTGTTGGGGATTTTTTTTTTTCCCCTCTCTATAAACATTTCAGGGTTCCTCAAAAGAAACCTCAGCCACACACCGCACAGTAAATCGTCTGTGCCGAAACGCTCGCAGCAGTTCAAAGGGATGCAAAGCAGCGGCGCTCCTGACCGAAATAAACAGCGCCCGTGTGCGTGCGCCGCCCCGCGCCATGTGCTGTGCTTGGGAAGACGGGAGGGGAACAGATGACAAGCATTAATGGAAAAAGTGACGCTTCAAATAAATAAATAAATGATTATTTGGGGGCCTTGGTTCACTGGGAGCCACGTCAAACCCAGCTCCACCTGGGCCCAGGTCGTTTCTCTCCCAGGAAAGTGAAAAACCTTCCTGTGGGCTCGGCGGGGAGGCTGCTCGGGGCTGGCGGCTCCTGGTTTGTTTTCCAAGAGCACGGCCCAAGGTCGTGGCATGGGGAGCATCACCAGCATCTCCTCTGGCAGGCTCGGCAGGACGAGGAGCTGCAAAGGTCCTCCAGAATCAATTCCCCTCCATGGGTTATTTATAACCTGGCGGGGGATGAGACCTCAAGCAGGGCTGGCAAGCATGCAGCCAAATATCCTTAGGCTGGCGAGCAGGGCATGGGACAGCCCAGACAAGGAGAGGCTTGGTGTTAGGAGGATGCTTGTGGGGATGAAATTCCTTCCCGGAGGGGACGGCATGTCCCATCCCGCGTACCTGTCGTGATGCCTCTGATCTGCCCTTTTCAGTTTTAAGCATTAATTCCTAGCTGCTGCCCCCACTACTCTTTTTTCTTTTCATCTTTGCGACTTGCAGATTAAATGAGGAGAGAGCAGGGGATGGTTCTGGTGATGTGCGAGGGAGCGGTACAAAGCCTTCAATTATTTCCTGCTAACACGGCTGAGTTCTCACCGAAGGTCCGTACCCGCGAATTAACGCCTGGGCTCGCAAGAAATACAGAAGCAGAGCCACGCAGGGAACCAAATGCCAAAGCTCTACGCCACCTCAGGTGCCAGCAATTACACACATCTGCAGAAACCCCGAGGGAGATGTTTGGTGGGGGCCACCAGGAGATGTTTGCACGCAGAGCTTGAACCCCCAGCACGGCGCACGGGCTGATCCCCCTGGGAGCACCCTAATTCCAACCAGATTTCGTGCTCACCCTCCAGTCCCCTCGACGCTGGGCTCGTGCTGCTGCTCAGATGTGGATCGGGGGCTGCTGGAGCCACGCCGGGGCAGAAAAACCCCAGAAAAAATGAGCTGGAACAGCAAGGGCTCAGGCTGAAGCTCCAGGCAGGATGAGGCCAGGACCCATCCCTCTTCCAAAAGCAGCTGGAAAGGGGCACAGGAGACCCAAAAATGAGCAACCAGGGCGCAGCCTGCTTGCAGGAACAGCCTCGTGCTCACGCTGCTGACACCAGGAGGTGGGTGTGCCGCTGTAACCCCCCCTGCCCCTGGGCTGCAGCCAGGCCTTGCCAAAAAATCCTGGTCTATAGGACCACAGAGGTGGCCCTCAAGCCCCCGCATGCCCCTTGCTGTGCCATCAGGAGCAGCCAGCAATGGAAATCGCCCCTTCCTCGGGCAGACGTAGCGGGATGCCCGGCCACGTGTGTGTGCCATCACCAGATAAAAGAGTCAAGATCACAAAAATCAGGGCTGCGCACTGCTCTGAAAACTTCCAGGGTTTAACGCTGACAGAAGCTGCTAATTAGTCAGCCAGCCATGGGGACAAAAATTAAAACACTGCTGTTCTTTTTAGCACAAAGCTCATTTTCACCCTTTGGACCAAAACTTTCTCCCAGAGGCCTCCCTGGGCATGTCTCTGGTCCCCCTCTGGCTGATGGCTCAGCTCCCTGGCACCTGCAAGGCCAGGTCAGTGCTCCCACATCTCTTCTGCTCCAAGAGGCTCAAAAATAAAATAAAATAAAATTTAAAAACCACCCAAAAAACCTCTCGATCCTCTGCCACGTTCACAAAGGAGTGACCTGCTACTCCACGCTCCATGGTGCTTGTCCCAGTTCAAAGGCAGCGGAGGTCTCAAAGAGCCGGGCGGTGACAGGGAGGTGAGGGGCAGCCTCCGACCTTACGCTGCCAGAAAAAAAACAACAACAGCTCCTTCATCCCGTGGCTGATGCGGAGCAAGAGCCAGCGACCAGGCGTAAGAGCCAGAAATACCCAAAGAGTTCACAACCCTGGTCAGGTACTGGGGACCTGAGATGAAGCCTGGCATCCCTCTGAGATGCCCCAGCTCCTCCTCTGCCTGGGGACAAGGTGCAAGCACAGACCCTAAAAATACACGTGGATAAAAGCATCTGCTCTGATAAGCCCAATTAAAATTAAATTGAAATTAAAGACTGGCCTCAGAGCCAGGTCAGGCAAGACCTAGCTTGGTTTGATTCCTCCTGGGTCAAAGTTGCTGGCTAAAGGAGCCCCGATGCTTTTCCATGGGGAGCAGCGCAGACCCCTGCCTCCTCGGGACCCCCTGATCCTCCATCCCTTTCAGGGGTTCCTGCAGAAGGAGCAGGGCAGACATGGGCACAGATTAGGACTTAACCTCAGACTGTTTCCCTTGCAATTTCCAAGTGATCTTCCTTATCACCTAATTAAAAAATTTCCATAATTAGGCTGGGGAAAATCACAGCTCGGGAACGTTCCCATTTCAAAGGAGCCCCAAGCTGTGCCGCGGTGCAGGGTGGGAGCCCCCTGGGAGCTCCCCCGGAACCCCCCCCAGCTGAGCTGCCCCCCCAGTGCAGCCCAGGAGAGCTTTGACATCCCCCTTTTTTTGGGGGGGGTCCCACAGCTTGTACGGCTCAGGGGGAGCTGAGGAGCTGCCCCCCAAGATGTTCTGCCACCTTCACCCCGGTCCTTGCAACGCAGCAGCGCAGTGAGCCCCCCATGACCATCAGGGGAAAAAATGTTTTTGTTTTCTTTTAATTATTATTATTATTTATTATAATTTGTTTTTTGAGTTATGGTGAAAGCTTTGCATGGGAAGCCAGGGATCTCCCTGTACGCACCACCCATTAGCCACAGCTTGACTTCTGAGCTTCCCGAGGCTCCTTAAGTACCCAGGTTCTCTTTTACGACTCACAAGTAAATTATTGTGGTGCTAATAAAAAAAAAGGAGCACTTGTTACCATGCAGCCACAGCGTGAATTTCCGTGAGAGCACAGATATAATTCTTGACGGGGCCTTCTTGATGTATAAATTATGACACTATTTTGGAGGCAATCTGAGAGCATCAGACTAAGAAACAGCCTTTGTGTATCACAATATTGTTTCTAAATTGACAAATAGACCCCCATGGGCTTTATCTTTCTGCTTGGTGCGCATTTTTGCCTTTCTCTTTTCCCTAGGAACGATTAAGGACCCGCAGGACTGTGGGCTCTGGGTTCCCAAAAGTCAGGCACCGGCCCCAAAAAGGCTGAGAAATAAGGACAACAGTCAGCAAGGGCTGGAGCTGAGAAAGGGGCTCTCTGGTTCCCTCATTTTGAAGCCCATCACACTTTGGAGATTGCCCAGCGCTCCCAGGACAGGAATGATCCCAATCCTGGAAATTCAACAGCATAAAGCAACTTGATTTAGCACGTTTTGATTTAACCCGAAATCACACAACTTGAGTTAACCCCACAGCCTTGGGCATTGATGCCAACCACAAATAAACAAGGCAGAGAGCAGAAATAGTCTCAAAACAGCCTGATGGGGAGCCCTGCAAGAGGGAAGGGAAAGCCCCACAGCTCTGGGTGCGATGTTCCTGTGCAGCTGCTCAGGTTCCACGGTGGCTGTGCCCTCTCCTGCTGGCACAAATAGAGCCAGCACGCCTGAGCTGGGTGTCTCAGTGCTAAAAGTGAGGGGAAAAGCCAGAGAGGAGAGAAGAGGCAGAAAGAAGGGACCTGGGAAAAATAAATAAATAAATAAATATTTTAAAAAATAATAATTTAGAGCCTTAGACTTTTAAAGGGACAGCATCACCTTGCACAGGCTTGTTGCAGGATCTGATCCTCACCTGCTGCAGCTGCAACATCAGTCCCTGCACCTTCCAGCCAAGGGGATGAGACCCAAGAACCAGCAAGCCAAACCCATTTTATTCTTCAGCTGACCTCCTGGTTTATCAGCGCAGGATGCTGGCCATTTCATCAAAGCAAAACCTCCCTCAACGGGCAGCAAATTTACCAGCCCAGGCCAGGCACTGTGTCGCACACAAGGCAATGCCAGAGCTGAGCCGGGCTCGTGCACAAAGCGCCTGGCGTTAAGTCACCGCGCGGCACAACATAGCCACGCCGAGAGCTCGGAGCCAAGCTTGGCACATTTGCATACAGGATTATACCAGTCGTCTTTGTTTTTTTTTTTAATGCATGCAGAGGATTACAAAACAAGCAAAAAAAAAAAAATCCCACGGCAGACATTATCACCAGCCTGATTCTGAACTCTACATATGGTGAGAGAGCTGATGGGCAGCGGAGGTCCGCTGGCAGCTACGCCGGAGCAGGGTGGCTCCTCTCGCACCCCCGTGGAGCTGTTTCAGCCAAGTGACAAATCTCACTCAGAGAAGCCGGCACTTGGCTGGATGGCTCCATTGAAAAACACCTGCAGCCACTTTAAGGGGAAAAAAAAAAGTCAGTGAGCACGGATTTGACTTTCAGCGGCTGCAGGAACTCCTGGCCAGGCTGGAAGCCTAGGACAGAGCCCTGTTTATTTGAGGGCTGTTCTCACCGATGCTGTTCTCAGTGCCCCACAAGCCGACCCAGAAGATTGCACAGAACATCTAAAATCCACGCTTGGCCGCCTCAGCTGATTGCAGAGATGCAGCCAATTTTTGCACCGCGCCGAGCAGCGCAAGGCCAGCTCCTGCCTGACACCGCCACAGCCCTGCCAAAAGCTGCTGCTGCCGACACCAGCACAGGGGCAGGCAACTCAAGCAGCAGAGATAGCAGAGGCAGCACTGATCCCCTTCGCTTGGGTGAAGATAACCTAGCACCCCCATAAAGCCTCCAGGAGCCCAAAGCTGGGCCCTGGATGTTACCTTCACGCAGAATCATTTCCTGCATTTAAGACACGCTTTTCAATTTTGCCCTGAAAATGAAAAACAAAACAAACCAGGCACACGTGCAGGAGAGAGAGGAGTTCAGATCCTGTCCAAGAAGCGGTTTTCCCCGCAGCACCAGCAGCTCTGCCGCTGAGCTCTCAAGGGCAGGTCACAGGCGGGCACCTTCTTGCTGCAATTTGCTCCGAGCGGAGGAGAGCTCCCAGCCCTACCCCAGCCCGACACGACTCGGAAAAAAGCTCCAGAGATAACTCACTGCTGCTTCCAGCTTGGAGTAAAATAGATCAGTAAAGGATGAGAAGGGCACGGGCAAGCTTCTGGATGCTGCTGCCACTTCTGTGGCCAAGCTCCTCGCTGCTCGGGGAGCCCATCGGCGGGCTCGTGCGCCTGCCTGGGAGGGCTGTGCCCTGCCCCAGACCGCAGCCGCCCCGAGCTGTAGCTCTCCTTACCCAGCTGGCTAACAGAAAGCCCTTTTGTAAGGCTTCAGCAAAAGTCCTTTTCTTTAAAAGCCGAGTACCCCTTGTGGAGACAGCAAGCAGCTCCATTTCCAACACCAACCTCGCCGTGGCTCCAGCAACCCCAGTGCCGCGAGCCCCATGCGGACGCCGTGATGGGTGCGAGCGGGTTGCAGGTGGTACCCATGGGCACAGCCCCACGGGCACCCACGCAGGTCGGGCCGCACACCCCAATGGCACACAGCCCCCCCCGGCAAACACCGTTTGGGCCCAGATGATGCCCATGGACACAACCCCGACTCGTGCCCATGCGGGTTGCACACGGCGCACCCCAAAGCATCTCCACCTTGGTAGCCACACCTAGCACCCACCTTGCACCCCCTTAGGTCCCGCTCTGGAGTGTGGGGAGAAGGGGCTGCGACTGGGGGCTCCTGCAAAGTTCCTCTGCACAAGTTTTCCTCCTGTCTCCACACCTTCCCACTAGGAGGTCAGCGGGAGTGGGGGCTCTGCCGCCCCCCCTACACCCCTCTGCCCCCGTGCACGGCCCTGCACAGCCGGGCTCGCCCCTTAACAGGCGTCAGAGGGGGGAATCGGGGCGGAGAGGGGGGGACCGGAGCATCCCCACCAGGGGCACTGCGCTGCCTCCCCGGGGGCCGACCTCCCCCCGGCTCCTCCGCGCTTCGCCAGCGCATCCCCCCCTCTTCCGACAACTTTGCTACGGTCACAACTACCCCGACCCCTTCGACCCGGGCCGGATCGGGCTCTCAGGACCGGCGGCTGCCACAGAAAGCCAGTTCCTCCCCCCCTCCCTGGCCGTCCTACCTGCCCAGCCGCCCGGCTCCGCCGCTGTTTGCAGCATCCTCCCGCCGGCTGCTCGCTCCCGGCTGGGCGAGCGCGCTCCCGGAGGAGGAGGAGGAGGAAGAGGAGGAGGAGGAAGGGGGGGGATGAAGGCAGCGTGCGCGCCGCCGCGGTCCCGTCACCACCCCCCCACCTCCTCCCTCCTCCCCTCCCACCGGCACCGTGCGCATCCCGCAGGTTTGGGGAGGCAGAGATTTGGGGAGGTGGGGGCCTCCCCAGCTTGGCCCTGCCGCCTCAGGTCACCCCTGTGGGGCTCCCCAAATCCTTCCCGGGGATAGGGCTGGGGGTCAGGAAGGTGTAGGTGGGTGCACGGAGGAGGGCGAGCCAGCAGAGCAGCGGGGAGGGAACACAGGGTTTGGGGGACAGAGGTGCCCGGTGGCCTCAGCGCCACGCACGCATTCAGGTCCCAGTCCTGCCCGCTGAGCTTTCCCCTCTGCCTCCAGGCCGAGGCTCCCCAAGTCCTGCAGATGCCAGCAGCAGAAAAACACCTGACTCTGCACAAACTTGAAGCACGGGGACCAGCGGAGGTGGCACCGGTGGCCTCAATGGGGCCACAGAGATCTGCTGGTGGCACTGCCCCAGGTGGGACCCGGAGCTGTCCCAGCGGGGACAACACCTTGTATCTTGCCCAGAGCCTCTGCAAGAGCTGGAGGAGCTCAGCTGCTGGAGAAGAACAGAGCTGGGCTGGAGGGGGGGCCTGCGGGGAGCCGCTGCCTGCTCTCAAGTCATCGCTGCTGGAGCACAAGGTACCCGTGAGGCAGAGGCTTCTTTGCTGACACACAGCTGCCTTGTGCTAAGATCAACATTTTTGGAAAAGTGTGTGTTTTCCTATCGCTGTCGCTCTTTATTAATATTGCAGCTGCTCCCAGGACCTTTAAGCGGGGCCACGCAGCGTTGACACGGGAGGGGCAGGTATAAAAAAGACCCCGCTCCCCACCCCGAGGAATATTCTGTCTAGACGCCTTACATAATCACATTTTGCCCTCCTCCAGGACGCTGTGCAGAGGATCTCAAAGCACTTCGCAAACTGCTAATTAAGCTCTGCAGCCCGGCTGCGAGGGAATTGCTCGGCCCTGCCGGGCTCCCTGGCCAAGAGCACTCTACACCAGAGCAGACGCGCTCAGGAGCTCTCAGCCCCGGGAGCTCTCACCCCTGCTGTAGCAGCAGAATTGATGCCAGAATGGAAAAGTCCAAGCAGGCAACCAAGAGCTGCTGGCAGAGGGGCTGGAGGCTGCTGCCTGTGAGCTCTGGGCTCCTGCAGCAGGGCTGGAGGCTCGCAGGGCCACCCCAGCTCCCTGGAAGGTAGAAATCAGAGGCAGAGACACTGAATCCTCTCCAGCAGCTGTTTCGGGTCCACGGATGCTGAACCACGAGCTGGTGGCCCTGCAGCACTTGGTTTAGCCCAGGCGGGCCAAAAGCCCCTTCCCTGCCACCAGAGCCAGGGGCCCAAGGAAGAGCAGCACAGCCCCGCTGGCTCTCGTTATGGATCACTCTGTTTTTTAAGAACCCTTTCCCCAAAGCTCGTTGCACGTATTTGTCATGCTGTCTGATTTTTACAACGTTGGGTGTTTTTTTTTTTTTCCCTCCCTATAAATAATTACAGGCAGTCTAATGGATCTCAAACCTTGCATTACCTTGGCTGTCAGGAACTTGACAATTACGGCGTAGCCTTCCTCTCCAAGGAGCAGGCAGGGCTGCAGCTCCTCCACACTTTTGGCATCCCCGTTAACCCCTGCAGCCTCTTCCCACCTCCCACCATGGTACAAACACACAGCTGGCTGTACCCCCCCTTCCAGTGTCACTCCTTCCCTGTCCCCTGGGCAGCCTTTCACACCACTCAGCCCAACACGATCTTTTCTTTGCCCTCTTTCCCATCTCCTGAAGTTTTCCTAAGAATACCTAAGACACTTTCATGCAGGGATAGTTTTAATTAACCTAAGCTTCTAATGCCCATTCTGGCCTGTCCCTGGACCTGAGGCAGCACCTGAATTAGGGTTTAGGGGCTGCACCCCACTAACTCCTTTTTGCGCCCTCTCAGCTGTTTTGGAGCTGCAGAGCGAAATGAATTTATTTAAATAACTTTTATTGCAGTGAGGTCCAAGGGCCTGGAGGGCCTGGTGGGGTGGCTCAGCTCAGATATCTGGGCTCATACCCATTCTGAAACATGGGTTTCCAGGAGCAGGAGCCTCTACACCGCTCCCCTGTAAGCCTGCACCCCTACAGGAGTGGGGATTTGTACTGAAATGCAGCTGCAGATGGAGGCTAATTAGAACAATTTTAAATCCCCCATAGTTGGGGTGGAAGCGGTTGTCCCAAGGCAGGAATCAGATCTATCAATTGCTGTTAGCAGTCCACGAGCCTGCTCCAGCTGAGATTTTGGGCACAGCTCTGACAGTCATCTTCTTTCCCCCCACACCAAGGGGTTTTGCCAGCTGAATTCCTCACGCGAATGTTTTCCCTCGCGTTATCGTTGCAATCTGCTTTTGTTTCCTACACAACCTTGCCCAGCCGCATCTCACTCCCATCTCCTTCCCACGCAGCCGCAGCCTCGGCTGGCTCCAAACAAACCCTGACTTATGGCAAATAAACTTCTCTTCCCAGAAAAAAATAAAAATAAAAATAAAAACACAGCACAGAGAAAAAAGGCAAGGCTTATGATCCGCATCCCAGCAGAGCGACCTAACCCCCAAGGGACACCTCGGTTTCTCGAGTGCATGCTCAGCTTTTTCCCTGGGATTTCGTTTGTTCCCCGTCACCCTCAGGCCACTTGGTTTGTCGCAGATTGTTCAGAAATTGAAGACAAACCTCTAAACAGAAGGCAAGGTCGGCTCCGGCTACGCCACACAAAAATGTTTTGGGACAGATGAGGAGGAGACACCACTTCCAGCCCCTCCATCTCACTGCATTTACCCACAAAGTTTCTCCCCCTCCCCTCGTGCTCATTTACTGATGTAGCTTGGACATCCAAACAAGAAATTAGTCCACAAAGAGAAGTTTTTGCAAGCCAGCATGGGCCTGAGCAATGGCACGGGTCAGGGGCAATGGAGAAACTGAAGGCAGCCCTGGCCACGATGCTTTTGTGATGTTTCCAAGCCCAGAAGTGGAGCTACAGGACCACGAGCCCTGCCCAACCTAGCTGAATCTATGACTCTATGATCCGCATCCCAAAATCATCCCAAATCATCCAAGGACATCCACGGGCTGCTCGGTACCAAGACATGGAGGGAACGGGTAGGCAGAGGAGGGGACGTGCTGCAGCTGCCCAGGGATGGGGAACCCAGCACATGTCCCACAGCCCTGGTCCCGGGAGGGCTCTGTCCCAGTGCCGCTTTCCAGGAACCCTCCCTGGCTCCTCGGCCACAGTGCTGAGCTGTGCCAAGCTGCTCCCGCAGCTGCTGCGGCCGTTCAGCAGCTGTTAAGCCTGTAATTGCTCATTGAGTCATAAATATATATATACACATTTTTTGGTGAGAGCAGCACTGTCAGAGAATTAAAATCTTTGCAAAAGCCCATAAAGATTTCATTAATGTTTCAGATCCAGATCAATGAATCTTCCCAGACTGGAGAACGGGGAGGCAATGGGGAGACAAGTCAGGAAGACGATCTTCTCTAACCAGAACTGGTTAAAGACAATTTTGCTGGGCTGCAGGGTATCTGCCAAAGCTCCCGTAGTGTCCCCAGGGTGGCCTGTGCTGGGTGACATCATGGTGGGGACACAGGTGAGAGGACAGGGACTGCCCCACCACCGCTTGGAAATGCCATGAGCCAGTAAAACTGAGTGAGCACGCCCATGCAAGCAGCACCTTGGCTCTCCTGCCAGCGCTGTGCCCATTAGCCCAATTAGCAAATTACCTGGCTCTTGATAGAGGCAGGGATTGGACTGGAAATCAGCCTGGAAAAGGGGGCCCTGCCCTTCTCCTGCCCTTCCCTTCCCACATCCCCTCCGTGGGAGGGCACTGGCCCCCAGGCACACACCTGCCTTTGGGACCCGTGCAGTCCTCAGGAACCAAGGCTATAGTTCTGTACAAGTTGCTGTAAAAATGAAATAAAATAAAATAATAATAATAAAGGTTAAGCTTTTCCATTTGCAGGCCCTTGTACATGAGCAATTACCTCGTTAACTGAATCTCAGTGCTCTGCTGCCAGGTGCTGCCGTTAGCACAGCAGTGAGCACCCCGGTGTGTGTGGGTTGGAGATCACCAAGGACTGCACCCGCACCTTCCTGCTGTGTTTAGGGACAGGGTGAGAGGGTTGGGACATCCCCATCTGTGTCCTGAGCCCTGCCAACACCTTCCCTCTACAGAAAACAACTCCCTCCAACCCAGAGGCTGCCCTACGGTGGGGATGCTCCAAGCCCCACAGCAGGGACAGGAGCCAGGCAGGGGGTCCAGCATGCACCCTCCTCTCCTCCAGCAGCAGCTGGAAGGAGCAAGGGGCATCGAATGGCTTCAAAAACAAGCACTGAGGCCAAGCGAGATACTCTCATGTTTACAGGGTTGCCCAGGCACCGCTCGCTCCTGCAGCCACCTCCTCTCCATCCCGTGCGCCGGCTATTTTTGGTGTGCTGAGCCTTCTCTGCTGATGGTTTTATTAGCTTTGTGAAACATCCAGGCAGGAGGAGAGCTGCTCCAAGCCTCTGCTTCACAGCTACACGATAACAGGCTTTGTGAGGAAAGGCTCAAGGACCTCCGAGCACTGCAGCGGGGAGAAGCCTGGCTTCTGGTGGAGCAATGGTTTCTAGAAATTAAGAATATTTGGGGCAATAGGGCCCCATTGGCCCCTACCCAGTCACCCAGAACCACGGTGCTGATGGCAGTGTTTGCACCCCAGGAGCCCACATCCATTTCTCATCCCCAGCTGCTCACCCAAGCATCCTGGTGCAAATGCCACGTCCTGACGTCCTTGCCCAGCCACGGAGCTGCCCCCGAACCAGTGCCCAGCCAGGAAAGGCTCCGGTAGCTCAGCCCTGGCAGAGGCTCCTGTTAGCACGTGGCAGTTGTTCTTCCCTTCCCGCTGTAACTTTTAATTAAAATCTACAAAAGGCGAGATAACTAGTCCCTCTGCATAATTGCAGGGAGTAAGTTTTATTGTATGGAAAAGCGGTTTTAAATTTTTAATAGACTTATTTTTAAGTTGGAGCAATACTTTGAAGGGAGCTGTGAGCCCTGGTAACATTATCAAAGGCGAGGAGAGGAACAGAGATGGGTTTATTACATGTTCCCAATAAAACTGTTATTTTAGGGGAGTTTTGTGCTTCCTCCTAATGAGAGATGAAGTGCAGCAGCTTCATTTGCTGTAGGAGGAAAATTAAACCCAAACTGATAACAGGCCCAGCCTCTAGCTTCTGACTTACCTCCCAATTATAAATGAAAGCTCACAGGCATTCCAGAGATGGGACTTGATGTCTACATTAATTATAAATAAATTATCTACACTTAACGTTTAAATGAAATTCCAGATAAAGCTTTATATTTAGAAGAGCATCACCACATAAATATTTATGCCAGGACTCCGGGGCTGCTTGGGTGTGATGCAGGGAGCCACAGCTGTGCAGGACTCAGCCCCACACCCACAATTGGGTTCAAACCCCAAAAACTTCCAGGCAGGAGGGTTGGGACAGCGGGATGTGCATCAGAGCCAGGACATCCAGGTGCTTGCTGCATGCTGGGAACGCCCCCACGCATTCAGGGCTGAAGATGCCAACAGATTTCCCCGGTCTTCCTTCAAACCCTGAGACCCAGCTGGGAGCCAGCATCATGACACTGGTGGCCTCATCCTGGACAGGGGCTTGGTGCTGGCAGCGTCGGTGGTCCCACGCAGGCCTCCAGCTGATGGGTCATCACACATCTCACAGGGGACAGCCAGATGAACAAGGCAGGGGCAGACCTAGGGGGAAAATAACGTGGGTCCGATGCTGGGGGGCACAGCTGTCCCCCTAAGTCCCTCAATGCCACCAGAGCAGCGCACGCCTGCCCCCTCCTGAAGGTTACTCCTGCCTCCAGGGCTCAGAAAATGTCACCGAGGCCAGCTCTACTCCAGCAATAGCAACGGCCACCTCCCTGCAGAACAAGCCTAGTTCTCATTTTCCCTGTCAGCAGCCCCTGGGGGAACAGCAGCCTTTAAAGCAGCCCCCCTGTGGGGTGGGGAGCCTCCAAAACGGCCTCACCTGGCTGTGGGGGCTCAGCTGTGCCCGGCTCTGCTGCCAGGAAGGTGCCGGGAGCCCCAGCTGGGTCTTGGTGCTGCTGGTTTGTGCTGGGGGAAACTGAGGCACAGAACTGCCCATAGACAGCTGCAGAGCTGGTACCCAGGTGTGTTTGTGCCCCCCATGTCTCCATGGGCAAAGCGGTGCCAATGCAAGAGGCGATCTCAGCAATTTTCAGCCCCCTCCCAGCTGTGAGGACAGGGCGTTATCCCTCCCGTCGCGTTTTTCCCAGCTTTGTCTGAGCCACTGTGGAAAGTTTTACGGCTCGCACAGGTTTGCCGTTTAGCCTGGGCTTAAAAGGAGATGTTTTTTACACTTTAATGCCCCTGGAGTGGAAAAAAAAGAAAAGAGAAATTTGACAGGCCCGTGGTGCAGAGAAGCAGTAAAAGAGAAGTAAATAAAAGATGATTGAAATCGCTCAGCCGTCATTGCAGGGGGGAGGGAAGGACGGCAGGAGAGTTCTGTCCCTTCTTATGCTTTGCAGGCTCCTGCCAGCCCCCCCATGCTCCCCGCTTCCTCTGCCACTGTTTGCCAGCCCCACGTGTGCCAAAACAGCCAGAAAGGGGGGCACGGAGAGCCAGAACCCGGGGCAGGTGCCAGGTGGTGTGCTTGAAACCAAACGAATGGCACATGGGGCTGTAAACCCTCCTGCATCGCCGGTCACGGGATTCCTGGTCCCACCCCGACCGTGCTGGAGGGGCCGTGGGGCTGTGATGCTGTGGGGCTGCAGTGCTGTGGGGCCGAGCATCCACAAGCCCGTAACAAAAGGGACAGATTCGGGGTGGCCACAGGTGTCAGCCCGCAGCCACCGCGATGGGACGTGGTGGCACAAAAGGCACAAAAGCAAACCCTGAAGCTTTCCGAAGCCTCTTTAGGACCAAAGAGCACGGCCTGCCCGCTGGGCTCAGCTCTCTGCAGCCTCACGGGTGACCTGGAAAAAATCTGTGGGAAAGCCCTGACTGCAACAGATCCCTCCAGCTCCTCCTGCCACGGCTGCTGCCGCTGGTCCCGGCACCCTGCGTCCCCAGGGACATTCCTGGCCGTGCTGCTTCACCCAGCACATCGAGCATCAGTGACCGCTCGTGCGGAGCATCCCAGCCATAGCACAGCATCCTGGCCACGGCAGGGCACGGAGACCACGCAGAGCACCCTGGCCACACCAGTGTGTCCCAGTCACACCAGTGTGTGCCCACGTGGGCCAGCAGTGAGGTTTCGGCATCGCAGCACCCGGCGCGTTTGGCCAGGAGGTGCGGCGGGGTCACCTTGGGTATCGCAGCGCTGCACAGCCCTCGCTCTGCAAGGGGAGCGGTATCTCATTTCTTCCTCAATTAGCTCCTGATTATCAGTGTCCCAGGGCCCCTTTCCAGGCTCCGTTTAATGCGCCATTAATAATTAATTTCTCAGATAGCAGGAATGCAGCGCGGGGTTAGGGCTTTGTGACTAATAACTGCCGGAGCAGCCCTTGTCTCCAAGGGACAAATGAAGGGAACAAAAAATAAAGAGAAAGAATCAAAGGTAATATGTTTTGTGGCCTTTAATCAAACACCGCATAAAGAGTTTGATTACTCAGGTGAAGAACACACGGCCACGTGTGTGCTTGGTGGCCGCAGGCGGTTCGGCTCCCACACCCTGCTGACACCCCCGCAGCACCACCAGCATCATCCTGCCCCCGTCCCTGTCCCCATCCTCATCCCTACACCTTTCCCTGGGGCGTTGAGAGAAATGGAGGCACCTGGAGGAAAACGGCCACCAAAGCAAAACAGGAGCAGGGATGCGCTGTGCCCCCTCTGGGTGCTGCATGATTTGGGGTCCTGCGAGATCTGGGGTCCTGCACCCAGGGTGGGTGCCCCACATGGGAAAATCCGTGAGGTTCTGCCAGCACAAGCAGATGCAAAACACATCAGAGGGGTTGATGTGTGACACCGGGGGGGCCAGCAGAGCTGCACCCGTGGGTGCGAGGAGCAAGGAACGTGCTGGAGCGGGGACAGCTGCCGAGCAGATGTGCAGGGGTGGTCCCTGCAGGGCCAGCCCCACTCTCAGCACCTCCCGGCTGCCAGGGATCCCCCTGATTTACAGCAGGAACCTGGGGTTTACAGGGATCCGGGGTCTGCTGGGCTGGGGGAAGCTGAGCTTGGGCCCTGGAAAGCACAAGCTGAAGAAAAGTGTGGGTTTTTTTTTGCTTTTTCCTGCAAACAATAAGCAAGGAATAACTCACCCCCCCCACAGCCAGCCAGTGCAGTCACCCTGCTCCCAGAGCAAGGAACCAAATTCAGCAGAACGAGAGAGAGAAAGGGAGAATCTGGGGTCAACATTTAATTATGTAAAGCTAATTTACACCAGCCGATGAAGAGGATCTGTACACCAAATGTTCGTGTTGCATCCCCATTTCTTCTCCCGGTGGATCCCAGCCTGGTTTGCTGGGTGCACTCGCTGGGGGCTTTTGCAGGGCTTTGCTCTGCAACAAGAAGCTCCGGGGGTCCACCAGGACAGGGCAGCTCCAGGCTCCTGGGACCACACTGTCCCAGCTGCCAGCATGGATCCGACCCCAAAAAGGGGATGGGGAGAGGGGGAAAACCAGTGTCAGCCTTGCCGTGCAGCGAGAAAGAGCGCGTCTTGTTGACAGCTGCACATTAAGCGTGACGGGTTTCTGACAGATCCAATTATAAAGCCAGGTCTCAGCAGAATCACAGCCCCGATATTTGGTGCATGAAATCTTCGTTTGGGAATTTTTCAATATTTCAGCTTCGCGGCCCTGGTCCTCTCCCGAGCCTCGGGCCATGCAGACTGCAGCGGTTGTCCCTGCCTTTCACCCCTCTTGTGCTGCATCCCCTCCGTTCCTGGTCTGCTGATGCCCAAACCAAATGCAGAGGAGCCACAGCACAGCCGAGCCCCCGTACCTACGATCAGGGACCTGGCTGCCCTGGAAATACTTCTTGCAATTGAGGAGATTTAGCCCAAGAGGGAAGCCGGCTGGAGCCCCGGTGGTGCTGTGGTTCCAAGAGCCGTCAGGTCTGTGCTGAGCGCAGGGCTGAAGCTGCACCGGTTCTTTTTATCCAACACATGCCCTGGGTGAGAGGTTTTTTGTTATTATTATTATTTAAATAGCAGCTGAGAGGGCAGCATTGTGCCCCGGTGCTGACCGTGGGTGCTGTGATCGCAGGTGGGGAGGAAACTTGGGCTAAAAGCAGCCAAGTTTGCAGCATCAAGATCCGTGCTGCGTCAATTTTCCCCCGGCTCTGAGATCTGGGAGCTGCTGGGAAGAGAGATTTTTCTCCTGCACCTGCAAAGCTGCTTCATCCTCTGCCGGCCACAGCTGAGCCCAGGCAAGCAGGAACAGCGGGGAGGAAATCGCCGGTTATGGCTTGGCCACGTCCCTCGTGGATCTGGGAGCCTCCCCTTGCCAGCCTTGGCTCTTGTGGCCTCCTCGAGGAGCCTCTGACTTGCCCAGGTTCAGTCTCTGAGTGGGACCAGGAGCTGGCCCCGTGTCCCCACAGCACCTTGGGCACACATCCCCCGTGCCACCGGCACTGCTGGCATCACCCGTCCCCACGCCAGGGAGCTGCTGTAGCCCGAGCAGAAAGAAACCTGCAGTGGTTTTATTTCCTGCTTCCCCTCTTGGGGCAGGAGGGAAATTGTTTGATGCTAATCCCCTTGTTTAATCCAGCAGCAACCTGACATGAGAACAGTCACGATTAATTCCCCGGCGGGGAATCGTCAGAGGTGCAGCAGGCGGTCAGGGGACTGCGGAGAGGAGCGAGATGAGGAGGCTCCTGCACGAGCTGGGAGAGGAGAGGGGAGATAAAAGCAGCGTGAGAAGAAGGCGTTTGGTTTTGGGGATCAAGTTGCTCCATGATGAGCAGCTTTCACCAGGCTGGAATTTTCCTTGTTACGGAAAGGGACGCTTCAGCTGTCCTGGGAAAGGTCACCTCTGCGCGCCCAGGCTCCAGCCAAGACACCATGAGGTTAAGATGTGCCTGGGAAGCAAATTTAGCCCCTTTGCCTCCGCTGCCACCAGATCGCTCCTGCTGCTGCCCAAGACCTCATCCACTCGGGGTGGGATGCAGCAGCCCCCCCCGGTCACATCCCCAGCCCCAAGCATCTCCTGCAGAGGGGCACCCAGGGCTACTGCTGCTGCAGCCGCTCTGCGCCCTCCCTGCTGGAGTTCTGCACCTAATTTTGAGTTTCAATTTGCCTGACTTTATCTCCAAGCCCTCGGTTCTTATTATTCCTCTCTCTGCAAAGTTAAAGAGCCCTTTAATACCTGGCACTTTTCTCTCTGGGAAGGTACTCGCGCCCTGTAATCAAGTCACATCTCAGGCTACTTTTCGGTAAGCTAAACAGATTGAGCTCTAAGGCTCCGTTAAATACCCAGCCTCGGGAAGGGCCAATCTGAGAAGCTTCCAGGCAGAGCGGAGCAGAGGGTTTTTATTTTTTTATTTTTTCCCAGCTGGCGCATTGAAAGGTGAATTGCTGCCTTCTGATGTACTGACGATAAATGAAATGGGCTGTATAAAAATAAATCATTGTGCTGCCCTGGCTCTGGGGAGGTCGGTGAGCGCACGGCTGCAGGAGGCATGGGGATGCTGGCAAAGGAGGAACCCGGTGCTCCTGGGGCTGGGGGCCCGGCCCATGCCCAACCCTCACCTTCGGGAAGCTCACCTGCAAAGGAGAGGGTAAAAAACACCTTCGTGGTGCTTTTAGCAGCAGCAGAAGTTGCTGCTGCAGCTGTTTGCTCCGGGTCTAATGGTGCCTGACTGCGCTTACAGGCAGGGAGTTATGACGGCCGGGAACGTAAGTGCATCGGGGAGCTGAGATAAGCAAAGATGCTCCGAGCCACAGGCTTAAATCCAGAGGTTATTGACGGGGGACGTGTCGGCGTGCAAGGACTGGCCCAGCAGCCCTCGCTAATGCCTGTTTATCGACAAGGCAATTGGAGTGATGAAGTGGGGCTCTCGATTTGTTTTAATCACAGGACAAGCTGGCCCTGGGCTGCGCAAGGAGGTGGGAGCAGAGGGTCTCCTGCAGGCTGGGGGCTGCTGGGGCTGGGGACACACTCGGGCAGCCCCATGGCATGTGGACGTGGTCAGACAGGGACTTTCAGCCTCTCCATATCCCCATGACTCTGACACCAGTGCAGCAGCACGCTCCAGTCCCAATAGATGCGGGAGTGACCCCAATTGCTGATCAGAGGGGAGAAGGCAGCTCCTCCACCCCGGGGTGAGAATGCAGGGATGGAGATGCACCCCCAAGGGTGGCATTACCGGGAGGAATGGGCACGGGGCAGAGCTGGCGAGGGAGAAGCCTGCAGACTTCAGCTCCGAAGGACGCCGGCTCTGAAGGACACCAGCCAAGGTCACAGCAGCAATCGCTGCAGCTCGGCTGCTCCCTGCCACAGGGCCCAAGGTGCCTGAGCTCCCAGGAGGGAGAAGCCAAAGGGGGCTGGTGTTAAACAGGGCTGGGGGCGGAAAGCAGAGGCTGAGTGCAGACCATGAGGTACCTGTAAAGCCCACGGAGCCCCACACAGCAATGATTTCCTTACCCTGTATCCCACGGGGTCAGGTGCGCCCCTAAAGATGGGCAGGTTTGGATCAGTGTTGCTGAAGGTTTGAGGGAGTAAAAGGGGTAAGGGGCCAGCCAGAGCCATCCAGGCTGGAAGGAGGCCGTACTGCCCAGTGCCGCGGGCCCCCATCAGGTTACCTCCTAGCCTGCATTCTCCAAACCCAAATCAGGGCAATTAGAGCTTAGCAAAATGATCCGGGGGCCCCGCAGGAGGGCTCTTGCTTGGGGAGAGGCAGGAGAGGCCATCGCAGCCCGCAGAGAGCTGCAAATAACTCCAACGGCCTCATTACCTACTTTCTGATGAACAGGAGTTGGCTTTCGTGCTCCCCCCGGGGCTACCACCACCTGGAACTGGGCTGTGCCCCCGCACGGGGGGGGGAGCTCCCCATTTACTCGTGTCCCCCCCCTCTCAGGACCCTCGAGGCGCACGGCGAGGTCCACGCGTGGCAGCCCCGCTCCGTGTCCCCACTACCCCTGAACCCCAGCATCGCCCCCCCGGGGCCGTTCCCCGGCCGCCGAGCACCGGCACCGGGCGCTGGCTTCCCTCTAGCGACCGGAGGGAGGAGAGCAAGGACGGGGAGCCCCGGGCCAGGACCAGGGCACAGCACCCCCAGCCCGGAGCAGGATGAGCCAGGCGGGGCAGCTCAGCACCCCCTTTATGCTGGGTGCCCCATTTCAGCCCCTCAGCCCTTTAATTTCTGCACAAGGGGAGATCCCCCTGAAGCTCCAGGATGGGATTTTGCGGTGCTGAGCCGTGCTGGAGGGTCCACAGCTCGCTCTGCTCCGCTGCCCCCCGGGTGGGCGAGGTGCTGGTGGCTGCACAGAGGGGTCCGGCTGCGGCAGCCCCATGCAAACAAAGTGCTCCCCAGGCAAGGGGGCTGCTGGTGGGGACCCTGGCAGAGCCAACGCGGTGTGCAAGGGCTGCCAGGTGGGTGATGCTGTGGTCCAGCTCCATGCAACGTCCCAGAGCCTTCCCATCGAGTTCTGCCGAGGGCAGGAGGCACAAAGACGTGGGCTGCCCCCAGCAAGGGCTGCCTGCCTCCTACCGACCTGCACGCAGCGAGTTTCCACGATGAACGAGACCGCACAGCGTCGCCTTCATGCCCAGCATGAACACGTTTTTAATGCGGGATGGTTGAATTCATAAAGCAGAGAAATGCCGGAGTGCATCTCAGTCCCGTGTCAGATGCCTGGTTCCCTAAGCGGGGTCCTGCATCGGCTGTGGGGACAGCCCCAGCGCCCTGCGGGGACACGAGCGGCTGGCCAGCAGGCACCAAGGGCTCGGGAGCTTTTCCATCCCCATGCTTTGTCCTTTATCACCACCCTGCAGCTGCTCCCCTGGGATTGTGCCCTGAAATGGGCACAGCGAAGCCTTCTCCCCCCGCAGCCACAGGCTCTAGGAAGGGTTGTTCTAGCGGCTCAGGCTGGAAAGGGAAAGAGGAGCAAGTGCAGCTGCCCGTCTGCGTGGGCCTGGGGGGATTGCCCCATGGCGAGGGGGGTAGGGAGGGTCCCTGTGGTCTGGGAATAGTCCTGAGCGAGCTGGCTCTAGAAGGACTCGTCCTCCTGGATGCTGGAGCAGTACTCAACGTAGTCAAACTCCTTGATGGGGAACGTCACGCTGCTCCACTTCTTGTACCTCCTCTTCTCATCCGGGGTCTCCACCACGAAGTTTTTGATGCAGAGAATGGGCAGCTTGACGTGCTGGTAGATCATCTCCATTCCCCACTCCTGCGTGGACGGGGAGGGGACGGTCACCACCGCGTGCTGCAGCACACCAGGCTGCAGGGCCGTGCCTGCGACCCCACGGCTGGGTGCTGGAGGCAGCTCCCTCCTCCCAGGGCACGTCCCAGGGCACAGCTGCCCACATCCACGTCCCATACACGTGGCACAAAAGAGGCATGTGCTGAAGGGAAAGGCAGCCCCAATTCCTTGGCCAGGAGGTGATGCACAAGGCGAGTGGCACAGCCCAGGGGTGAGCAGGGGGGATTGCTGCAGCCCTGCTCACCTGCCTGCACCCGCTGCACATGACGCGGCACCCAGGCTCCCAGTCCTTGAACGTCCGTGCGAAGCTTATTTTCCCCAACGAGACCGTGTAATAACACCTGCAAGGAAAGGGCCAAAAAAACACCCTGAGGAGGACGGTCCGGGGGACAAAACCCCATCAGCACTTATGCTACGGTAGTCATGCAGCCCCACAGTGACCTCTCCAGAACAATGTCCCCAGGCTGCTGCCACCCCTGCCCGTCCTGCACAGAGCCACAGGGTGGCTCATGTGGGTGACACCTGAGAGCCGGCCTCTGCCTGCTGGCTCCTACCTGAAGTTGGGGTTGATGTTCACGTGGTGCATGCCCTCCACGGTGCGGATGTCGCTGCCGCAGCACACGGCCACGTTGCAGTTGACGCAGTAGAAGAAAACGTTGTCCGGGTCGTGCAGCCGCCGCCTCTCGCTGATCTTGGCTTCTTTCACGTGCCAGCCGATGACGGCATTGCGCTGCAGCTCCGCGACCTGCAAAGAGGGCAGGGGAGGCGAGACAAGGGGGAGGATGGGGTCAGCACGGGGTAACAGGGACAGACTGCAGACGCAGCAGGAGACGTGGCCATGGAGGGATGTGCCGTCCTGGAGAGCATGAGCTGCACAGGGGGACAGATGCATGCTGCCCTCTGAAGCTCCTGCCATCCCTTCCCAGGAGCTGGTGCTGCCCCAGGGGGAGAGCAGGCAGCCCAAACCAGGGCACAGAGAGGGCTGTGCCCATCAGCAGCCAGGGGAAGGAGCTGTTTGGCCCTCCGCAGCGCTCACCTTCTGGCGGTACTCGCGCTCGGGCATGGCCTGCACCGCCCGGATGGCCTTCTCCATGAGCTCCACCAGGTCCTCGTTGAGCAGCTCTCGGGTGACCTCCCTGCTGTTGGCTTTGGCCAGCACAGAGTACACGCTGTTCTCGGCACGGGCACGGCCCCGAGCCTGCAGCAGAGGGGCCAAACGCTGCGGTCAGCAGGGGAGGGCCGTGGCCGACCCCCTTGTGCTGAAGGTCCCGCAGGGCACATCACGATCCTCCCGTGCCGCCGCGCCTCTGCAAGGCTCTGCCTGGGGTCAGGCTCATCCCCAAAGAGCTGTCAGAGGATGCTCGGGGTGTAATGGGGTCCCCACGTGCCCCCCAGGTGGCTTTGGGGCATCCCAGCAGGGACCAGGCAGGGTGGCTGGGCGCTACCTGCACCATAGCGATCTCGTTGGTCATCAGCCCGTAGCGCACCACGATGTTGCACTTGGGGATGTCCAGGCCCTCCTCGGCCACGCTGGTGGAGAAGAGCAGGTTAAGGTCTCCTTTGCGGAACTGCCTGATCACGTCCTGCTGCTCGTTCTGAGGGGACAAAGGGGTAAATGCTCCGGGGCTGCTCCTGGAGCTGGTGCTGTGTAGGGTTCTGAGCAGCACCCCCAAAGCGTGCGGAGAGGTAGGGCCAGACCCCATCCAGCTCCTTCCCATCCTCAGGGCTGCAGAAATGCTCCC
Source organism: Nettapus auritus (assembly GCA_011076525.1). Taxonomy (NCBI): domain Eukaryota; kingdom Metazoa; phylum Chordata; class Aves; order Anseriformes; family Anatidae; genus Nettapus; species Nettapus auritus. Next base: position 3,852,689 of record CM021791.1, on the reverse strand, counting down.
GCCCCAGGGCAGTAGCACAGTGGGTTTCGGCACATCCCGATCCCCTCACCTGCGTCATGTGCCTGGTCTGGTTGCTGTAGCCGGCCCCGGTGAGGACGGCCGCCCTGATGTGCTGCCCGTCCAGCTCGGCCGCATCCTGCAGCCAGCTGAGCAGGCTGTAGGCGCTCTGCCGGGTCTTGGTGAAGACGATGCCCCGAGAAGAGCTCTGGGGCTGGAAGTTCTCCCGCAGGATCTCCTCCAGCTTGTTCAGCTGGGGGTTCTCGTAGAGCTGGCACCCAGCGAGCGCCAGCAGGCTCGTCCTGTTCTCTGCACAGGCAAGAGGGGTGTGAGGGGTGCTCCGCACCCCCAAAACCAGCCCACACCCGCCCTGCTGCACCCCCCAGGGCCCTTCTTTTACCCTCAAAGGTGGTGGCCAGGAAGCGCTCGGTGGGGTCCTTCATGTCCCTCTCCATGGCGTAGAACTGCTGCAGGTACTGGAAGGCGTCAACCATGCGCACCGTGTCGTTGATCAGCAAGGCGTCGTTGTACTTGCGCAGGTGCAGCGCACACACCCGCGTCTTGCGACAAAACCTCTCCGCCGCTGGCGAGGGAACGGGGACCGGCGTGCTGACACCCGGCCCCTGCCAGCCCGGTGTCCTTCACCACCCCGTACCGCCTCCTCCTCACCTCTCTTCTCCAGCTCCACCACCTGCTGCTCGTAGGTCTGCGTGCCGAAGTCCCGCGGCAGCCCCGCCGTCTCCATGTGCTGCTGGATCTGCGCCATGATCTTCTTCAGCCGCTGGCCGAAGGGGTCCTGGGAGCAGAGAGGGGCTCAGAACCCAGGGGGTCGGGGGCATTGCTCCGGGGGTGCAGCCGGCTGGGTTGGGGTTAGGGGTGGTTTGCGCGGCAGGACGCGGATGGTTATGGGATCCCCTGCACTGAAGCTCTGGTTTGCTGATTCCTTCAACCAGCCTGAGCTGGGTGGACAGGGGGACTCCAAGCAGCCGGGGAGGACCCCCCCCCCAACTCAGCAGGGCCCGGGGGCAATGCCGCGGGCTCGACCTGCCACCCCTCACCCATTCTCTCTCCTGGCACAGGTCGTACTGCTTCGTGGGCTGGGGCACTTGTCTCTGCAGGTGCTCCTCGTGCTCCTGCGCCGACGCGATCACCTCGGTGTCCAGGTTGGCGCAAATCTGAAAGGGGAGAGCCCCAAAACCCAGCCCTGAGCCCTGGCATCCCCGCACGACGTTGGGTGCTCGCTGGCACCCAGCGCCACCACCACACACCCCGCTGAACCCCAGGCTGGGGGGGCGCAGCACCCACCTGCAGGATGTGCTCCACGGCCCCCTCGAAGGAGGTTTTGCCCCCGGTGCCAGGGGACGCCGTCAGGCCCAGGATCTGCGGCAGGTCCCGCTGCCCGCCGAGCTTGCGCTGGAGGTAATTCAACATGATCTTGTTGTAGACGGCCTCCTTGTGCGTGTGGTGGCACTCGTCTATCACCAGCAGGGAGAAATCTGCACCGGGGCGAGGGAAGAGAGCGGGGTGAGCAGCACAGGACGTGCCAAGGAGGGTGTCCCAGCCAGTGGGGGGTCCCAGCCCATGGGGGGTCCCAGCCATGGGGGTCCTTTGCCCACCCGTCAGCTCCACGCGCGCGTCCTCCTCCCGGCTCAGCAGCGCGTTGTGCAGGATCTGGGCCGTGCAGATGACGACGTCGCTGCGCTTCACCACCTGGCCGAAGAAGCACTTGTGGCTGCTGTCCCCGCTGATGGCCGTCACCCTGAAGGTGCCCTTCAGGACGTGGAACTCCTCCTTGGCGTGCTGCTCCACCAGGTGCACCTACGCCCACCGACCCCATCAGATCCGAGCCGGGACCACCGCCCGGCGAGCAGCCGGCGCTGTCACCCCCCCGTTATCTCCCAGGGTAGGGGACGGGGACCCTGGGCCACCTTGTTGACCAGCACGGCCACCCTGCCGTCCCGTCGGCTCTCCAGGTGCTTCCAGCAGACGTGGACGGCGGCGCGGGTCTTGCCGGCCCCCGTGGGCAGCCAGATGATGCAGTTGCGGCCTCGCAGGGCTGGGGCCACGGCTTCGCGCTGGTACTCACGCAGCTCCATGGTCGGTGGCACCGGTCACGGTTAGGAAACCAAACCCGGGGAGTCGGTGAGGGGGGAGCCCTCTTGGATGCGATGCCGGGCTGGGATGAAGCGAACCGAGCCAAACCGAGCCGTGCCAAGCCCAACCGAGCTGCCGGCTCGCACCGACCCCGGTCCTGATCCCAGTCCCCGCCCAGCTCGGGAACAGAAACCGAAAGCAGGAGGAGCTGCCGCAGCCTTTCCCAGCACCCCGCCCAGCGCACTCCCACCCATCCATCTGCACCCCCCCAGTTCAAACCAGCGCCTCCCCAGCCCCTTCACACCCCCCACTCGAGCCTGGTGCACCCCCAGCCGTCTGCACCCTCCAGGTCCCCCCGTGCCCCCAACCCATCCACACCCCCCCATATCGGCCCAGTGCACCCCCACCCATCCATCCGCACCCCCCCCCCAGTTCAAACCAGTGACCCCCTAACACAACACTTGAGCCTGGTGCACCCCCAGCCATCTGCACCCTCCTGTTCCCCCCATGCCCCAAAATCCATCCACGCTCCCCCCAGTTCATCCCAGTGCCCCCCACCACACCACCCAGGGGACCTGGAGCTTTCCCCCCCTCCTCCTCTGAGGTTTGGGGGGGCCCCACTGCAGGGCCAGACACAAGGGGGCAGCTGGATGTGCACAAGTACATTTATTAAAAAAAATAAAACAAAAAAAACACAACAACAACCCAAATAAAAAAAAAATCACATGGAATGGGTGGACGGGAAGGGCTGGATGGGGTCCGGTCCACCCCCCCAGTGAGGACCAGCACCCCACCACCAAGGACAGCCATGGGCAATAAGGCAGCAGGCGACCAAGCAGGGGGATAAATTAATGCCACCCCCCCCCCCAGCCCTGCTCCCATGGGGTAAACGGGCATGAGGACAAGGGGAGGGGGGGCAAGAAAGGATGTGAGCAAGAGCCAGCCCCGCAGCCCCCTGCTGAAGCTGGCTCAGAACCAGGGCACAGCAAGAGCCAGGATGGGACCCCCCCAGGTGCCCTCAGCAAGGCGAGGGGGAGATGATGGGGAGGCAGCAGGAGCAAGGACCCCCCCTCCCCTGAGCCCAGGAGCGGGGTCTCTGCCCCGCAGCGGGCAGGGGGGGTCCTGTTGTACATTCAAGAAGTGGGGCAGGCGCTGCCTGTGCGTGGACGGGAGCAGGAAGTCCCTGCAGAAACCCAAAGCTGGGGGGGGGGGGGACCCTGCCTTGGCACTGAGACAGTGGGGGGGCCCTGCCCTGGCACCCAGAGCAGGGGGCAGAAGGCACAGCCCCAAGGGACAGGCAGCAAGGCAGCTCTGCTCCGATCCCCCCTGCCCCTCAGGTTCCCCCAGGCATTGGGGGGCTGCCAGTGCAGGGATAAACCCCAAACCCCCCCAGGAGGGAACACCCCAGACCCCCCCAGGCTGTTCAGCAGCAGCAAACCCCAGGAGCACGGCTGCTTCCCCCGGGGGGGCGGGGGTCTGCCAGCCCCAGGAATCCAGGCCCACCCCCCTCTACTTGTCGATGAGCCCCCCCTCCTTGAGCTTGAAGTAGAAGAACTTCTCCAGGGTGTTGGCACACTTGCAGTAGTCACTGTCGGGGGGGTTGTACTCGCGGCAGTTGGTGATGATGCGCTGCAGGTCGGCGATGAACAGCTTCTTGGTGACGTAGTAGCGGTTCTTCAGGCGCTCCGTCATCGTCTTCAGGTCTGGGGGAAAGGGTCAGGACCCCCCCCCCCCAAGCACATTCCCATGCCCCCCACCCAGCCCTGCCAGCAGGATCCCCTCGGGTCGCCAAGCCAGACACAAGCAGGGGTCCCCAAGGGGTGCCCCCTCTCTCTCCTACCTCCCTCTGAGGATGTCCCAGCACCCCAACAGCGAACCCCCCTCCCCACCACAGCCCCCCCGCCACCCACCGATGGGGAAGCGGATGATTTCGTAGTAGTCCGGCGCCTCCGACTTCTTCACCGGCTCCATGAAGGGCCACGCGCTGGGGTGGGTCTGGGGAGTTGGGCACAGGTTACCACGGGGGTCCTGCTCCCCAAATAACCCCATCCGCAACCCAGGCAGAGCTGGGAGCCGTGCTGGGCTCACCCTGCCTGCCCCCCACAAGGGACGGGGAGGGGGTGAACGGGACGGCAGCGTGGCCCCGCTCCCCACCTTGATCTGGGCCAGGAGGTTCTTGAGGGTGTTGTAGAGCTGGTCCGGGTCCTTCAGCTCCTTGCTGCAGGGCAGAGCGGAGCCATCAGCACAGAGCCCCTCAGCACCAGCCTCCGGCTGCAGGGGACATGACCCAGGAGCCCCCAGGGGACGCAGCCCCCCACCGGGCACCACTCACCCTTTCTCCTTCCCCAGAGGTTTCCAGCCCGTTTCTCCTGGAAGAACAAGGCTCAGCATCACCCCAAAGCCCTGCCCTCAGCCAGCGGGCGCTCAGCACCCTACTGCGGGGTCAGGACGGGGCCCTCTCCCCGGGGACCCTCCGGCACCCAGGCAGCACGGAGCAGCGCTGCCTGCCCGAGGGACTCACGGATGCCGGGGACGCTCTCGATGGGGATCTGCCGCACGCCCTCCTTGAAGCAGGTGAGCCCCGGGTACACCTTGCGGATCTGCGCCTGCTTCCTCTCGATCAGCTTCTTGATGATCTGCGGTGGGAAATAGGGGACATCAGCGGGCACTGCAGGATGCTCTGGGCAACCCCCAGATCCAAGGAGCGAGGCCGCACCCTCCTCCTGCCCAGGGCCAGCTCTCGCCACTGGAAGTGCCGACGAAAATCCCAAAGTGACCCTTTTGCTGCCCTGCAAGCCCATTTCCAGGGAAGACGCCGGCCTTTGGGGACCCCAAAAGGGAGGTGATGGGGATATTCAAAGGATGGCTCCCATCCAGCCCCCTCTTAGGGTCCCCAACACCTCCCTCCTTGGGGTCCCCATCACCTCCCCACCCTTGGGGCAGGTCAGAACGAGAACAGCCCGGCAGCCTCCCCCCGAAGCAGCACCTCCTTCTGCTTCTTGATGATGTGGGAGAGCTCGGTGTAGGGGATTCGGGGGTTCAGCTCGCACTCCATCAGCGTCGCCCCCTCGTAGTCCTTGATGTAGCCCAGGTAGCGGCTCTTGGGGACCTTGATGTCCTTGGAGAAGCCCTGGGGGGTGGGGGGAGAGGGAAGGTGGGACGGGGCTCGCAGGCAGGGGATCGAGGCCGAGGGAGGGAGCCCCAGCAGGGGAAGGAGCCCACCTGCTTCTTGAAGTAGCCGATGGCGTACTCGTCAGCGTAGGTGAGGAAGTAGAGGATGTTGTGCTTGATGTGGTACTCCTTCAGGTGGTTCATCAGGTGCGTCCCGTAGCCCTGGGGGAGCCGCTGTGAGATGGAGAGGTCCCCCCCCAAGGCCCCCCCACACTCCCCCAAGACCCCCCCAAAGGTGCCAGGACCCCACCACCACACGTAGCAGCGTAATGCCTGTAGGGCACCCACTCCCACCGCAGAGCTGGCACCATCCCGGCACCCGCTGGAGCTGGCACAGCACCATCCTGCCCCCCCCCCCCCCCGGCGGCCCCCCCCGGGCCCACCTTCACTTGCTCGTTGGACGTCACGGCGCAGAAGACGATCTCCGTGAAGCCCTGCGTGGGGAACATGCGGAAGCAGATCCCCCCGATCACTCGGCCGTCCTTGATGAGAGCCAACGTCTTGTGCTTCCTGAGGGGGTTTCAAATCCGAGGGTGAGACGGAGAGACCCCAAAACCACCCCCCCTTAACCCCCTCTCCAGCCACCCACGGGTCAAAGACGAGGCGGGTGATGTACTCCTTGGGCATGCGGGGCAGCTGGTGGGAGAAGACGTTCTGCAGGCCCACCAGCCACATCAGGATCTTCTTGTTGGACTTCTGCGAGAGCGAGTTGCCGATGACGTGGAACTCGATGATGCCGCGCCGCTCCTCCAGCCGCGCCGTCTCGTCCCGCGCCGCGTTCGCCGACAGCAGGCTGGTCTGCGGGGCAAGGGGGGAGCAGCTCTGATCCCCCCCCTTCTTCTTCCAGGGACCTCGGAGCCCTCCCACAGCACCCTAAATCGCTGGCTGCGCCCCCCAGAAGCGCTGTCTTGGGCCCCCGTACCTCGGGGCCCAGCATGGCAGCGGGGTCGGTGATGGTCAGCATGACCTCGTTCACCAGCTCCATGGGGATGTCGCCCATCACGCGGATCCTCTTGGCGTCCTCCAGCGTCAGGCTCTCGGGCAGCTTCCGCTTCTCCCCTGGGGAAAGGGGGAGCAGCACCTCAGGCACCAGGACCCCGAGGAGCCCCACCGGGACCGAGGAGCCTCGTGCTGGCCCTACCCGGCATGGGTTCCGGCGTGCCGGCGTCCATGCTCGCGGCAGAGCTGCTGGTGCTGAGCTTCTTGCTGAAGAGCGGCGTGCTGGGCACGGCCACGGTGCTGACGGCAGCTGGAGGAGGGATGGACACCCGCGATGGGAACACTCATGACGGATCGGAAGCGCCTCATCCACGCTGCAGGAGTGTGGGCAGCGGCTTCCCCAGCACCCCATAGCCCCAGCACCGAGGTACCTGGGCGCGACACCAGCTGGGCACCCTCGGTGGCCGGCACGGTGAAATCCGCCTCCCAGATGGGCGAGTTCTCGCCGTAAATCTCCTCCTCCAGCATGGACAGGAACCTGGCGGGGAGCCGTGCGTCGGGTAGCCAGAGGGAGCTGGATGCACGCAGCCCCGGGGAGCTGGAGCAACACAACGGCCTCACCAACGGCGTCCCCGCCTCGGGCACCTACTTGGGGAAGTGGGTGAGGATCAGCGTCCGCTTCTCTGGCACCAGCTTGTCCTTCTCCACCCGGAACTTCTCCAGCAGCTGCCGGCGGGTGACGGTGAAGATGGACTTGAGGAGGCTGCGCCCGAAGACGTGAGTGGTCTCGTAGCGGGGAAGGCTGTCACAGCTCTGTGGCACGTGGCAGTAGCACAGCCACCTAGGGGACAGGAGAGCACGGGCTGTGGTGACCCCTCAGCTTCAGGACAGCTGCACGAGTCCTCCTCGGAAAGCAGAGACCCCATGGGGGTCATGTCCCATGTTATTTGGGAGCACAACATCCGGACCCCAGCTCCGGGAGAGCTGGCAGGGCTCAGAGACACGAGCGAGAGCTTCCACAAAGGACAGGAGCAGGGGAGCAGCTCCTTGGCCCCCAAGCCAGGGCTGGGGAGAGGCGGAGGATGCGAGGTGTCCCCATCGGAGGCTGCCCCCCTCCCTCACCTCGTGTAGTTGACCTTGTAGGTGGCCACGTCGTCGTTCTGCGAGCGCTGCCGGAACTGGGATGGCGTCTCCAGCTTCCAGTAGTTGAGACAGAGCAGGAACATCTTGGAGAGCTCGTACATGGTCTGCCGCTCCTTGGGGGGCAGGTGGCTGAACTTGTACTGCACGAAGTTCAGGACTCCCTGGGGGGGGGAAGAAAAGGGGGCATGGGGGCACGGGCCGGGGGGGGATACCCGACGGGTACGGCGAGCCTCACCTGCTCGATGTTGGGTTTCTCGAAAGGGGGGCTCCCCAGTGAGCCCTCAACCACCGGCTGGCTCATTTGCAGGATGCACTTCCTGAGGAGCTGCAAAAAGCCCGTCAGCCCCCGGCACTTGTTTAACGCCCGCTCCTTCCCTGGAAATCCCAGGAGAACCGAACGCGGGACGGCATGTAGCACCCGGGAACGAGGCGGATTTATGGGATCAAAGCGGGGCCAGTGGGACACATCAAAGCCCCAGATAAAAAATAACAAGTCCCAGGAGGTCGGGGGGAGAGGGCCAGCCCCGGACGCACCTTGAACAGGTAGAAGTAGACCTGCTTGGTGTCCGTGTCCTCCTCCTTGTGCACCGACATGAAGAGGTTCTCCACGTCCACCACCATGCCCAGCAGCCGGTTGATCTCCTCCTCCGAGACGTTCTCCAGGTGGGATACGTGGTCGGCTGCAGCGAGGAGGGCACTGCGGTGAGACCCCCACCCCCCGACGTCGGGGTCCCAGGAGGGTCCTGGGGGGGGGTCTCGGGGGTTTGGGGTTACCCAGCGCGTGGCTGCAGCTGCGGCAGGGCTCACTCAGGTTGGTAACCGGCTGCTGCAGGTCCATGCGGGGGGCCGTGGGGGGGTTGGGGTTCTTCCAGCCGTTGCACTTGCAGGCATCGTTGGCCTGGGACGAGGGACGGGGAGGGCATCGCGCCGCAGCCCCGCGTGCTGCCCCGTGCTAGGGCTGCTACCCTGGGGGGGGGGGCAGCACTCATCCTGCCCCCACATTCTCACCATGCCCATGCACAGCCCTGCGTCCTCTGTTGTACTTGTTGCCTGTGTGTGGCTCAGCACCAACTCCTGCACCTCCTGCCCAGCTCAGCACCCTACTTCTGCACCCCTTATTCAAGCACAGCCCCTTCTTCATGGCTCAGCACCCTTCTCCTGCAGTGCTCAGCACTCTGCACCTGCACCCCCTGCACAAGCACAGCTCTGCACCCCATCCTGCCCAGCTCAGCACCCCATTACTACACCCCTAATCCATGCAAGGCCCCACACTCCCTACTGCTCAGCTCAGCACCCTGCTCCTGCACCCCCTGCCTGGCTCAGCATCCTGTTCCTGCACCCCCTGCACATGCACAGCTCTGCACCCCCTTCTGCCCAGCTCAGCACCCCATTCCTCCACCCCTTACTCATGCACAGCCCCACACCCCCTCCCGCTCAGCACCCTGCTCCTGCATCCTTTACCTATGCACAGCCTCAGACCCCCTCCTGCTCTGCTCAGCACCCTGCTCCTACCCGACTCAGCATCCTGCTCCTGCAACCCTTACGCCCTCCTGCACGGCTCAGCACCCTGCTCCCGCACCCCCTGCCCATGCACACCCCCTTACCCCATCCTGCCCAGCTCAGCACCCTCCTCCTGCACCCCTTACCTATGCACAGCCTCAAACCCCCTCCTGCTCAGCACCCTGCTCCTACGCGGCTCAGCACCCTCCCCCTGCACCCCTACCCATGCACACCCCCTTACCCCATCCTGCCCGGCTCAGCACCCTCCCCCCGCACCCCTTCCCCACGCACACCCCCTTACCCCATCCCGCCCAGCTCAGCACCCCACGCCCAGCCCCGCACCCCCTCGGGGGCCGTTCCCCCGCGCCCACCTTGCAGGCGGAGAACACCCCCAGCTTCTCCAGCTTCTTGCCGCGGGGGAAGCCGCGCACCTGCGCCTTGCGCTGGCTCGCCCGCTGCTGCTGGCTGAGCCCTGGCCGGGCCGGATCGCTGGACCCTGCCCCTCCCGTAGCACCGGGAACGGCTCCGGTCCCGCTCCCGGTTCCCCCGCTCGGCGTTGCCGCCGTGCCGGGAGCCGGCGGGGGTCTCCCGGGCTGCGCGGCCTCCGGCTCCGCCATGCCGGGCCCGGCGTGCGCTCCGAGCTCACTGCGCCTGCGCGCCGGGCACGCCGGGATCGGTAGTCCGGAGAGAAACGGGGGTGGCCCCGGGGCTCCCGGGACGGAGGAGCCGGGGTTCACGGGCCGTAGGGCTCCGCTCCCTCCCGGGGCTGCGGGCTTCGTGGCCCGGCCCCCCAGAAGCGAAACCGGGGCCCAACGCGGCCCCATAGACTCGAGGTTCCAGTCCAGTCTGGGTCTGGCCCGGTAACGAGGGGGGGAGCCGCCGGGGGAGGGAGGGGCGGGGGCACGGAGCGAGGGGAGCCTGGGGCCGGAGCCCGGGGCCGGTGCCCGGTGCCCGGGGTGGCGGTAGCGGGCGCTGAGCGCCCCGCGCTGCATTACCACATATGGAGCGCGGCCACACCCCTCTCCCCGCCCACTCTGCCTAATACGGAGGAAGGCCACGCCCACATTTTCCCATAAATGGATGAAACCCCGCCTCTCGGCGGTCTGTCCTCTGTGAGGCCTCACCCGCCGGTTGCGCCACGCCTCCTTCGCCGAATATGGGGCGTGGCCCCGCCTCCGTTCCCATGGTATGCATGAAAGAGACCGCCCCTATGCCCATATACGGCAAAACACGCCTGTATCTCAATAGGGGGCGTGGCTTGGCGGCTGGAAGGTTCGCGCCAAGCCCTGTGGCGCCTGGAAGGTGCCGGCAATGGCGCGGGGGGGGGACACGGGGCACGGCTCGGCTCGGCCCGGCCCGGCCCGGCTCGGCTCGGACCGGCACAGCTCGGCCCGGCTCGGCTCGGGTGCCACGGCTCCAGCCCCGAGATCCTAGGGCTGCATCCCCCCAGGGTGCTGGGGCACCCAAGGGTGCTGCCGCCTGGGCTGCAGGGGGGGCTGCTCGGGGCCCCGCAGGGGACAGGGCCCCCCCAGCCGCGCTCCTCCACCAAGAGGAAGTGGAGGTCGCGGCTGTGCCCCCGGCTGCTTGGCCCCGGTTCCTTTACCCTTGCTGCGTGGGCATGGTGGGGAGCACAGGGGGGTGGGAAATCCAGTAAGTCACAAGCCACGTGTGTAAAAGTCACAAATATTTATTAAATATCAAAAAAATTCCACGCGTTTTGGCCAGAGACCCCCTCCCCTCAACCCACACTGGGCCGGCACGGCCCCGCTCTGCGGCCGGCGGCTGCCCCAGCAGCCGGGCTCAGCCCGGCCCCGCGGCGCTCCCCATCACGCCTTGGCCCTCTCGGTTCCGTCATCCGCGCCGGTCGCTGGCTGTGCCACCGCCGGTGGCATCTGGATGGGCACGTTCCTCTCCGGGGCAGCCGGCAGGGCCAGCCGGGGGGCTTCGATGCGGAGCTGCCCCTCCTTGGTCAGGGAGCAGCTCAGCGCTTCGGCGTCCACCTCCTCGGGCACGTCCCACTCGCGCTTCAGCACCTCGTACTTGTAGGAGAAGGAGCCCTTCTCGTCGGTGCTCTGCGTCTCCTTCTGCCCCACCAGCACCACCTTCCTGCCCACCACCTTCACCGACAGCTGCTCGGGGGCGAAGTCCTTCACGTCCTGGCAGACGGAGAAACCCTCCCCGGAGCCCTGGGTCAGGGCTGCGCTCGCGCTCGGGGTTCGCTCGGCGGTGATGCTGGCGCGGCTGGGGGTGCTCTCGCTGCTCAGGAGCTGCTCGAAGCTGCTCATGAACTGCCGAGCCCTCTCCATCTCCATCCGTATTTCTCTCTCCAGCTCAGCGAAGAGGGTGCCTGGGTGCGGCCAGAGGGTGCGGATGGGTCCCAGCCATGGGAATAGGGACCCAGATGCGGGAGGCATGAAGTGCAGGCGGCAAAGCATCTCTGCTGCGGTGCTGTGCTGCGTCCGAAGCTCTGCGCAGGGACTGGAGCAGTGCTGGGCTGGGGCTGGGACGCGCGGGTTTTATCCTTGCCTCCCTAGGGGTGTGCCCCTTCCAGAACGCTCTCTCCCCACGCACCCTCCCGGAGCCATCGCCTATTTTTGAGAAGCTGATTAGCCGGCAGCCGAAATAGCAGCGCCTGCTTCTGGGGACGAGTCACCCGCCACAAATAGGGCACCACGGTCAGCACCGGGGGCTCAGGTTTCTGCAGAGCCACCGTGATGCAGCACACGGGACCGCTGGTGCCGGGGACGGGGGGGACAAGCAAATCCCTCCCCACGGCCCCGTGCTACAGCACGAGTTGTGTTGTGCTCGCTTCAGCAAGCGGGACGGTCCCACCCCCTAGGGCTACGTGTCCGTGCGTCACTGCTGCTGGGCACCTCTCGCACTTTCCAGCCCCCCCCCCCCCCGGTGCTGGGGACGCCCGTACCAGCCCCCCAACACGGTGCCCGTGTACCCTGCCTGCCGGGGGGGGGGGGGTCTTGTGGGTTGCTTTCCTGTCACCTGGGGGTCCCAGGGTGGGCAACTCTCCCCCCGGCATGGAATATGGGGTTGCAGGGGGGTCCTGTGAGTGGGGTGGGGGGCAGCAAAGGCGAGGAATGGGCCATGGTGAAGGGAGAGAGAGGCAGCGAGGAGAGGAGCCCAGCGCCGCTCCCTGCCTGGGAAACAGAAAGGCCACAGATTTTTGGCAGGGGTGGCTCAGGCATCCCGTTTGGAGGCTGAGGTGATGCTGCTAATTATAATCCAGGAGAGCAGCGCTGCAACAGTAAGCGCGAAGGTATGTTGGCCATGATGTAAGAGGCGCCTCTCCTCCACGATGAGTAACAAGAATGAGCTGGAACGGGCCAGAAAGAGCTCTTCTCTTCTCCCGAGGGATGACGCCACGCAAGGGACGAGGCCACTCCTCCCGGGAAGGGAAATAAAAGCTGCAGGCGGCGGAGCCGGGGCATAGCGCTCCCAGCCTCCTGGAGAGGAAACAGCCTGAGAGCCACCACCACCAGCAGCAGCAGCAGCAGCAGCAGCAGCAGCAGCAGCAGCAGCAATGCTTTGCCGAATGCACCTCGCTCCATTCGCCTCCAGCTCCCTGGCCACCCGGCTGGGCACGGTGAAGACCCTCTGGCCGCACGCCGAGACCATCTTCAGCGAGCTGCAGCAAGAGATGGAGAAAGCTCGGCAGTTCATGAGCAGCTTCGAGCAGCTCCTGAGCAGCCAAGGACCCATCGCCGCCGAGCGAGCCCCGAACACCAGCGCGGTCGCCACCCAGGGCTCCGGGGAGGGTTTCTCCGTCTGCCAGGACGTGAAGAACTTCGCTCCTGAGGAGCTGTCGGTGAAGGTGGTGGGCAGGAAGGTGGTGCTGGTGGGGCAGAAGGAGACGCAGAACGTCGACGAGAAGGGCTCCTTCTCCTACAAGTACGAGGTGCTGAAGCGCGAGTGGGATGTGCCCGAGGAGGTGGACGCCGAAGCGCTGAGCTGCTCCCTGACCAAGGAGGGGCAGCTCCGCATCGAAGCCCCCCGGCTGGCCCTGCCGGCTGCCCCGGAGAGGAACGTGCCCATCCAGGTCAGCCCCGCAGCACCGCAGCCCGGAGCAGCCTCCGAGGAAGGAGCCGCCAGCAAAACCCAGGCGTGATGGGACCGGACCCGATGGCCCACACCGGGACCAGAGGAGCCAGCAGCAAGCGTCGGGTTCTAGCCCGGACAAGCTCCATGATGTCATGTTTTTCACTATACTGGAATGTTGTTTTTGTACCCAATAAAAATACTTTTGCATAGAACACAGTTGTGCTTTTTTTTTGGGGGGGGGGGTGACAGATGGGGAGGTGAGGCGCTGGGCTCAGCACTCAGTGGATACGAAGAGAGGGAAAAACCCCTCGGCTCCTGGTGCCTCAGGGCAGCACAAAACGGGGTTGACAGCAGACCCCAAGGGAAGGGATCTGCCAGCACCACGCAGCTCAGGATGGGGGGAGATCAGCCCTGTTGTCCTGTAATGCCAGGGAGCTGCCTTCACCCCCTGCCCACACTGCTGCCAGCATCTGCACCAGCTCTGTAGCCCTTCCACCCCTGAATAATGCCACTAAATAGGAAGGTGACCATGCAGGAGGACCTATTTAGGAATAGGCTGTCCCCATTACAGCCAGTTTTCCCCCAGGCAGCTTGGCAAGGGGGTGCTGGAGATGGCAGCAACAGGGAGGGTGAAGCACGGCGTGCCACCACCACGGGACTTGTGGCCAGGCCCGGGCAGGCAGCAGGCGTGCAGGGAGGCACGTCTGCTTGTGCCAAAGCTGCTCGGAGCTCAGACAGCCCTTCCCCACGGCAGCACAGCGCCAAGGGCACAGAGCTCTGCAGAGCACAGCCCCTGCCAAACTGCACAGGCTGGGGATTCAGCAAGCCCCTTTGAGCATCCTTTGGGGAGGTGGGAGCCCAAGAGGCATGGAAGGAGCCAGAAATGAAGCCCCATCAACCAAGAAGGCTCGTGCGAGAAGCCAGCAGATGGCAACAGCACCTTGCTTTGTGTTCGCAGAGCTGTCAGAGGTGGGAGTGGGGATGCTCCTGCCCGACAGGTCCTGCTTTTGGGGAATCCAGCAGCGCGGGTACAAACCACGCTGAAAGCGATGGGATCTCAGACATCCCCCGAGGGTCCTGAGCTCCTCCAGCAGACGAGCAGCCAGGCTCCAGCTCAGGGATGGAAACGAGCAGCACCCACGGCAGCAGGTGAGGGTCCCAGTTGTGGTTTTTGGAGCCCACGCACGGCAGGCAGCCTCTGCTCCGGCCACACGTTAGGAACCCGGTCCCCACGCTGCTCCAGACCTTTCCCCATCCTGCAGATGATGGGCTGCAGGCTCACACCCAAGAGGCTTTTAAGGAAATCCAGCAGGAGCAGAGCGTGCCAAGACCTTGGACACAGGATGAAGCCCACAGTTGTGGCTGCTTGCACAGAACGTTTGCAGCTACCCAGCAGAGCTCTCAGCCCCAAGGCTGCAAGCCAAGGGCAGGTCCTGCCCAGGGCCGTCAGGCAGCTGACTCTAGCCGTGCTTCCTCAGAGCTTCTGCTGCACGAACACACCCTGCTGACAGCAGCAGCAGGCTCAAGCACGGGCACAACGCAGTCTTTGTGCTCCCACAAGCACCTGGCCCAGCCAAGCAGAGCTGCAAGGGGAAGGGCTGCTTGTCCAAACTGACTCTGTTGATCTCCCCTGGCTTTGAGGATCTCCGAGTCCACCCAGCAGCAACAGGACAGAGCATCTTCCACTGCCACCCTCCTCTATAAGAGGGAGGCATTTGCCCAGTAACATTGAGCACACTCCTTCTAAGCTTGTCCCTTGTCCAGGTACGATGTAAGCTCTGAATTTCTCTGCCTACTGCTCCCCCCAATCCTCTCCCCACCTCACAGCATCAGGTGATGAACAACTCCCACTGTTCACCTGAAGCTTCCTCATACGCTGCTGCCCAGAGTACCACAAGCACACTGAGCCACCTCCAAGCTCCTCGTTAGCAGCAGCAAGGATCTCTCTGCAGCTCCACACGGGCATTCCTGCCTCAAAAGCAGGAAATGGGGACTTGAGGAGAAAGTTGGGACTTGAAGAAAGCAGCACACACCTCCCCAGGCAGGGAAGGAAGGCCACCCATCCCTTAGAGAGGTTGCCTGGTTGCAGAACTAGGTGGCAGGCACCCCACAAGAAGCCTAGCCCACCTCAGCCTCCAGCAGAGGAGATGTTCTGTTCCCAGAGGTTCTGCTCCACTCCCCTTGTGGCTCGGTCAAGAAACACGAACATTGTTGATCGTGGTAGGTTTATAAAAATTTTCTTTTAATCACACGAAACTGAAGTTTGTGATGAAGACTAGGTTGACAGTTCCTCTTAAATACCAGTATGCATAAGACATTGCATTAGGCACTAGGCAGCAGCCAACATCAGTTAGAGTCTGGCAACAGAAGCCATTTTAATACCTCCCTTCACACCGTGTGGAATTACAGGCTTTCGCAATACAGAGTTCCCACTGACAGGTTAGCTGAGGTTTCCCCCACCCCACCTCTGTACATCAGGAAACCATGTGTATTCACACTCGAGTAGGGTTAACGTTAGTGGCATCACAACCATCAAAAAAAAAAAGGACAAAAGTTTTCTATACAAGATCTTTGCAAAAGTCGCAAGAGGATTAGTGCATTACGACAGAACCAGAGATAGAAAAGAGTTGGCATGCTAGAGTCCAACACAAATAAAGACAACAGGCAGCTAGTTGTATGTACTATATTGACAAGATACTGATTGGTTACATGAAGAAACATACAATACAAAATACAGAAGAAACCAGTTTTGCTTCCCTCTGCCCCACCCCAAAATACTCATCGTTGATTTGGTCAATAAGTGGCCGAAGAGCCAGAGTTTGTCACTCTAATGCTACAGTTTAGTGGTTGTTCTAGGCGTATCGTACTGGTATTTGCCTCAGCTTTTACACGTGGGTAATTTGAACCAAGGTTGTCTAGCCTCAATATCCCTTTGTTTCCAATAGTGAACTACAGTACTGTGGGACCTGGGTGCTGCTGGCCCTCACCCGTGGGAAGGGACAGGCTGGCTGGGCAGACACCAGGTCGTGCATCCACCACCACCAGGAAGAGGGAAGAGAAGTTCATATATTAAAAAAGTGACTTAAGACTTAGAATTTAATTAGTATTTGTACAGAAAGGTGCAGGTGGAAGAACTCCCCTCCAGCCTATGATCAGAAAGGGATGGAGAAATCACAGCGGCCGCCAGCAGCGGCCGCTCTACGGTAAGTGCGATTGTTAGCATGGATTCCAGTCACGTCCTTCAAGGGCTCCGGCGGGTGGGATGGGCTGCTCAATTGCTGCAGCACTGGCTCCTGCTGGGCTGACTGCTCTCCTGAAGGTCCACCACCCGATTCCTGCCCGGACCACCCGGAGCATTCTGGGGTTCATTTTTTGGCAGTTTCTTGGCTAGAAAGAAGCAAGATGTTAGTCGGCTCCTCTATAAAGGGACACCTCCTCCCCGCTGTAGACCTCAAGCTGGGCTCAGCCTGCTTTGACCCAAGCCTCTGCCTCTTAAGAAGTCCGGGACTGGACCCTGCTGGCAGCACAAGCACATTGAACAAACCCACTTTTAGTTTTAGCTGTCAGTTCTGCTCCATCCTTACTCACTACAAATGCAGAGAGCAAACAGGGCTTGCAGAGCAAAGGCTCCAAGCACTCGGCGCTGCCTGAGTGACCCTATACGAAAATCCAGCCAACTGCTCATATCCTCCAGTAAGAGCCTCCCGAAGCTGGCTGACCCAGGAGCTCCCGTGGTTGCCAGGGGGCTGCTGGTGCTCAGAGCTACCCCAGACATCCCTTCCACGCAAACTGTTACCTATTGCCATGAAGATTTCATTCACATTCATCGCTGTCTTCGCCGACGTCTCCATGAACAGCAAGCTGTTGTCATCTGCATATGTTTGTGCATCCTAGAAACAATCACATTAGAGCGATTAAGGCATCCTGCCAGGAGGAGGCCCGAGCAGACCTCACACGCTTCACTTGTTGGCAAACCGAACACTGAAGGCAGCTTTTGCCCCAGGCCACGCATTCCCACCCCGGCCAGGACAGCTGGGAGACGCACACCGCTGAGCAGACAGCGTGGCTGGTGTCCCCCCAGCGAGCCAGGGCACAGCAGCACGGGCTGTTTGTGGACACAGCACGTCTCGGGCTACAAAACACCTTGTACTTCGGCTGGCTGGGAGCGTAACGCACGCCATAACGCTCTGCGAGCAGTCTCGTGCAGAGGTTTGGGAGATAAGAGCTCCTATCAGGAAGGATGCCTTAGCCCATCTGAGCTAAGGGCTCGAGGGATGACTAGAAAACAAGCTCCAGGTGTCTTTTAGGTAAGGGACGCTATTTCATCCGGAGCTGTCTTCAGCAGGGTGTAAGTAAGGCAGCAGCAGGGACTGAAAACACAAGCTGTGTCCTACGGGCCTTTGTAATTCAGAGCTGTTACCAACGAGAGCTGCAAGGGCTCTGAAAGAGCACAGAGAAGGCAAGCTAAAATTCCCTTCTGGGGGCATCCTTGGGGTTCTTAGTAGCACAAATCTCACCGTTCCCCTCAAAGCACTTTGGACACAGACCCCAAATCCCCAGCTGGTTAAGAGCTGCTTCCCTGTCCGCTCAGGGAGCGACCGAACCAGATTCCCACTTACCTGGAAGTCCACGGCTCTCTTGGTAGCAAGGTCTGCTTTATTTCCTGCTAGTGCAATTACAATATTGGGGCTCGCCTGCCTCTGCAACTCTTTCACCCAGTTCTTGGCTCGTACAAACGTGTCCTGGAAGCAAACAGGAGGCAGTCAGGAAGGGCAGCCTCTCATTAAGGCACAGCGGAGATATGTTTAGAACGAGTCTTTCCTGTAAGGAGCATTCTGCCTCTGCAGCACTTTGTAGCAGGATTCTTTATCAGCTCAGCCTTGCTCAGAACCGAGGACGAGGCTGTTAGCTTTCAAAAAGCTCAGTACCTGCCAGGGACCCTAAACCCCATGCTCCCGGAGGGCTGAGAAGCAGCAGGTACAGATTTAGATGCCTCATCCCAATAAACAGGCAGGGCCCCGGCGCGGTACTCACTGTGTTAGTGATGTCGTAGACAACAATGGCTGCCTGGGCACCTCGGTAATACATGGGGGCCAGGCTGTGATACCGTTCTTGCCCTGCCGTGTCCCAGATTTCAAACTTCACCGTTGTGTCATCCAGACAGACCGTCTGCGTTAGGAAGGCGGCTGAAAGAGAAGGGCTGAGCTTGCCTCACCTCCAGCTGGAGAGCCCCTGCGGCGAGGCTCCGAGCGGTTCCGCTTTTGCACGGGAGCTGGCAGAAGCCCCAGGCAGGCCAGCGCAGCGCCTCTCGCCGTGGGAGTTGCAGCTCTGCTGAATTCTCGAGCTGCTCGCACGCAGGAACCCAAGGGCCACCGAGCAGTAAGCTGCCACTAGGCTCCGAGAGCCCGGCAAGCGGAGCTTTAAGCCCTGCCTGCCCACAGGCTGTGCTTTAAGCCCTACTTACCCCCTGCACGGGTTACTACAGGGTTACTACAGACCGAGCCTCCTCATTGCACACCTCACACCACTGCCCAGGGAGCTGGGTGCTGCCTGACCTTTCCTTGGTGACACCACGCTGATGATTTTAAGCTGGAGAACTACTAGACCTGGAAGAGCTGTGGGATTAGTTTACAGCACCGGGCTAGAAACCACCCCGAAAACCCAGCTCCTCATCCGAAAACATAATTAAGGGCTATAAACCAAGCTGAGGGCCTTGGTTCTAATTAGGAGGAGGAATTCAAGTACTGGGAGTAAAGACACCTCAGAGGCAGAGCGCTCGTGGTTGCCATGGCGCTGTTCTCCAATGCACCAATCTTCACGCTACCAAACTAAGGACCAAGAGCTGAAGTTATTAGCTCCTTGACTATTTATAGCAAAAGAAAACCATTAATAAGTAGCCATCGATACTTCTGATCCCCCCCGGGCTGCGTTAGCGGGGCCAGCACCTTGTAACCACGGCCATTTGGAGCGGGCGCTCACCTCCAATCGTGCTCTCCTGGTACTCGTGGAACTGCCCCTTCACGAAGCGCAGGACGAGGCTGGATTTCCCCACTGCTGACTCTCCTAAGAGAACAAGTTTGAACTGGCAGATTTTGTTCCCGGCGGCTGGTCCATTCGGTCGAGCAGCTCCACCTCGACCTGCCATTGCGGTCTAACCGAGGGTGAAGGATGCTGCAGGTCGCGCGCGCTGGATCCACCTGGAGGCAGGTTGCAACTGGAAGAGGAGGTCAGAGTTAGCGACACGCTCGGCGGGCGGCCCCAACGCTTCCAGAGGGTGTTTTCGACCCGTAGCCACCACCAGCACGGGCAGCCGCTGGCTCCTTTCCCCTGGGGAAGGCTGTGGGGTTGTTTCTGTCCATCGGCAGCTCCCCGAGCAGGACCTGAAGTTGTCTGAGTCCCTCAGAGAAGGGATCCGGTAACACGCGGCCTTTCCTCCCCGCTGCGTGATGTGCCACACACCTCGCTAGGGCGAGGCAAGCAGCAATCAGCCAGGACACCAGGCAGCTCATTAGAACAATTACTCAGTTCGGGGAGGGAAGCGCAGCTGACCTTTAACTCCTTCCTCCTCCCCCAGGTTCACAAGACAGCAGCTTCACGCCACCAACGCGGCGGCGTTCAGGTGCCCTCCGTGAGCCGTAACGGGAAGCAGCGCTGGCTGCCAGCCCTCGGATCACAGGGCAGTCAAAGTTTGTACACTCAGCGTTAATTAAGAAGCTCCTTACTCCTACTTTCAGGTCTGTAGCTATCAAACCCTGCCTCCGAGAGCAGTCCTAAGGCAGCCTGGAGGCGGTGCACAGGACGCCTGCCGCAGAGGGGCCGTGACAGCAGCCGGAGCACACGGGCTGTGCTCGGCCAGCAAGGAGCTACCCCCATCGCTACTGCCGACGGGTCCTTATCACCAAACGACGTCTGGACACTTATCTGAGCACAGGGCAACACCTCCACGCGACGCAACGGCACCAAGGCGCCGGGGCTGTGCAGGAGCACGGCAGGGAGCAGCCGGTTCACCTCGGTGCCTCCCCAGAGCTGTTCTCTGCCTGCAGCCGAGGCCAGGAATAGTCCGGGAGCGCACGGTGACACGGATTCAGGCAGATTTCCTGTACCCATCACTGCTCCCACTTCCTGTCATTGACAAAATGCTGCAACCGATTGCATCTGCTCCGGATCGCCGCCTTCCCTCAGCTCCCGCAGCCCGAGCTTCTCGTCGAAGACTGCTGAAAAATAAAAGCCCCCGAAAGACAATTTCTCTTCTCATCAGGTTCTGAGCATGTCCCCACGGAAACGCTTTCTCTGCCTAGAGCAAGAGCAGCATTTAGCCAGCAAAAACCCGACTCCTGTGAACGGGAAGCTTAAGGCAAGTGGAACTGGGGCCGAACTGGAAGCGATTCCTGCGAACGGGGCTGACCAAAGAGCAGACGCCGAGTTCCACGTGCCTGCTCTCAGAGCAAACCCCGCTGGGCTGTGACTGCCAAGAGGCTGCTTGGACGATGTCTCGAGTTTCAGCTCGGTCCCACGGCTCGACAGGCGGCCCCGAGCCAGCCAATTCAGCCCCAGAGCTCAGCCGGGGGGCACAGCCCAGCTCGGCGGCTTCCAAGCAGAAGCAGGGCTGAACCAGAACGCTGTGGCTCACGGAGACGTCCAACACGAGGCGAGCCAGAAGCCGACGGCTGCACCGCTCCCACCCAACGAAGCGATCGGAGGGGAAAGAAACCTCGAGGAGAAGCTCGGGGACGTTTGAGAGGCCGAGCCGTGAAGCCACGGACTGCAGCAGCCTGCCCAGCCCTGCGGTTGGGGCAGCGCAGAGCTTATCAGCGAGCATCAGGAAGTCCAGTAACACTTCTCCATGCAACAAATGCTCCAAAATTTAAGCCCTGCAGTTACACCTAGAGCAGCACTGAGTTAGATTTCCCTCGCTGGCCAGGAGTGAGCGTCAGACCTACCTGCAGCTCGAGGAAAGCCGAATCATCCGGAGGCACGGCTCACCCCAAGTGCCTGAGAGGCTGCGGCGGACGCTTAGCACGTTGGCTTTGGTAAACGCTTTCTTTTTATGATGCCATTTGTCTGAGAAGAGCTGTTAGGCTCTTATATAAAAGGATTACCATAATGAAAAGGGTCATTAAGCGCGGAGCAGTTCATTAGGAGCAGAAAGGAGTGCGGCTCCTGATAAAACAGGCTGAGAGCACCTCTGGCAGGCGGTACCAGTGCGCCCAGTGGCACCAGTGCACCCGGCGGGGCTGGGAGCCGCAGGAGAACACCGAGCAGCTCAGAGCTGGGTCCCTGCAAGGAAGCCAACCCCTCGTCCACCGAAGGACGAACGTGTTTGGATAGGATGGGAAAGCCTGGTAGGAAGCTGAAAGGAGCGGTGAGGAAGCAGCGGGGGAAGGAGCTGCTCGGGGAGCACCCGGGGCCGAGGGGCACACCAGAAGCCCTCCGGGTGCCCCCACCCGAGGTGGTTTCTGCCCTCTGCAGCTCCTCACAAGGACCACGTTTTGCTTGCTTAACCTTGCATTCGTTTCCCGGGGCAGCACCAGCAGGCGGGGGAGCTCCGGCACCGTCTCAGCCCAGCAGCACGTCGAGAGCCGCGTGAACCCCGCGCGCCTCCGCTGAGCTCTGACCTCCCGAAACATCGTCGGGGTGATTCCCGGAGCCAAGCAAGGAAACGAGCCCGCCGACGTCCCCGAGTCTCGTTTGGCAACGGCAGCCAAACCACGGGCCGAGCAGACCAAAAACCCCTGCCCAACCAGCCCACCCAAGAGCAGGAGCTGTTCCAGAGCCTCAGGATTAGCACCAGACTTCATTTTACCCAGCCAGCCCCGCACAAGAACCCCAATCCCTACGGGACAACGCTAATCACGCCCCCTCGTTAACACCTCCACGAGCATCGCTTCACAACCTCGCATCTTCCCCGTGATGGAGGCACAGAAGCTGGTGTTGGCCACCCAGCAGCGAAGGCTGCTCGGAAAGGCAGCGAGAGCCGGAGGCTGCTCTGAAGAACGCAGTTACCCGAGGACGGCTTCGCTGGGGATTCGTTGGCTCAGGCTCCAAACGCTCCAGACAAAAGCCCCGGCGAAATATTTATCTTGTTCAACAGCTGACAGCATTACACGAATTCCTTGGCGGAAGGTACCGAGGGCTTTTTTGCTTCACCTGCTGCTGAAGGAGCCCCCATGCACCACCTCCGGGCCGCTTTGAGGACCGGAAGGCGTGGGACCGCCACGAGGACCCTGATGAGCTGAGCACGCACCTTTGCGACACGTTAACGCTGATCTCATTAGTCTAATAATGAAGAGCAGTCTTCAAAAGCCTCGTTGTGTGAAGGTGGCACCGCACAGACGCGGGAAGAGACCCGAAGCCAGACGTAGCTCTCCCTAAAGGACCAGGAAACGAGTGCAGCCTCAGCCCCGTCAGAGCCAGCTCCGTTTTCATCTTTCAGCTTTCGACAGCACGCACACACTTCCCTCCGCGCGCACACCGCAGTCGGGCCGTCATCCAGAGCCCCGCTAACGGCAGCGAATTGGGGAAGCAGCCCCTGCAGGAGCTGAGCCGCAGCCCTGAAGCGCGGATTCAGCCCCACAGCAGCCTCAGACCCACACGGCTTCCCCAGCAGCCCCGTTTCGCCGAGCGGCTTTTCAAAACCGGCTTCAGCAGCCGGGATTTCAAGGCCACCGTCCCGCAGCTCCTCATGATGCTGGAAGACCCAGAGCCGGGCCCGCTCCCCTGCTCCACGAGTGCTCGGCCACCTCCGAAGCTCCGTTAAAGCCTCCCAGGCAAGAAACCGTAGGCAGCTCTCCGACCTTTGGTTTCTTTTTTAATTAATAAGGCTTTCCAGGTGAGCTCACCTTCTCCTGAAGCTGCTCCTCTGGCCTAAAGAGGCTCCGGACAAATATTAACTCCTAATCCTCCGTCCCCAGGCCCGCAGCGCTGTTAATTCGTGCGGCACCAGGGCCTGGGAGCGCTCAGGTCCCCTTGGAGGCTGTTTAAGCCCTTCAGAAGGGTGCCCTGGGCTGAAGGAATTCTTCACCAAGGGTTCCTGAAGACATCTAAGGAGGCGAGGAGACGTTACACCCGCTGGGGCTTCCCTCCGGCTGCAGGTTTCGGTGCTCCCGGTGAATTGGTGCCAGCAGGGAGAGCACCACGGGGAATCTCCCTGCCTAATCCAGCAGGGTTTGAATTCTGCAGAACGGCACACGACGAACTGCAGCTCGGGCCCTGGTAGCTCGCCAGAGAAACCAGCAGTGAGGGCAGGCTGAGGGGATGAGCTCCCGGCCCTCCTTTGGGGCTGGGAAAACGAAGGGGTAAGGTTGGAGCTCGGGCACCCAACAGCCGTGTGAGTGAACTCAGCGGAGCAGCACAAATCTCCGCTCCTGCTTCAGTCGGGCTCTCCTCGGGCCAGCTGTGGGGACAAAGCACTCGAGAGATGCTTTAGAAGGAGCAGAGCCAGAGGTGGCAGCTTCCTGCCGAGCGTCGGGGAGGCAGAAATCGCAGCACACAACTCCTGGAAGAGTTTCACGCCGCTTTTCATCTCGCAGAAGCTTCTCCCTCGCTGTACTTTGCTCCATATCCCAGACACCAAACACCCCGCGCCCCCATCTCCTCCCTCCCGGAGCTCCTGCCTGCTTTCCTTTCTTCCTGCCACCGCAAGAACTGTCCTGCTCCACAGGAGCTGACACGCTGAGGTTAAAGACGCTCACGAGCACGGCCCGGATCAACACGAAACAGAACTACACATCTTTAATCCTCCAGACAAGGCTCTCGTACCTCCCGCGCTCGCCGTGGCCTCAAAAGGCTCGGCTTGAATTCGACCACAAGTCCTGCAAAACAAGCCTTCGGCCAGCACCTGCTCCGCTAACGAGACAACAAGCTCGTTAAGGCAGCGCGGAGAACTGCCATCTTCGCTCCAACGCGGCCGGTGACCTTCGTAATATCTCTTCCAGACCCGCGCGGAGATCTCCTGCCTCCGGCGGCTCCTTGTTTGGAGCGCTACCAAAGAAAAGCAAACACGAAAGCCGGGGGTTTCTTATCTGTTTGCGTAGGGCTGCTCCAGCAGCTCGTTCCCGTGCTTCGGGGGAAGGAAAGCCTTCGTTTTGGGGTCAGACGGAGCGGTTTTGGTCGCATCCAGCGAGGCCCAGCAGCTGGAAGGTTTCCGTAGCGTCGCTCCGACTTCACACGACTTGCACAAGAGGACTTCAAACTCCGTATCCCAAGGGGAGGAAGGAGCTGACGCTGCCGTTTCTGCCTTCTGCCCTCTTTTAAGCACGCTGACCCAAACACTCGAGGCTACACCCACCCCGCCAGGAGCGTTCCCATTTCGTTTCCTGCGCCTGGAAGGGTTTGGCAGCCTGCCCCCGGCCCTTCCAGGAGGATGCCACCAGCACCCAGCAGCTCCGCTGCTCCCTGACTTCCAGAAGTCCCCTTGTACCTCGCTCCCTGACCTCACGGGGCATCCTGCTGAGACCCAAGACAAATCTGAGGGATTCCAGCCCTGAGCAGCAGTCCCTGAGCCCTTCCCAGCCTTGAGGCCTACACGGAGCCGAGCTTTTCCTGCTGGCCTCGCCGAGAGCACACGCAGCGCCTCGTGGCTGCCTGCTCCCACCATGCAGCCCTCCTCCAGGGCAGCTTTCCCCTTATTAGCCAGCAGAACCAAAAAATGGACCAAAAACCCTTTCAGGGTCAAGGCAGGAGCGAGTATCGGTGGGATATCCCAAGAGAGCTCGCTCAGCACAGCATGCCGAGTCCACGGGAATCACGAACAGCTTTTTGTCTCACCAAGCCTCGGAGTCCTGCCTTTAAAACCGGCTCAGGAGCTGTCACACAGCACAAAGCAGAACTGAAGTCATGCCATAAGCAGGGCGGCTCAAGTGTTCGGAGACTCACCACACGTAAGACTAAGAAGGGGAGATGGGAGCTGTTCCCTGTAAGACTTAAACCAGCCCCCCCGGTGCCCTCTCCCCTGTCGTTCCCTCACGTGTTTGGAAGCCGTCGAGGTCAGGGCTCCAGCAGCCACAGGGAGCAGCAGGTTAAAGGGCAGCACCGCGATTGTCTCCTGGGCAGATCAGAGGAGCTGGCGTCAAGGGGGCAGCGCTTGGGGCTGCCAGGGCTCCCACGGGACTTCACGAGCCCCCTGGCACCCACACGGTCAGCCTCCGAGGGTCTCAGAGGCCCAGTAAGGAACCTCCCAGATCCCCTGGTCCAGCTGTCCCCCTACTACCGGAGACCCCACATCGCTCAGCACCTGCCCCAGCCTTTTAGCAAGAGAGGCTTCAAGGGGCAGGTGGGGAGCAGCCCAGACACAGCCCCGCACCTGAGGGGGGCTGGGATCCCCTCCAGGGACCCCCCCACCCGAATCCCTCCGCAGGGAACCCACCCGGCTGCCCCCAGCCCGGGGGGTGAAGGCTCAGCCCCAGGGGGCCCTGCTCAGCACCCCGCCGGCCTCACCTCAGCACCGCCTCCTCCCCCCAGCCGCCTTCCAAGCCCCGACCCCCCCACCACAGACACCGAGCAGCAGCCGGGGGAGGGCAGCCCGCCGCGCCGCCCCCTCGCAGCCGCCCCAGTTACGGCGAAAATTAACGAGCCCTAATTAACGAGCACCGGGGGCACCGGGTGCAGACCACTCCGGGCCGGGACCGAGCCCCAACCTCAGCCCTGTGCCCTTCCCCCCTTCAGGCCGCCCCCGGCCCAGCGGCGCCCCCCCGCCCCCGGGCGCCCCCCCCCCCCCCGCCGCCGGGCCCACCGGGAACCGGGCCCGTTTG
>CM021791.1:3804192-3826037 GCA_011076525.1 Nettapus auritus | reverse complement strand
GCCAGCACTGGGCCTCCCTCCCCGCACCCTGCCGGAAAAACACCGCAGGTCACTGGGGACACCCCCCGGGGTACCACCCCCCCAAAATCCCGCTCCCAGTCCGTACCTGGCGGTGGGGAGCCCCTCGGCACGCTGCGCAGCTGGGGGGCCATGGAGAAGGTGAAGCTTTGCGCCTCCCATGCCCCCCCGGCGTCTTCAATCCCGTCCACCACTCTGGGGTGGGGAAGGGCTGAGGATGGGTCCTCGTCCCCCCCTCACCACCCCCCCCCACGACCCCCGGCCTTACCTGGGGCTGAGCTCGGGGGGCTCGGGGGCGTGCAGGGAGGGGATGAGGAGCTTGGGGGGCTTCTTGCCCCTGCCGCCCCCCGCCTCCGGGAGCTGGGCCTCCCCCTGGCGCTGCACCGAGGGGCTGCCCCGCTCCGAGCCCCGATGGCTCCCTGCGCCCCCCCGGCATGCGGGGCTGCTCCTGGGGGGCAGCAGCAGCTGGCGGTGGGCGGTGGGCGAGTGCTGGAAGACCTCATCCTGCTCTTCCTCATCCTCCAGGATGGAGGGAAGGGGCTTCTCCGGGCTGGCACCGCTGTCTGAGAGAGGCTGCGGGTATGGGAGGGACGTCAGGGCCGGTATCAGTGGCCCTCCTCGACCCCAAAATCCCTGCCTGTCCCCCCCCTGCAGCACGAACCTGCGAGAGGCGCGGGGAGCGGGATAAGCGGCGGAGCCCCTACGGGAGAGTGGACGGAGCCGGTCGGTGGGGAGCAGCCACGAGCAGCCCCCGTGCCCTGAACGTGCCCACCTCGCAGCGCAGCCCCATGCCCAAGCCCTCCAAGCCTCCTGTGCTGCGAACGCTCTTGCCTGCAAACTCCCTGGGTTGCACAGAGCTGAGAAAATCCGGGACGTACCTGCACGGCTTGGGGGGGGGCAGAGCCACAGCCCCCTCCTCAGCCCCGGAGCCTCAGGACCACGAGCACGGAGCGGATAAAATCCCCTTCCGCGGCCGCGGCTCCTGGCACTGGGTTCGCGAGGCCGGGAAAGGGGCCTGCGAGGGAGGACACGCACCCACCTCCATCTCGCTGCCCTCCCGCAGGTTGAAGGTCAGGTCCTGGTGGATGTCGGCCGTGAACTTGGCGGCGTACTCGGGGTAGAGCTGCAGCACCTCGCAGAGCCCCCGCAGCCCCACGTACTGCAGGTCGCAGTAGGTCAGCGCCTTCACGTCCGCCTTGCTTTTGATCACCTGCTCCTTGCTGGCCAGGTCGGCTCCGATCAAATCCCCCTTGCCTGCAGGATGGGGTGGGCTATGGGCTACGGGGAGAGCCCCCGTGCCGGCCGGGCAGCACGAGGTGTTGTGGGGACGGGGCAGCCCTCACCCAGGATGGCCAGGACCACGTTGTCCTTCAGCACCTCGAGGGAGCCGGAGCAGACGAAGTAGTTGGCCTGCAGTGCGTCGCCCTGGCGCAGCAGGTACTCGCCGGGGGCACAGAATGAGGTCTTGATGTGCAGCGAGAGGGAGCGCAGGCAGCCCCGGCTGGCCGTCTCGAAGACAGGCAGCCGCAGGATGTCCTTGTTCAGGTGCATGGCCACGTCGGCGCGCAGCTCGTCGGGGAAGTCGTGCAGCAGCTGAAGGGAGAGGAGCCGGAGTGCTGCTGGTGCCCGGGGCTGACAAAGGGCTTCCAGCCCCGGCACGATGGAGCATCTCGCCGCTCAGCAGCCCTGGGGTGGTAAATCCAGCCCAGCTCTTGCTGATTTGGGGCTGCCTCTGCTCTATCTGCACGTCCCCGCTCCCTGTGCTGCCAGGAACCTGCCCCAGTCCCGGCACACAGCTCTGATCCCTCCAGCAGCAGCGCATGGACACAAGCACACGTGCACGCTTGCACACACACACACCCTGAGCTTCCATCACTGGCGGGGGGCAGGAGGGAGGCTGCTCCAGCCCTGCCAAACCCTCCTACCTCGTTGGCATCGATGCCGTTGTTGACCGACCAGGTGGTCTGGAAGTACTCCAGCATCCTCTGCTTGAGCTGCTGGGGCAGGCGGTGGACGCGGATGAAGTCCTTGAGGTCCTTCATGCGCGTGTGGTAGAGCGAGCGGCGAGAGTACATGCGCTGGATGATGGCCGTGACATTACCGAAGACGACAGCATGCATCAGCGCTGGGGGCCGGGAGGGCAGCGTAAGGCCCGGTTAAAACCAGGCACCCAGCCAGGGTCTGAGCTCTGCCCCCAGCAGCAACATGGGGCCGAAGCGTGCAGAAAAAGGGGTTTCTCCCCTAACCCCACCGGCTCCCCACCACGGTGCCCTGCCTGGGTCCCCGCGTCCCCGCCTCACCCCCGATGAGCATGGTGCAGATGGAGAAGATCTTCTCGGCGTCGGTGTTGGCGCAGACGTTGCCGAAGCCCACGCTGGTCAGGCTGCTGAGGGTGAAGTAGAGGGAGGCGATGTAGGCGCTGCGGATGGAGGGGCCCCCCACCGAGTTGTTGATGTAGGGAGCCTCCAGCCTCTTGCCCAGCTCGTGCAGCCAGCCTGCCAAGCACAGCCAGGGGTCAGTGCTGGTGCTCAGCACCGCTCCCGTCCCTGCCCCGATCTTGTTTCGCAGGTAGGAGACACCCAAAAATGCTGCACCCCCACCCTGCTGCCCACCCCCTGCCCTCTCCATCCTGCCCCGCGCAGCCCCCGCTCACCGATGTCCCAGGTGAGCGGGTCGTTGCTCTCCATCTCCTTGCGGCCGATGACGTACCAGACGCAGGCCATCCAGTGGGCCAGCAGGGCGAACATGGACATGAGCAGCGT
The DNA here is from genome assembly GCA_011076525.1 of Nettapus auritus. Taxonomy (NCBI): domain Eukaryota; kingdom Metazoa; phylum Chordata; class Aves; order Anseriformes; family Anatidae; genus Nettapus; species Nettapus auritus. The sequence continues at coordinate 3,823,257 of CM021791.1, read as the reverse complement.
CAGCACCATGGCGCTGTACTGCGAGTAGCGGTCCAGCTTCTGCAGCAGCCGCAGCAGCCGCAGCAGCCGCACCGTCTTCAGCAGGTGAACCAGCGAGGTCTAAGGAGGGGGGCATCAGGGTGAACCCGGCGGTATGGTCAAGGAAGGACCCCCACTGGCCTCCCCCCGGGGCAGGGACCCTTCACCACCCGCCACAGCTACGGGACAGGCTGGGCAGCGCTCCATCCCCGAGCAGTCTCCGTCCCCATCACTCTGGGCAGGGCATGGAGCCACCCCAGCAGAGGGGAGGGAAGCAAAATGGGAGGAGGGGGACACAAGGAGCGGTGGATTTGCTGTCAGAGGCTGGGGCTGGTGCTGGCAGAGAGCTGATGTGAGCTACTTTGCATGGGGAAATGGCAGCAAGATGCTGAGCCAGGGCAGTGGGACCGGGCAGGGGCACGGGGGGCTTGGCCGAGGTCGTTTTCCTTTTTTTGGGAGGTTTCCCCCGAGAGCTGCGGTCTCTGCTTTCCCCCGCTCCCCAAGCTGGCTCCCAGACCGAGCTGGGTTCCTCCCGCAGGGCCCCCGGAGCTCACCACGGTGACGTTGAAGACGTAGAGCAGGTCGAAGGGCAGGGCAGCGATGAGGTCCACGAAGAACCAGGTGGCCATGTAGTGGATGCAGATGGAGCGGGGCTCATACACCACCTGGCCCGACTGGCTCACGTATGTCGTCCGGAAATTCAGGGCGATATCTGCAGCGGGGAGAGCAAAACAGCCCTGAACACCGGGAGAGCCGGGCTGGGGGGACGGGAATCAACCCTGGTCCCATCCAGGAGCATCCTCATTGCCTCCATGTGTGCTCAGTCCCGGGCTGAGCATCCCTACCCAGGATGAAGAGCATCTCCACCGCGATGTCACTGACGATGGTGCTGCGGGCGGCCGAGAGGCTGTCCTCCGTGCCGGTGAAGCAGACGTTGTAGGGGACGGTGACGGCCACGTAGAAGGTGGCCAGCAGGATCAGCCAGTCCCACAGGGCCTTGAAGACGCTGTAGTGGAGCAGGATGAAGCGGGCTTTCTGCACCGAGGCCACTTTGTACTCGGGGACGGACGGCTTGCTCTCAAACACGTTCTGGGGGAGCAAACGGCAGCGGTGGCACGGGGACAGCCCCGCACCGCAGACCCCGTCCCCCTGGTTCCTACGGGCCCGGGATGGCCCCCGGCAGACAGCCCCGACGCCACGGTGATGGGCTCACACATCCAGAGGGGCACGGCGCACGCAGGCTGCGCAGAGGTGGCCCGCAAAGGCAGGCACAGGACACCCGATTACCGCCCCGTTCATTAATGTCGTGCTAATGCCATTAGCAGAAATCCACCAGCTGCTGCCCAGAACGGTCTCAGGTGCAGATGCGGTGGGGGCACAGCCCACCAGCACCCTCTGCATGGGCAGCGACAGCTTTGGTGCCGTCCCAGCCCCATCCTCTGTGGCTCAGCATCGGATCATGCCCTGGGGACCCCGCGCTGGAGCCCCACAGCCCCAGGAGGAGGCTGGCACAGGGACGCTGCCGTGGGGACACCGCTGCTCGCGCATCCAGCTCCTGGTAACGGCGCTCCCCTGGGGCAAGCATGGCCCTGCCGGAGCCTGAGCAGCTGGGTTTCAAGACAACTAATTCCTGAGAAGAGGAGGAGGTGCCAAAAGCTCTGCTCTCCCCAGGGCCGAGGGCTTTTGGTGCCTCGGAGAGCAGCACGATGCATCACAGTGGGAGAGCATCCTGGGGGGAGAGGGCTGTGCTCGCACCCCCGGCTCCTTACCCGGTTGATTTTCATCTCGCTGCGGTCCCGCCGGGCGAACCGGGTGCTGAGGCGGTGCAGCACCGTGCGGCCCTGCCGCCGTGCCGCCTGCAGGTGCGAGCTCCTGGGCTTTTTGCTCCTCTGCTTCTCTGCAACGACGAGACGTGCTCAGTCAGCGGCCGTGCTGCTGCTGGGGGACCGGGTCCCCACGCAGGTTCTCCCCCCCGAGGCTGTGGGACTGGTCCCACTGCTCCCATCCCCTGCCCCGGGAGCCACCTGGAGCAACAGAGGGGAGCTGGGGACCCCTCCTTGTGTAGGTAGCACTGGGACACAAAGCCAGGTTAGGGCTGGGAACCCCATCTCCATGTGCCCCCTGCACCCTGTCCCTGTCCCACAGCCACGGCTCACCCTCCTTCTTGTTGCCTAGGTGGCTCTTGCCCCGGCTCTCCGTGATATCCTTGAAGGAGAAGAGGAAGAGCACCACCTCCCCCTTCTCATTCTTGATGGGCATGATGTCCAGCAGGCACCAAAACGCCACTCCTGTGTGGAGGAGAGGAGAGGGAAGGCAGGAGAGCCCCTCTGCTGCTCAGCACAGAGCTGAGCCCCCAGCTGGAGCCACCCTCAGGTCCCCAGCGCCACTCACCACCCTTCTTGTAGAAGCAGACCTCGGTCTGGCACTCCTGCTTGCTGTCCAGCACCTTCTCGATGCGCTGCAGGACGGCCTCGCTGGTGTCGGCCCCGCAGAGGAAGCGGCAGCTGCACTTCTGCTGCATCACCTCGGTGCGGGCGAAGCCGGTCAGCTCGCAGAAGCCGTCGGAGCAGTAGACGATGGGGAAGCCGCGGCGGAGCTGAGCGTTGGCCAGGATGAAGTTGCTGTCTGAAAGGAGACACGGCTGCCCCCAAGGGCTCGGGGCTGCCCCAGAAGGGGCAAGAATGGCCCCCGCACCCCAAGGTGGAGCAGAGAAATCCCAACCCTGACCATGGGTCTATGTGGAAACAGGAGCCGGGTCTCCATCCTGCCCACAGACCCTGTTCCATCTGTACCAGGGGACACAAGGCCACTGTGGAGGCTTGCCCCATGGCCCCCTGCTCACCCTGAGGGACAGCAGAGCCGTGGAGGATCGTGCCCCATGCTGTGAACTGGGGCCAATCCCTCATCCGAGCAGGGGGACCCCAAGGACAAGCTCACCCCCCTTGCCCTGCCACCCCCAGGACCTGGAGGTCCCCGCTGCGCTGGAAGGGGAAAGACCCCGACACATCTGGCTCTGTGAGTGATGCCACCGAGCCCCGAGTCAGGGCAAGAGGTGCAGGGGAAATGCAGCACCCTCATGTCACAGCACCCCGGAGCTCGCAGTCTCCCCGGAGGCATCACCCAGCAAAGACTTTGCCAGCCCCGGGCCAGGCGGGGGCTCTGCCAGCGGGGCCGCGGGCTCGGTGCCAACCAGGCAGATGGTTTTGTGCTTTAGCCCGAGGAAGGATGTGCACGAGGGTGGCAAGGAAGCGGGGTGCACGGCCAGCGGGGGCTCCCAGTGAGGGCAGAACGGCTGCCAGCATCCAGACGTGGTCTCGAGCTTGTGGGTCCCCAGCTCAGCACTGCTGCACCCCACAGCCCAGGCACCCAGAGCTCTTCCAATTTCACAGCAAGGAAGGGGGAGACCCGCAGAGGATTATAGGGCCCGTGCACAGACGGCAGAGCCGTGCCAGGACACTGCAGCCCGGGCAGGGATGCAGGAGGGAGCCGCACACAGCCCTGGTGCGATGGGAGGCGTGCCGGGGCCGCCGTGGCACAGATCAACCCAGGATTAGCTTGGAGAAGCAAAAATAGCTGGGAGCTGTGACTAAGGACAGATTTTGGCTCTGGGGAGCCAGGATTACCGTGGTGTGCTGGGTGTAGTATTAGAAAAGGGGGGGGGGAAAGGAAGAAAAGGGGCTTGCATGGCTTTGGGATTGGCTTTGCCATGAAGGGGGGCACAGCCCCTGCGGCAGCAGCCAGCTCACCTGGATGAGTTGCCCAGCAGCTTAGTGGGAGAGGCAGTGTTAATTCGCACCACGTATCGCTGCGGCTAAAGCCCCTCTCCATGGCACATAAAGCCGATAAGAGACACATCAAACCCGCAAAGCCGGACACTATTTAAAAGTGCCTGGAAGGCGGGTTCGAGCCGTCCAAAGCAGGGTGCTGTCAGGATGCAGGATGACAGCGGGATGCTCTCAGCCACCCTCGGTCCTGGGGGGTGACCCCTTGGTGTCAGCACAACCCAGGCTCCCAGCATCGTCTTCATCCCTCCCAGCACCACAAGATTTTGGGAGGCCCAGGTGATTTTGGGGAGGCATGAGGTCAGCGCCGAACATGACCCATCCTTGGGTGGCTGCGTGGTGCTGCCGGAAGCTGGCACATGTCACCCCCACATAATCCCTTCTCCAACGTGCCGGGGCTCTAATCCCTCCTGGCCCCAGCACGGGGGCACGGACACGGGGAGGAGCCCAGCTCCCAAGGATGCTCCAGCACCTCCAGCTGTGGGATGTGACCCCAAAACCGGCAGGGTTGGGCCCCTGCCCCAGCACACAGCTACCGGTGCCCACCTTTTCCAAGGTTGTAGCTCCAAGCACACAAGACGCTTTGGTCCCTCGGGGCGGGCAGGGCCATGCCCAGCACCTGAGCTCCAGGAGCAAGGAACCGGTGCCCAGCACGGAGCTGGCCGGTGCAACCCCGGGATCCCCGAGGGCCATGCTGGTGGCTGCAGCGCCGTGTGCCACAAGTGTGACAAGCCCGCACTGTGCCACCGGACCATCCCATGGCATTGGGACCCTGCTCCGGGGGCTGCTCAGGGCCACCCAGCCCCTCGCTCCCATCCCCAGACTGCTCCAGGCCACCCCGAGCCCTCCCGGTGCTGACCGTGCTGGGGGTGCTCGGGTAGGGTCTCGCTCCCGGGGGACCCCCGTGCGCCCCGGACCCCTCCCGGTGCTCCCGGTGCCGCCGGCAGCGCCTCTGTCCCTGGTGCTGAGCGGGACCGGGACCCTCCCAGGGCACCGGGAGCGGGGCACGGGACCCTCCCGGTCACCTCGGGGGCTTCACGGGGCCGGAGGACCGAGGCCGTCCGGGGGATGGAGAACGCGGAGAGTCGCGTCCAGCTGCGCCCCGAGGGGCTCCGGTTCCCCGGCCGCCCCCAGCCGCTTCCCAGGCTCCTGCCGCTTCCCGCACCCCTCCCGCCGCCGTCCCGGGGCGCAGCCCTACGTGTGCCATCGAAGCGGGTGGCGATGGTGTCCAGGAAGGTGTTCTGCGGAGCCAGCAACCCCTTCATCACCGGCATGGTCCCGCCGGGCCGCCCGACGGGGGCTGCGCCTTACCGGGCCGGGCACCGCCGCCGCCGCCCCGGGGCCCTTCCGCGGGGTTCGGCCCCAACGCCGCCCGTTAATCCCGGCTCGGCTCGGCCCGGCCCGCCCGGGGCTCCCGCTCCACGCCCCCCGCCCCGCCCCGGGCCCTGGACGCCGCCGGCACCGGGAGGGGCTTCGGCACCGGCAGGCACCGGCGGCACCGGGAGCCGCTCGGCAGCGCCCTGCTCGGCCCCGGGAGGTACCGGTACCGCCGCACCGGGACCTGCTGGGCACCGGGAACCGATGCAACGGGAGCTGCTCGGTACCAGCCCACTAGGCACCAGGGGACACCATTACCGGCTCGGTACCGGGACCCGGTGCACCGGGACTTGCTCGGTTCAGGCTCTTTGGAAGGGGCAGGATCCGGCCCCGCTTGACACCGCAGCTCCGGGAGAGCCCAGGGGCTGCAGCGCCTTGGCGACCCCCCCGAGGGGGGGAACCCATTGGAGACATCCCCCAGCCAGAGCCCTCCCCAGGACCCTGCTGGGGGTCGGGGAGCTGGGAGCATGCAGGCACCCCAAGCACCCACCCCGCTGCCTGCCCCAGGCAGAGCCGTGCCCCCGGCCCCCTCCCCAGAGACAAGGCAGAGCCTGGCAACCTCAGGCTACCATTTATTGTAAAAGGCCAGCGGTGCCTGCGGCGCCCTGAGCAGGCTTGGCCAGGGCCCCAAGGAGGTATTTAAAAGTGCTATTTACACCGAGCGAGTGCCGGGGCGCGCGTCCCCTCCAGAGATCCCCTCTCTGCCCCCTCAGCCCCCCACCCAGCTCAATAAAAGCTCTTCGCAGCTCCCCGGCTCTTGGTCACGTCCTTCCCAGCGTGTCCCTGGCATTCCCTAGGGCTGGCATCGGTGCCCCTCAGCGCCGGCGTTGGCTGAGCACCGGCACCCAAGCAACCCGAGGCGTCGCGGCAGGCGGTGCCGGGGTGCTCCCCGCGCTTGCCCATGGTGAGGATGCCCGCGGCGTGGTTGCCGGAGCCGTGCAGCAGGCGGTAGAGCCGGCTCTGGAAGGCCGGTGGGACGCTCTTCCTCTTGCCCAGTGTGAGGATGCCGGCGGCGTGGTTGCCCATGCCGTGCAGGAGGTCGTAGATGCGGCACGAGCAGGTTTTCTGCCGGCAGCACTCGGGCAGGTTCTGGCGGGCGGTGGCCAGGGAGCAGAGCAGGAGCAGGAGCAGGAGGCAGGCGGCTCTCTGGAGCTGCCAGGTAACGGCTGGAATCGGCACAGGGCACCAGCAGAGACAGCCGGGGCTGCTGCTGTGCTCGCCCGGGGCTGCCAGCACCCTGCCAGGGGCTCAGCTCCCATCCACCCCACTCGCTGCAGGGGCTCAGCCCCGGACCTGCAGCACCACCCTTCAGCGCTCCCCAGCACTTCCAGCACCGCACCCCTGGGCACAAAGGGGACCCCAAAGCTCCTCACTTCCCCATCCCAGCCCCCAGATCCACAGCCTTCAGCCACACTGCTAGCAGGAGCCGGCCGTGAGTATCTTCACCGTGCCACTTACCCCGCTCCGGCACATGGCAGCCCCAGGAACACACTCCCCTTGTCACCGAGAGCCGTGGGATGAGCACCCACGCTTGGCTGACGCTGGAGCAGCGCACAGCACGCACCCAGCTCCCTCCCGAGGAGCCCGTGCAGGGTTGAGCCTCCCCCCAGCTGCTCCTTGTCGGGTTTGGGGAGCCCCTGGGAGCCCCAAGGAACTGTCCCAACCCTTGTGCATCCCGAGACCCCAGCCCCGCATCTCCAGCCCCACCTTGGCGTTCGGCACCTCCATCCTTCCCGGCGTCTTCAGGTGGCCGAGCAGCACTGGGGCATGTCCTGCCAGGACCGAGGAGCGCAGCTGCCCTGAGCCGTGCACCCTACACCGGGGCTTTATAGGGGCTGCCCCCCCTGGCCCCCAGCCCCGGGCACAATAGCATTGCCAAAAATACCAGCGGGAGCAGCGGGGCTGGTCTCTGGGAGACGCGCACCCTTTGTCGCCGGTAGCTCGGAGACGGGCCAGGCCTTTCCCCTCATTTGCGGCTCCGCATTATGAGGGTGCAGCGCGGGGCTGGGGTGCACAGCGCTAATGAGGCCGTAATTACCCGAGGGACCCACGGCCAGGCCGGCACAAAGCGGCCTGAAGGTCAGCACCGGGGGAAGCGTCGTCACCGCTCCCGACAACAGGTCCGGTGCTGGTGGCCCCAATTAGGCTAATTACCGCCCCGAACAAAGGGGTGCCAGGCAGCTGCGCGGCTGAGTGACGTGCGGGGCTGGTGCCCCCTGAACCCGGCTGGTGCCGGCAGAAGGATGTGGCCCCCATCCCGCTGCCACCCGCTGTCCTCCTCGGTGACCCCATCGCCGTCTCACCCCGCGTGTCGGCGTGGCGAGGGAGCGGAGGGCACGGTGTGGGTCTCGCACACTTTATAAACGCTCCGCAGCCCCGGTCTGACCCCAGACCAACCCCATACTCACTGCCCCTGCCTGGGGCGTGCTCACCCTGGGGACAAACCCAGGACAATTTCCCTGATGCCATAGGACACATCTGCTGGCAGCTCCGGTCTGCAGCGGCCCCTGCGAGCTGTTCCCCGGGTGCTTTCCCAGCCCCTCTGCACAGCGAGGGGGCACAGGGACACCGGGGAGGGGACCCCCTGGAAGCAAATCCTGCAGCCCTGAGCGCAGGACCCCACACCTGGGGTGGCTTTTTACAAGGGGGGGGGGTCGGGCACAGCAGGCTGGGGGTTCATGCACATTGGGGTGCCAGCAGCCCCCACAGGCCCCGCGGCAGGGTGCCTGCTCTGGAAGCAGATGGGGGAGATGGATGAGACCCCAGGAGCTGGGGGGGGGGGGGGGCAGGTGGGAGTACGGACCCCCCCAACTCCCTGCCGTGCCCAGAGCTGGTCCCCAAGCGGGCACACCGCTGCGCCAGCCCCCCTTCAACCTGCACCCTGCCCCTTTTCATCCCTGTCCCAAAACGAGCCGCGGGCAGGTTGGAGCTCTCTGGTCCTGGTCCCCACAAGCGGGGCTGCTCCATCGGGCCCCCCCCCCCAGCCCCAGGCCGGGGTCAGCAGGACGCCGCGTCGCCACCTCCTTCTGCCTCGGGGATGGGCTCCAGCGGGGCACGCAGCCGGGAGGCCTCCGGCGAGGCCGAGCCGTTCCTGCCGATGCCGCAGGACTGCCCGGCGTTGTGGATCTGCCAGAGGTTGTCCAGCGCCTCCGCCTTGGCGTGCTTCAGGAGATCGGCCTGGCCCTGCCGCGGGGGAGAGGGTGTCAGGGGACGTGGCCGCGGCACCTCCAGCACCCGGCTGTGCCACGCAGCCACGGACCCACGAGGGGCAGCGGGGAATTGCTGGGTATGGGCGCATCCCGGACCAGAAATGTCCCATGAGCATCCCCCCGGGGCATTCCCCCGGTGCCGGTGCCCACGTTCTTGGCACGGCGGTGGTGGGGGACGGTGGCGGTGACGGCCACGGCGCCGCCGCTGCCTCCTCACCTTCAGGACGGTGATGTTCCAGGCGAAGCTCTCCAGCGCCTTCTGCAGCTTCCGTCCCCGCAGCCCCTCCTTGGCCTCAATGCGGTGCAGCTCCTTGTGGAAGTCCATACCTGGGCAGGGGGCACACGATGGGGGACACGCTCAGGGCCACGGGGTACGGGGACAGCCACCGCCCACGAGGGACGGGGACCGGCTGCCTTTCTCTCACGGCAGCCTGGGCTCCCCAACGCATCGCTGGGCACCACGGGTGGTCTCGGCAGCCCCCAGCCCCCTCCATTTGGGGAACGGGGTCCCAACACAGCCCCCAGCAGCTCGCCACCACCCTCAGCGGGTTTGGATCCCAGGGGACGTGAGGTCTGGATGTTCAGCAGTTACCCCGGGGGGCAGACACAAGGCTCCTGCTCGCTGCAGCCCACCCGGGGGGGGGGCACAGAGCGGGGACACCGAGCCCCCCCGGTGCCGTAGCGCAGGCCCCCGCGCCGTGCACCGCGTGATGTCCTCGTGAGCGGGTGCTATATTTACCCCTCCCTGACGCAGCACCGGCTCCGGGCCCACACGAGGGCTCCCACACACGCCTGCTCGCCCCCGTGCTGTCAATCTGCACCCCCGGCCCTGCCACCAGCACCCCCAGACCCCCCCCCTGCTCTGTACCCAAAGCCGTGCCGGCACCACCGGGACTCATCCGCGGCACAGCCAGGGGTATGAAAGCAGGGAGCAGCACCCGGGATCGGGGAGCAGGGTGGCAGCCCCCCAACGTGGGGGGGTCGGTAGGAGCAGTTCCACACCCCAAAGACCCCTGCCCTCAGGCTGGACAGGGGGCACGGGGGCAATGCCCACCCCCAGCAGCCCAACGGAGGGGTTCCAGCAGCCAAAGCGGTGCCGGCAGGAGCAGAGCCCACCCGCAGCCCCCCTCGCAGGCGCTCCCCCCGTCGCTGGCAGCGGCGGCGGAGCCGAAAGCCAAATGCTCAGCGAGGTTTCCGGGCTGCTGAGCCGCCAAGGAACAAACAGGGCTGCTGGCAGCGAGGTTGGCACCCGCTGGGGGTGGCAGAGCGGGGCCCCCTCCTTCCTCCACAACCCCTCCAGCTCCTGGCAGCTCTCCCAGCCCTGCGGGGTGCCCACACGAAGAACCGGGGCCGGCAGACCCCCGCGTACCCCGCAAGCATCCAAGGATGCCCCTACAGCGCACGGGGTCCCGGTGCATCCTACCGGTGCCTACTGGGAGCACTGGGACATGCTGGGAGCGGGGCTGGGGTCCTGGGCGGCTGCTGGTGCAGGGGGCAGGATGGGACACATTGGGGGGGACCGGGGCAAGCTGCCAGCAGCACCTGCCTGTGTGGGTTCAGCCATGTGTCTTTGAAGTCATAACATTCAGTTGCCACTTCTACCGTCAGCCCCAGTCTGTTATTTCTGATGCTAATTATATTCCGGCGTTTTGGCAGCTAATGACTCTTCTCCGCTTCCTCATCAGCCTCCTCCGCTCCGCTCGCTCCCTCCCAGCCCTGCCCGCGCAGCCCCTGCAGCCCCCCGCAGTGCTCCCCTGGGGCACGCAGCCCCTGCAGCTTCCCACTCCTTGCAGCGCATCCAGGACACGGGAAAACCTCAGAGCTGGACCCCCCCGATGGAAATCTCCCCCCACGCCAGCCGGGTGCTGACCCCCAGCTGCAGCACGCACCCACCCAGGGCACCCCCACGTGCCCCCCGCCACGCACCGCAGCACGCTTGGCACTGCCCGTGCACGGATCCGGAGCCTGGTGCCGGATTGATCCAATCCCTGCAAGGACACGCGTCCTCAGGGGGCTCGGAGGCACAGCCCCCCCCATTCCTGGCACCCTTGGGACGTGTTCCAGCCCCGGGGTCACCCCCCCAGACCCACCTGCCTGCTGCGCCTGGATGAGCTTGCTGTGCACCGCGTCGGCGGACTCGATCAGCGTCCGGCTGGTCTGGATCATCTGGGGAAAGAAGGGCACCGTGAGGTGCTGAGCACCCCTCCGGCACCCCACGTCCCACCCCACGCACCCTGCCTGTGGAGCGGATGGGGAGAAAAAGGGGGGGGTTCTGGCTGGGGGTCCCCCTGGCACGGTGCAGCCAGGTGCAGCGCAGCCAGCGCCTGGCCAGCGGCCAGGTCCCCCTGGAACACAAAGGAAGGAAGCGGCTCCGGCTTCGGCTTCTTAATGGGATTCCTCCCGCCGGGCGGCCCCGCAGGATGCCCCGTGAGCCAGATGAGGTCTGCAGGGTCCCAAGATCTGCAGGGTCCCAGATCTGTTGGGTCCCTCAGGGCATCTCCCAGCCGGTCCCCCCCTGCACCGCGATGGATCCAGTGACTTTTGGGGGGACCCCAGCCTGGAGCTGCCCCACGTGCGCAGCTGTAGGCAAAGCAGGATGGTGCTGCTGGTGCTGCCGGCCCCGCGGAGCGTCCCTGCGCCGCCGCTTACCGTCTCATAGGCGGTGAGGACCTTGCGCAGCAGGTCGGGGATGGGGCCCTGCGCCTCCATGGCGGGGTACTGCTCTGCCAGGTTGAGGGTGACGCTGGGCGCGCTGTCGCTGTGCAGCAGCCACGCCGCCACCGTCAGGATGCACTGCTTCATGTTGGCGGCGGGCGTCAGGCCGCACAGCTCCTTGAAGGAGACCAACGCGTTCTGCGGGCAGAGACTGGCGTCAGGGGATGCGGAGCACGCCCAGGACCCCCAGCCCCCCAGCCCAGCACTGTCCTCCTCCCCAAAAAAACCACGGTGCCTCTACCGGGTCCGCTACCTGCACGTTCTCCCGCAGGTCGGTGGCCTCCCGCAGGGGCTGGGTGGCCGTCCGGAAGACCTCATCGATGGCCTTGATGCCGGTGGCCTTGGTGGAGGTGTACTCCCGCACCCGGCGGCCCCGGCGGCCCGCCAACCCCCGGCGGTGCCCCTTGCCCCCGCCGCGGCGGTCGGTGATGGCCACGTGCACGAAGAGGGTGGCGTGGGGCAAGGGCTCCCCGGCCAGAGACTGGAGGGGGACGTGGCGGTACCCGGGCTGCAGGCACTCGAAGGGGATGGTGTACTGGGCGATGAACTCGTCCCCGATGTAGTCGTCGTCCAGCACGACGAAGCGCAGCACAGCCAGCTCGGGGAGGTTGATCTGGAACTCCAGGCTCTCGTCGAAGACGGGGTTGTCCCCGCTCTGCAGGGCCGTCTTGGTGCGGTGCTCGGCGCAGTCGGCCGGGATGCCGTGGATCTCGGCGCAGACGTAAGGCTCCACCACCTCCCCCTTGGCCCCCGAGCCCTTGGGCTTGGGCAGGTTCTGCCCGCTGATGACTTTGAGGTGCAGGAGCTGGGCGGGCACCCCGGGCAAGGAGTCCTTGGCGTTGGCACTGAAATAGGAGACCTCCTCCCGCATGATGGCGGGGCGCAGGACGTAGCCGCAAGCCCCGTTCTGCCGGAACCAGCCCGCGTTCAGGTCCATCATGAGCCCCGGCGTCTGGTAGTTCATGGCCACCATCTGGCAGCCGCACTTCCAGAAGTCCTGCGGGTTCATGTTGCTGGCATCGATGCGCATGGGGCTGGGGTAGACGCGGGAGAGGAACCGCTTGTTGTAGCTCACCAGCTCCGCCGGGCACTCGTTGGCGAAGCGGCCGGCCTCCACCTCGCTGAAGGAGCACATCTCCCAGTAGCGCTGCCTGCGCCGCGAGCTCTCGAAGTCCTGGAAGGGGACGGCCTGGCAGAGGCTCACCAGCTCCGAGAGCTCCCGGCTGAGCCGCGCTCGCCGCGGGCCCCCTCCCTCCGCCACCTCCCGGTCCTCCTGGCCCAGCCTCCGCGCCAGCTCCCAGCCTTCCTCCTCATCCGACACCTCCCCTTCGCTGTCCTCGCAGCCGGGCGGCAGCTTCTTGCCCTTGATGAGGATGCGGCCCTTGAGCTGCTCCGGGGAGGGCAGGTAGGAGGCGGCGGGGTCGGGGGGCTCCAGGTAGAGCTTCTCGCCCAGCGTCTTGCGCAGGCACTGGGCGGCCAAGCGCTGCTGGGCGGCCGAGCAGCGCACCACCAGGCAGAGGATGAGCGGGTAGGCGGAGGCGGTGAAGGCGTGCTGGTCGATCAACCCCACCACGGTACGGAAGGGCACGCAGGAGGCTCCCGAGGGGCTGGTGTAGACCACGGGCTCGCCGTCGGGGCCGTCCCACAGCACCAGCTCGATGCTGCGGCAGCCCAGCCCCAGGGCGCTGATGTAGCCGCTGATGTCCGAGCGGCCCCAGAAGTTGTCCTCCAGCAGGCAGGCGCTGTGGGCAGAGCTGATGTAGTAGTGCGAGAGGGGCTGCGCCATGTCCTGGCACACCTTGCGGTGCTGCGGGTCGAAGATGGAGCAGTCGGAGGAGAGCAGGTAGCGGGTGAAGCCGTCGATGGCCAGGTAGCCCTTCTCCCGGCCCTCCTTGGAGGGCTCGTACTTGCTGACGATCTCCAGGCACTTCTCCTCCGTCACCCCCTCCATGCCCTGCTCCACCTCCAGGAACATCAGCAGGTCCTTGAGGCCCAGGTACTCCTTGTTGCTGGAGAACTGCACCAGCAGGAAGAAGATCTCGGGGCGGGTGCAGAGCTCGCAGTACGCCTCCACGAAGAGGTCGCAGGCCACCTCCGCGCCGGGGCGCTCGCTGGCTTTCTGCAGCTCCTTGAACTTGAGCTCGATGGTGGACACCTTCATGCCCGGGTTGAGCGCTTTGATGAGCTGCACGGCCCGGGGCACGGGGATGCGGCCGGACTTCTCCAGGTCAGCGAGGTCAAAAACGGAGGAGATCCAGGAGGTCCGCAGGCTGGGGTGGCCGGTCCCCGGCGCCTCGGGCGTGTGCTTCCCGTAGGACACCAGGTACCGGAGCCCCATCACCCAGGCACTCACCACATCGGCCGAGCTGGCCACCAAGTCCAGGGACTCGTAGTTGTCTCCGTAGATGATGGAGAAGGCGCACTCATCGGGGAACTGGTCAGAGAGGCCGTTGCTGCGCAGGATGGGGGTCTTCTTGCCCACCCGCACCTCTTTCACCGACTTGATCTCAATCTTGGCCTTCTCCGAGTCCTTCTTAGAGGGCTCCCAGCGCACGGAGCGCATGTCGGCGTCCAGCACGAAGAAGCGGCTGTACATGCGGGAATTGGAGCGCACCTTCTTCAGCTCGCAGCCCTCCAGCATGAAGGAGATGCAGGCGGCCGTGCTGTTGATCTTCCGGTCGTTGGGCATGGTGCTGAAGGAGACCGTCTTCTTCTTCTGCACGGGTCGCTGCCGTGAGCCGTCCTGCCGGGGGGGAGAAGGGAACAGAGCCATCAGAGCAATGCACCGTGAACCATCGGTCCCCCCGGACTCCCCATCCCAGCTCCGATGCGCAGCAAGGGGCCCCAGGGTGCCCCCGCATCATGCAACGCCCAGCCTGGCCCCGCTGGACCCTCTCCCCCCCCGTCCCAAAGGTTGGGAGCCAGCTCCAGCCGGGGCCTCCCCCACTGCTGGGCTTATTTTAACTCCGTGTTCCTTCCTTCCTTCCTTCCTGCTCCCGGCCGTGAGCCGGATCCTTCCCCAGTGCTCGCTCAACCTCCAGGGCACGGCCGTGCACAGGCACGGTCCCCATCGTCCTGGGGCCTGGGGACACCGGAGGGGAAAAGGCCTCCTGGGGGGCCCCCCCGTGCCCACACCAACCCCACACCCACAGAGGGGCACAGGCCACGGCCCCCCTGCACCCTCGGGACACCAACTCCAGGCAGCAGGGGGAAAAAATGCTCCCCCGAGGTGGGGAAGGGGAGACCCTGTTAGCGAAGGGGTCGGAGGAGGCGGGGGATAGGGGGAACAGCAGGGCTGGGAGCATATTATGGGTTGGATTTCATTAAGTAGTGCAGCAGGGAGGAGGTTTAATCCACTTCTTCAAGATTATGGTGAGTCACCTCTAATCCGGCGGTGCCTCCGGCACATGCAGGCTCTTCCCAGCTGCCAGGGCTTGGGGACGATGGGGTGTCCCCTCCGGCACCCCGAGCGCTTTCACACCTCCATGGCGCAGCTGTTGCAGACATCTGCACACATTTCATAGTGTTTCACCTCAAAAGGACTGGATTTATCCTTGTGGGGACAAGAAGCAGCCAGGGGCACTCACCCAGGCAGCCAGCCCCAGCCACGGGTGCACGGGGCGCAACGGCCCAGGGAAGGGGAAACCAGCTCTAGCCCCCAGCCCCATTTCAGAGCTGGCTGGACGCTGCTGGGTCAGAGGGAAACACCACACCGGGCACATCGAGGGACCCAGCCCAGCCTCTGCAGGATGGGGAGATGGGCGCAGGGCAGGGCTCGGGTGGGAGATCCCCCTGGGACGGTCACCCCGGGGCTGAGCCGGGTGGCTGTGCCACTGCCACCCCTGCGGGGACGGACCCGGCGGCTGAGCCGTCTGCACCGCCACCACGACGCTTCCTGCGAGCAGCAATCTGAGCGCGCCACTGCCTCGCGGCACCGGCCTCGCGCCGCTATCAGGGTGACCGCTGGCAGCGGGGGGCACGGGGCAGGACCCGCACCCGCACCCCTCCGTACCCGCACCCCACCCCGGTGCGCACCCCACCCCTGCAGCGGGCCCCAGAGCAGAAAACAGGAAATCCATCCGGAAAGGAAACGCGGGGCGGGGGGCCTGCTCGCACCCAGCGGCCGCCGGGACCTGCCTCCAGCTGTGCCGGAGCTTGCCCTCGCCCACCGCAGGCAGCCGAACCGACCCCTCCTGCACCGGCTTCGCTCCCACGGCCGGTGAGCCCTCGGCGTGTGCCACGATGCTCGAGCATCTCCCGGTGCCTCCTGCAGCTGAACGCGTTCACGCCTTGCCCCTGCAGCCCACTGGGTTCAGGGAGAGGGAGGGAAAAGCCGCTGCTCGCAGGCAGCTCGTGGTGCCGGCGTGTTCCAGGCTGGCTGACCCGGGGATGTTCGGCGAGGCACGGGTGCGAGCGGTGCAGGCAGAGCTCCCTAGGGTGCTAAGTAGGTCAGTAACAGGCAGGAGAACGCGGTGCCTGGAGTCGGGAGAGTCCCTGCTGCTGCCCACGGGGAACACGGAGGATCCCGGCTGCAGGGCACGGCTCCGGAGCGGGGCATGGTGCACGCTGTGCTGCCGCTCACATCGCACCCGTGCAGCCCAGCTCGGTGGAGGGCCACCGGCGATGCTGCCCACGATGCCAACGCCGAGGGCTGGCAGCCAGCTGGGCACAGACGGCACGTCCTAACCCATCTCCCTGCACCCTGCCCAGCTCGGCGGCATGTGCTCAGCGCCACTTTAGACAATTACCTCCCGTGATTAGTGCCCAGGCGAGCACGGCAGCCCTAAGCCCAGCCACCGCGTGACCCCGCTCGTTACCCAGCTAAACGAGCCCACGGGGATGCGCCCATCAGGCCACGGTATCCCCGGGGGGATCTCCACCAAGGCAGCGGCTTCTGATGGCAAGAGGTAGAGAAACCGAAAGCCTCTGGGGCTGAGGTGCCTTGGAAGGAGCTGCAGCTCTGCTGCCTGGCGGAGGGGAGCAGGACGCTTTGTCCCCACGGGGTTGTTCCCGTGTCCGGCCGGGACACGCCGCAGCCATGTCCCGCACCCCGGTTCTCCCCACTGCCCCAGTCCCAGGGGCAGAGCAGGGACGTGGGCAGGCAGAAATGGAGCGGAGGCAGCGGGAGGCCAGGCACAGCCAGGGCTTTTCTACAGTCACTTGTTCCCTGCCAAGAAGACAGAGAGTGACACATCCACTCCCCGCGGCACCAGCTGCCGCTACCCAGCGAGGGGCTGCTGGAGCCCGGGCCCCATGCGGAGGCACCGGCACCACTCCTGGGGCTCGGGCAGGAAGGGGATGGCCCCGCTCTTGGGGGCAGGACAGCAGGGTGCTGGGGAAGGGGCACATCCTGAGGTGGGGAGGAACAGACCCGCTACCCCCCAGGCCCCCTTCGACATCCTCCCTACTCACCAGCCCCCCAAATGCTTCTGCTTCCAGCCTGGAGAAGAAAGCAGGGAACAGGTCCTCAAGCCAGGACGCAGGGACAGCAGGCTCCCTGCTCTCCATCCCACACGAAGCCGCTCTCTGCAGTCCCATCGCTGCACAGGGCCGGCTCCAGCACCACCCCGTACTGGTCCTGAGCTCCCCCCGGCCCCAGCACAGCCGCTGATTCTACTTTCAGATTCACTCCTCCAGCCTTTTCTGGAAATCCCATAAAATAACAGAGCCTGCAGCTCTTCCCACATGTGCTTCCACTTAGTCACCAGCCGGTCTCTACCCGTCCCGCTGCCCCACAGCCCGCAATCAATCTGTGCCCTTGGTCCAAGCTGGGGGGCACAGAGCCCCCCCAAAATCCCTGCGTTGGCACAGCGGGGGGAACGGCTGCGACGCCAGGGCCGAGCCCCGCAGCATGGGAACAGCCTCAGCATCCCCCAGGGATTTGGGGCCAAACAGCTGCTCCCCGAGGTCCTGCCAAGCACAGCCCCTGCGGGCAAGGACACGGGGTTCTGTGGGAACCCGGACCTCCCGGGGTGCCCCAGGGACCTTTCTCGATGCCTCCACCCTCTCGCCAGCTGCTGTGCAGTTTTGGGATGGGGTTTTGGGGAGGCAGCAGCTCCCCACTGACCGCCCCCATGAGCTGGGGCAGAGCCAGGGCTTCGGGGTCCCTGCTGCTAACGGGTGGGGACTGGAGGAGGACACGCTGTCCCCTGTCCCTGCTGAGGGACGCAGGAGCCTCCCTGGGGACGTGAGCAGGACTGCTGTGTCCAAACGGGAACGGCAGAGGAGGGTGAGCGGCTGGTGCCCACGCAGTCCCACGGGCAGTGCGCCCACCTCGCTGCCCCCACAGCCTCACCCGATGGAGGGGCTCAGCACAGTTGGGGTCCAGGGCACAGCCAGGGGAACTCAGGGCTGTGGGATCCAGCACCGTGGAGAGACAAGGACCTGCAGCAGGCAAAGATCAAGCCCGGAGGGTCTCGGAGACGTGCGATGGACCAGAAGAGGCTGGGGGATGCCGTCCCACGTTGGCATCCTCCACCACCAGCACCCTCAACCACCAGCACTTGCTCTGGGCTACCCGACCTTCTCCTAAGGCCAAATCCTGTGGTGATGCACAGCAGGGATGGGGGGCTGCACCCAGCAGAGAGGCAAGCGAAGGGGGGCACAACCCGGCCACCCCGCAGCGCTTTGCAGCAGGAGCCTTGCCAGGGGCAGGGGGTCCCCAAAGGCACCCGACGCCCCCCGCCCAGGTCTCTGGGGCACGAGGCCAGGGCCGGACGGGCAGCACGGGAACAGCCCCCACGCGGGGTATTAATAGTACCGGAGCTCTACCGGCTTAAAATAGGCTGCCAGGAGTGGGGAGGCGGGTCCCGGGCGGACGCGACCTATTGTGTCAGCGAGCAACGCCGACGTAAGCACAATTAGGGGGGTGATTTAGAAAAAAACACACACGTGACCCCCTGCCCACCGACACGGGTGAGCTCAGGGACCCCCCCACCAGACCCACAGCACCGTTAGTCCCCCCACCCGGCCGTGGTTTGGCTCTCGGGAGGTCACGGGAGCTGGGCCCAAGGCTCGGTGCAAGGGAACGCAGGAAGATGCTCAGGAGCAGGCAGCACCCATGGGTGCCCCCACCCAGGAGGGGGTGATGCCGCGATGCGATGCCCATCGCGGGGGCAGCGTGGCCGTGCAGGGAGCCCACGGGAGATGGCTACGTGGGGGCGATTCCCAGCAGGGCACGGAGGACAGGCCTGGCCTGGGGAGCGCACAAAGGGGTTTGCCCTTGGGGGACCCAGGCTGGCGGCAGGGCGAGGGGACGCGGTGCCAGCGCCAGTGGGAGCAGCACCCAGCACTGCACCAACACCCAGCCGGGAGGCATCCCCGGCCCTGTGCGCCCACCGGTTAGGGGAACCGGGGGCAGCAGCTCCCTGCCACCGCCCCTGGACCCCCAGGGATGGCGGGGGGGGGCGCTCAGAGGGCACCGGGGGCTGCGGGAACGGGCGCACAACCGGCTCCGGGGAACCTCCGCTCGCTCCAGCCGGGCTGGGCACCGAAGCACCGAGCCCCACGCAGGTGCCGGTGGGTGCCCGGGGCTGGGGGCGAGCAACCGGGGCATCCCGGTGTGTGTGGGGGTGGGAACCGGGAGGAACCGGGAGGAACCGGGGCAGGGCTCGGGCTCTCACCTTCATGATGCTGGCGCGGGGCGCGGCGGGCGCTGGGCTCCGTTCCACCGAGTCCTCGCGGCTGCTGCTGCCCGAGCCCGAACCGGGGCTGCCGCCGCCGCCGCCGCCGCCGCTGCGGGGCCCGTTGGGCAGCGGCACGGCGGGGCGGGGCGAGCCCGGCGGCGGGGCGCCCCGGGGCCCCTCCGCCATCCCCGCCGCACCAGGGCAGCGGCCGCCGCGGGGCCCCGGGCGCCCCGGTGCCTGCGCCCGCCGCCTCCGGTGCTGCTGCTGCGGGCTCGGTGGCGGAGCGGGAGGGAGGCGGGGACGGGCCGGGGCCGGGGCCGGGGGCGGAGACGGCGCGGT
>CM021791.1:3783641-3798966 GCA_011076525.1 Nettapus auritus | reverse complement strand
CCCAACACCCCATGCCCATCCCTGCCGCCCTCGCTCCGGTTCCCCTCCCGCTCTGCCCCCCCCTCACTGCGCTGGTGCTGGAGGGGCCGGAGGGGGACACGGCGGGGACACGGCTCCCGAAATCCTTGGGGGGCCAGAGGAGGAGACGAGGTCCGGGAGGGGACCCCCGATGGGCCATATCCCCCCCCCCCCCTCCCGCCCCACGCTCCCCCCTCCCTTGGGGAACAGAGTCAAGGAGCTAAAAACACCAAGGCGCACATGTACATTCTCGGTGACGACTGCAGAAAGCGAATCCGCCCCCCCCCCGGCCCCCCTGCCCCAAGCAGCCCCACATTTCTGGGGGGACACACACAGGCTACGGGAAGCGGGGCAGCTCCGGGGGGGCCGGTGCTCGCAGAAGCGGAAAGCCGAAGCTGGGCCTTTTTGGAAAAGGAACATAGAGGGGGGGGGGGCGAAAAACATGCGACAAATCCGCTTGCCTTTTATACAAGGGCATAAACACCAAAGAGCCGGACACCACCCTGCGTTTCTGGACAGCACAGAGCAAATCTTTGGGGGCGAGACCCCCCTGACCATCGCCGCCTGTCCCCCCCCAGCTGGGCACAGAGACACGAACACAGCACAGTCCCCGCAGCGCCGGGGGGGGGCCGGCGTGGGGCCGGGACGCCTGGCGGTCACGACTGGGCGTGGGGGATCCACTGACTGTCCATGGGGCGCCGCAGCAGCTCCTCCACGTGCCTGGCCACGTCCATGGTGTCGTCGAGGTCGAAGTCGCCCTCGGGGTCCAGCACGGCGTCGGGGCTGCGGGAGGCAAGAGGGGGTGAGGTTTGGGGTCGGGGACGGGCTGCCGGAGGGGGGACACGAGGGACCCGATACCTACTTCTGGGCGTACATGTTGTAATGGGGCTGGGAGCAGACGGCGGGCGAAGGAGCCTGGTCCATGTAGGTGGCCCCCCCGGGGGCAGCGTCGCCTGATGCGCTGACAAACCTGCGGGGACGAGGGGCTGGTGAGCGGTGGCACGGGCTGGGGCACGGATACGTCCCGGGAATTTCACCCACCTCCCGGGCAGGGACCCAGACCCCAAACCCTATCCCGGTCCACCATAAAGAGCAGCGACCAACGAGGTCCCAGCCCTGCTGGCTGGGGGGAATTCAGTCTTTCAGCCCTTGCTTGGCCACGGGCTCCGTGCCCTCCGCACCCCCCAGCACTGACACGGTCACAGCCCTAGGGCTGGGAGGGCAGGGATGCAAAGGACCCGAGCTGGCTCCCCAGGGACCCTGCAGCCTCATACTTACTCTGGCACTACTTGCTTGATCTGTGGCTTCACGTACCCATCCACAGCTTTAGCTAGAGGGAAAAAAAAAGGCAGTACTGAGGCTCGGAGCAGGAGGCACGTGCCGCAAGCCTGCGGAGGGGCTGGGGGCTCACGGCACACCCCCCCCCAGGCAGGGGGTGCCAGTTCCCCCCTGGTAGGATGCACAGAGATGGATGTGTGAGGGGTGAAGGGGCAGCGCTACCTGGCGTGGACTCACAGAGAACCGGCGTGTAGTACTTGGAGAAGACCTCGTCCTTGGGCCGGTCGGGGAACACGTAGATGAGGTAACTGAGGTCCCCGAGGCGGTCGGCCAGGGAGCGGATGGAGAAGTCCCTGGTGGTGAAAGGCATCAGGTTCCAGAACATCCTCTCAGCTGGAAAACAAGAGCGAGGACCGCGGTGATGCTCAGGGCTCACCGTGACTGCGAGATCATTCCAGAAAATCCCAGTTTCCTGCGCTTCTCCCTTCCTATAACATTTAGGGAAGGGGCGCAGCTCGCCAGAACGCAGGACCAGGAGGGAGCTAACGGGACCTGGGGGCAGGTTTGTCCTCCTAGGGACACCGTGTGCCCGGTGGTGATGGGGCTGGCACCAAGTGGACACACAGAAGGTGCTGAAGGAACAGGATGAGCCCCACAGACGGGGACACTTCGGTCCCCAGACTGCAAAAACCAAGCGCAGGGGGGATCGAGGGCTGCGCTCACCGGAGTCGAACTTCCACGCGATGGTGATGCCGCCGATCTCCGAGTCGCTGAAGCGCAGGAGGAAGGTGCCGTCGGGCTTGTTGATGAGCAGGTCATGCGCCTGCTGCTTGTTCACGAAGCCCAGAATGGCCCTAGGCACAGCGAGGGCGTCAGGGCGGGCAGATGGGCAGGCGCGGGACGGCGCACGCGGGGCAGGAGGGCTCTTACCCGTCGTTCCAGTGCGGCTTCAAGTGCTTCTTCAGCACCTCCATCACGCCGTCAAACCACTGCCAGAAGGTGTAATTCCTCCCGGGCAGGTTTTCCTGTTGGAATGCCCAGAAAATGAGCGCTCTTGTCTCCAGCCGTGTAGCTGCTGTTAGCACAGGCGGAGAGCTGGATCGTGGCACGGACGCTGAGGCTGTGAAGCTGGGTGCCGGTCAGCCCTCGTACCAGCGCCCAGCACATGGCCCAGCCCCGGGGGAACACCAGCAATGCCTCCCCGAGGGCGCAGAGCACGGCTCCAGCCCCCCATAACCTTCCAAGCACGGAAGGCAAAGCCCCTGCCCTGCTGCAGCTGGCTCCTGTTTGGGTTTTGCACCACTCAGACAAAACCCAGCTCCTTGGGAGCAACATGCCCCGTCCTATCCCTCGGCACAAGCGTCGGCACCGTGGGCGTAGCAAAGCCCCGGTCCTGGCAGCACCCCGGGGCTCCCCGTCCCTGCCAGCGCCGTGCCGCCCACTCACCCGGTTGAACTGGGACCAGGACACCGTGGTGCTGCTGTAATCCTCCAGGTGGGAGCTGGTGCTGTTGAAGAGCTTCTGCGCCAGGAACACCAAGTTCTCCTTCGTCAGCCCGCGGCTGCTCTGCACCTCCGCCTTGAACTTCATGTTGAGCGCCTCGCAGAGCTGCGGCCACTGCACCTTGTCGGGCACCGCGAAGGGGACGCGGCCCTGGGGGGGGGACACGGAGCAGGGTCAGCACGGAGCGCTGCCCCCTGCCATCACCCAACCCCACCAGGCAAAACCCTGCTCCTTCCAACAGCCCCCCAGGGGGATATTGAGCCTCTCTGGTCCCCTTTCCATGAGTGGTGGCACTCACAGGCTCCGCAAAGGCGTTGTCCCAGAGCACGGTGGCCGTGGCGTTGTTGTCCTGGCTGCCGTGCACGATCACCACCACGGGCAGGGACAGCGTCTGCCAGGAGGGAGGACGAGGGGACAGGGATGAGGTGGGAGGGGACGTGGGGCACCGCAGCCACCCCATAGCCCCAGCCCAGCCCCACAGCGTGGGCACGGTGTCCCGCAGCTCGCTGGTGGCCGGTGGCTTTACCTTCACCTGGAAGACCAGCTCGTTGCCACCAACGCTGAACTGCGACTCGAAGAGGATGGTGAACTTCTCCTCCGTCACCGACTCAGCGCCGCGGCGGTCCGAGCGCTTGATCCTCTTCAGGGACTGCGGGGACACGAGGGGTGAGCACGGGGACAGGGGACAGCTGGGGACACGAAGGGTGAGCACACGGAAGGGGAGCACAAGACAGCGGGGGACACGACCTGCAAACACAGCAGGGATGGCAACACAAAGGGTGACCGCGGGGGGACACGGCACAGATGGGGACACGAGGGCGAGCGCTGGGACAGGGGCACGGGGGGGCTCTCACCATGTTGCGGAAGTGGGCGCTGAGCGTGCCGGTGGCCTGGTGATACTCCATCACGCAGCAGTTGTTGAGGATCTCCCCGCTGCTCTCGCTGCGTGGGAACGCACAGGGTCAGGGGGACCACCGGGACGGGGGGCAGCCCCCCACCGTGTCCTGCTTCAGCCCCCTCCCCCAGCTCTCCCCCACCCCGGGCATTACTTGCGGGTGCTCTCGTTCTTCAGCAGGGCCTTGGCTTGCTGCTCGCTGATGATGGTGGCCTTCACCTGGGGGGGGTTCATGTGCACGTTCAGCTTCCCCCCCACCAGGAGCCGCACGGTGGCCGCGAACTTGGTCTGCGTCTTCAGCACCTGGGGGGGCTGCTTCTCGATGATGAAGGTGCTGGGGGGGCACGGGGGTCAGGGGCGGGCGGGCACAGAAGCCCAAGGCCCCCAAGCGCCCCCTCCCCAAATCCCCCGAGCCCACATCGAGACCGCCTCTACCTGGTGACCAGGGCAGAGATGATGTCGGTGATGGTGCCGTTCAGCTCCGACAGCATCTCCTCCACGGGGCCGGGGATGGGCAGCTGCTGGCACAAGTGCTCGGCCCGGCGGATCTGCTGCCGGTTCTGCCAGATGATCTCCGCCAGCTTCTCGCACCTGGAGGGGAGCGAGGCTCAGCACCCGCCGTGCAGGGGGGCTCAGCACCCCTCTGCCCACCCCGGCG
Organism: Nettapus auritus; assembly: GCA_011076525.1. Taxonomy (NCBI): domain Eukaryota; kingdom Metazoa; phylum Chordata; class Aves; order Anseriformes; family Anatidae; genus Nettapus; species Nettapus auritus. The sequence continues at coordinate 3,794,614 of CM021791.1, read as the reverse complement.
CACCCACCAGGTCTGCAGCACGTCCAGGGTACCCTCGGGGGGACCCCCGTTCCCCGCCAGCTGCTGCCGGCGCTTCCACTGGATCAGCTCGTCGTCCAGGATGGTCGTTTGCTGCTTGCGCAGCAGCTGCAGCGTCTTCTGGTGCTTCTCGGCCAGCTCCTGCGAGGCGGCACGGTGTCACGGGGCGCGGGGACGGCACCACAACCGGCACGGGGATGGTCCCCCCGGCACTCACCACGCGGTACTGCTGTAGTGTCTGGGCCTCCCGGTGCAGCCAAGCCTCCAGCGACGCCTTCTTCTGCTGCAGCGTCGTCTCCCGCGACAGGCGCTCCTGGGGACCCAGCTGGGAGAGCTGGGAGAACTGGGCTGGGGGACGGGGCGCAGCGTCAGGGCCAGCACCGCCGGCAACCGGCTCCCCGCGTCCCCTTCCCTGGCTCCCCCCCGCCCAAATCCACCTTGGAGGCGCATGTTCTCCTGGTACTGGATGATGAAGTACTCCTGCGTCTGCTGCAGCTTCTTGAGCTCGTTCTCCGAGTCCTGCGTGATGAGCCGCAGCTCCTCGAAGGTCTGGTTGATCTGCAGGTGCTTCTGCGACATGGCGTCCACCAGGGAGCCGGCCGGCGAGGGGCTCTGCACAGGCATCTTGAGCACTCAGCACGGGTTGGGAGACCCTCCCCACCCCGCCTGGGTGCTGGGGGGCAATGGGGACCCTCCCCGCCCCACCTGGGTGCTGGGGGGCAATGGGGACCCTCCCCGCCCCACCTGGGTGCTGAGCATCCTCTGCCTCAGGGCTGCTCCCACAGCCCAGGTGACGGAGAGCCCCAGCACCCCCCCACCCCGCAGGACCCACGTCCTCCCCCCTCCCCAAATAACGACGCCTCTCAGCCCCCACTCACGTTGTTCGCCTCCCGCACCAGCCTCTGCTCGTGGTAGAGGATGTGCCGGATGCAGCGCACCAGCTCCATGGGGCACCGGTCGTACGTGTTCTGCACGGGAGACGCGACTTGAGCCACGTGTGGGGCAAGGACCCCCCCGTCCTCCACCCGCCGCAGACCCCCCCACTCACCTGCAGCTGCGTGGCGTAGTGCCCCAGCTTGATCTTCAGCAGGAAGCCGTCTTCACCCACTTGGTGATCCGCCTTCTTCTGCAGCTCCTGGATCAGCCCCTCCAGCAGCTGCGTCGCCTTCACGTTCTCCTGGGGGTTGTCGAGGTCGATGGAGTCCCTTGAGAGGAGCAGGGGGGGGACACAGAGCGATGGCATCAGGCCAGCCCGGCCCCATGGGGGGGGCTTGGCACAGCGGGGACCCTCGTGGCACGGACGCTGCCGAGGCTGGTGGCGGGGTTGGGGGGCAGCAGGACCCTTGGGGACGTACCAGGCCTGGCTCTCGATCCACTGCGACAGGTAGTGCCGCACCTCGATGGGGAAGTGCTGCCCGTAGAGCGCCTGCATCTGCCGCAGGGCTTCGCCCTGGAGCTGCTGCGCCTGGATCCACACCGCCATGGCTCACCACCTGCCGGGGACACACGGCGGGCGGGCATCACGCGGGGGGCCCGGCACCGAGCATCCCCCCCCCAGATTTGCAGGAGCTTCCCGGCTCCTCCAGCACCGAGCGCTGCCGGAGTCACCACAAGGGGCCAGGGGGACCCCGGCTGCGTGCCACCTGCTATTTTCTAGGGAAAACCCTCAGAGGGCTCTGCTGCCAAGGCTCTGCAGCCTTGGCCATGCCACGCAGCCGTGGTTTCCCTTTGCAGCGCCGCGGGCACGCGGCCAGCGAAGCGAGGAGGGATTGGCATCCCCACTGCTCCTTGGGTCGTCGTGGGGCAGCCACACACACACCAAATGCAGCCGGGAGACGGCACCTCTGAAAAGCCAGAGCTTTCCTCCACACCCTACCCCATGCACAGGAAGAGGAACAATAACCCAGTTGGCTATAAATGATTATTTCTTTTTTTCCCTATAAAAAGCAAGGAACATTTCCACATTCACGGAAAAGGCGCTGAGTTACAAATCCTTCTGGTAAGGAGGACCTGGGGGAGGCAATAAAAACCAAAAGCAATGAGGGACAGGGAAAGGGGGAAGGCCGACAGCAGGACGCGTACAGGCAGTCAGCAAATGCGGACAATTGATAAGAGGCACTGATGGAAAACACTGCTGCTGGCAGAGCTGCAGGGAACACCAGGAATGGGTTGGTTTGTTTTTTTTTACTGCGCCAGGAATGGATGAAGCCCCGGGAACAGCCCAAGCCCAGCGCAGGAGCATCAGCACGGACAAAACCCAAACAAACGCTGCTCCTCCTATCGAAACGGGGTGATGTATTCCCTGCGTACAGCAGCAGAACGCTTCCTATTCCACTTCACCGTGTTGTTAAGCAACAAGTATCACTCTGCCGCTGCGGTCAGCTCGCCATCAGGGCCGACAAAAGGCTGTGGCCTTGGAGCAGGAGCTGTGAATATTGCTGCTGGGAACGGATGGGCGCAAACCGAGCCAGCAGCACGCCGGTGCTGGCAAGGGGAGCGGCGAGGACAGCCCCAAAAAGCGCTCGTGATGGGCTCCGACACACTCGCCACGTGCCAAAAAGCACCACCAATGCATCTGCGGGCGTTTCTCCGAGCCGCTCATTTTGGTCTCCCGTGCCTTACCCGCAGGCTGGCAAACCTCCCCGGAGCGTGCCCGCAGCCAGCCCCTGCCGTCACGGTCCCAAAAAGCACAGCAAGCCCCGCACAGGGCATCCCCACCCCGCAGAGCATCCCAAGCCCGCGGCGTGGCCGCTCTTTGCCAGCCGCCCCGTGCTCCTGCATCTCACGGGCAAAGCCGTGAGCAATCGGTGCCTCGGCCGGAGCCAGGACCAGCACCATCCTCCCCGAGCAGCACCCGGGGCCGGCTGCAGCAACCGGCCACGTGCACGTTCGAACAATTGCAAGAGACGGGTAATTGCAGTGGTTTTAAGCTGCTTTGCATGTACTTAGTGCTGGCAGCGAGCTATAATCCCACCCATTACCGCAGCTCGGTTAACCAGCAGCAACTCAACAAGCCACAGCGACTTGCTTGCCGGTGACTTAGCGCCTTCAAGGCTGCGCGCACGGCGGCTGGACAAGGGTCGGGGACGGGGACGGCAGCCCCCGAGGGGACAGCTCGGGCAGGGGATGCCCGTGAACAGAAGGACGGGAGATGCGGACGATGCTTCAGCATCCAGCGGCCCCGCTGCCCAATCGGCGTGGCCAAACTGGCTGCAAAATGGGCGAAATTCACCTAAAAGAGGTTTCCCGGTGGGCTAAAGGTGGTCACATGGGGAGGAACGCACGGAGGGGTGTGGGAGCACCCTGGGGGCTAGCAGGTGGCCAAGGGACCCTGGTAGGGCTGGGCTATGGCCAAAGCCCCCCTTGGCAGCCCTGGAGCCTCCCGGACACAGCGGCAGGCTGGCAGCCAGCTCCGGATCGCGTGCTGCAGGAAAGGCAGAGCCCACGGGCGAGCAGACAAAAGGAGGGAAATGTCTCATAGGGCAAGGCTGGCGGCAGTGGCGCGTTCCCATGCGCGGTGAGCGTGGCAAAGCCCTGCCACGGGCAGCTCCTGCCCCAGGGCTGGCGCCCAGAGGCTGCTGCTGCCCCAGCGAGCCGGCTTGGGCTGAGCCATGGGGTGCTTATGGGATGCTCGTGGCACAGAGCTGCGGGATGCTCGCAGGACAATCACGGCACACAGACATGGGATGCTCGGGGCGCACAGCCATGGGATGCTCGTGGTACAGCCATGGGATGCTCATGGTACAGCCATGCGATGCTCATGGTACAGCCATGGGATGCTCGCGGGACACTCGTGGCACAGCCATGGCACACTCCTGACACTCAGCTCACAACCCCGGTTCATCCCCTGCCCTCACCCCAACACCGCCACCGAATGCAGCCCCAGCTCCCTTCCTGCACCTCGCAGAGCCAAGTAAAGCCCTGGGGGGGCCCCACCAAAGGGCTCTGGCTACACCCCCCCTGCACGCCTGCCCCGTGCAGCCCCTCTGCCGCCGTGGCTCCCGCGCTGCCCTTTGCCTGGCGCTCCCCCGGCCCCGCAGAGGGGGGGTTCTGGGTGCAGCTTCCTTCCCGGCGGGGAGCGCGGGGCCCCACCGGCGGTGCAGCCGCGGCGCCGGCTCCGTCCCGCCGGCACGTAGCAGCCCTGCGCCCGCCGCAGTAAACACACGGACACGTGGTTTCTCGGCACCTCCGGGAGCCCACGATCGCTTCCAGGTCAGAGCCGGCCTCGCTGGAGGCCGCAGAGCCGGACCCTGTGCTCCCCACAGGGTTGGTGCTGCATGGGGGTGTCTCCGGTCCTGCCCTGGGGGCATCACGCCTGCCCCCGCTGGATGGGAACCCGCATCCCCCCGAGAAGGGCAGCCCCATGCTGGCTTCCCTCTGGGGCAGGATCCGGCCCCCAGCCCCCAGCCAGGCCCTGGGAATGGCAACGCTGGCAGCCCACAGCGGCTGCTCGGCACATGGATGGGCTCCAGTGCTCCCCCGACCCCCTTGCAGTCACCCGCTCATCCCCTGCACGCCACACGTGTGCCTGGGGGATGCACGGAGCCCCCTGGGGCAGCCCCCCTCAGCTCAGCCCCCCCGGGGCTGCCCCAGCTCAGCCCCCTCGCCTCGCACGTGGCCGCTGTGCACCACGTCCTGCCCGGCGCGGAGGGGACACGAAGGGCTCAGCACGCACCCAAAGGGGCCCGGAGCCCACAGGCAGCCGTGCCAGGGCCTCCCCAAAAATGGCTTCGACAGGGGTTGGATGAACCCCCGGGTACGGTTCCTGGCTTCTCTACGGCACTGGACCGGCAGCACAAACTGGGTGCCCGCCCCGTGGCCGTACTCACCGGGGTCAGCGCTGCTCTGCCCGCTGCGGCCCCCCCAGCGGGGGCAGCCCGGCCACGGCTCCGGGCAGGCGCTGCCGGCGCAGCCGGGCTCCCGTTGCGGCCGTTTTGCAGGCTGCGAGCTACAGGAAGGAGCCGAGAGCAGCTATTTCCTTCCAAAATGTCAGCTGCCTGCGCAGTCAGGCAGCGCCAGGCTCCGGCAGCTTCCTCCGCTGCCGCCTGCATGTTGCAGCCGGGGGCATGGAGCCGGCGCCCCCTGATCCTTAATCCCACACCCGTGGGGCCGAGAAACCCCCCGGTGCCCCCACAGCCGGAGAGCAGCCGGGGAAGGACCCGGAGGACCGACGTGGGAGGGATGCGGGAGGGATGGAGGGCTTGGACTCACCTGCGCCCCACAGCTCCGCTCGCGGCCCCGCGCCTCCCCCGGCGCACGGCACCGGGGCGAAGCCCCCCGAGAGCGGCCCCCGGCCCCCCCTGCCCGCTCCGAGCTCCCCAGCGAGCACCGGGCTGCGTTGGGGCCGGTGTGAAGGGCAGCCGGCGCTGGAATTGGCGCGGCTCGCCCCTTCTACGCCTGCATGTGGTTTCCAGCTTTCGGTCGAGAGGTGGAGGCAGCGGCGGGCGCAGCAGGCGAGCTCCTTCTAGAAGCGCGGCGCTTTGATGGCTCCTGGTTGCCTCGTGCACCAGAGCGGTGGTGGCGGCCGAGGGCTCGGCCCTGGCAGCATCGAGGGAGGCAGCGGGGTCGGTGCCCTGCCCGCCACGAGCCTGCAGCCCACGCTGGAAAGCGTCCGTGCCGGGGCAGGGGAACTTGGGGCTCAGGGACGAGGCATCGGCGGCTCTGAAAATTCAATATTTCCTCCCCGAGGCAGGGCCGAGGACCCAGTAGCCGGCAGGTGGAGGCGGGCTGCCCGCTCTGGGCTCTCCCATCCGGCAGCGGCCCTGTGGGCCGGCGGCTTTGGGAGCCAAAATGGAGAACTTGAGCTCCGACAGGAACAAGGAAACCCCAAACACGGCCTGACGCTGTCCAGGGGGAGAAGCTGGGCCCGCACGTAGGTGGCAGAGCCCCACGCCCCCTGCACAGCCTCAGCATGGGCAGGGACCAGCGCTGCCACCCAAAAACCCACAGCCGGTGACTCAGGACGGCAGCAGGGACTGCCTTCAGGTGACATTGCTACGAGCCACCAGCGTCAGGTTTGATTTGCCCTCTGGCATTTGCAGCCTTTGGGAACGCGTGGCTCCCCTCTGCAGATTTTCCCTCACGACCACAAAGGCCCAGAAGCCTGCATAATAACAAAACCATTGAAATACCCAACGAAATCCCGGCGAAATCCCTCGAATCCAGGGGCCGACGGACGACGGCTCCCGTGTGCTGCACGTCTGACCGAGCAGGGGATTTTCCCCGACACACCGAGAGCTCAGCACGACGGCGAGGACCCCAGCCCTGCCCTACACCTCGGGAAGGAGGCGGCTCGGGATGCAGCACCCATCGGACGCGGTGCCAGCCACCTGGGACCCCTGCGTGCCCCCCTCGCACCCACCAGCCCTGGGCACGCCGCTAATTCCTGCCCAGACCCAGCACAAGCCCTGGAGGGCCGGGCTGATCAGAAGGACGCGAGGATTAAGCTCATTGCATTGTCGAATTAGTCCCGATTTGGGGCTGGAGACACAATTTCATTTTATCTGCCATGCCTCAGCGAGCGCGCACAATCGGCCTAATCCAGTTACCTGCCAAGCGGGATTTGCAGCGCGGAGCCCAGACGGGGCAGCGCAGGCACCGGGTGCCCAGCTCCATCCCAGGGGGAGGATCACCCGCAGTGATCCCCCCTCTGTCTCCCCCGGGGGTCCCGGCACAGCTGGCAGCACCTGGGCTCCCTTGGGCGCAGCTGAGCAGCCAATTTGCGTGCCCGGTCAGGAGGAAAACTGCCTGCTGTCGGTGCGTGCATGCCGAGGCTTCCCGCCCTGCCGCGGCACACCGGGCAGGCACTTTGGGGTTTTCTGGGGGGAGTTTTTAGGAGCTGAGACACAGGTGGCACAGTGCAGCCCCGCGGGGAGATGCTCTGGGAGCGGGGCAGCAGAGCAGGCGGGGAGGCAGAGCAAACCTCGCTGCGGGGGGCACGCAAACACCCAGGGAAGCCGACAGCGGAGGGAACTGTTGAGAATGGGAACAAAAAGCCAAAACACAGATGTTTGAGGCAACAAAATCTCATTCCTAACGGCACCCTGGGGCTGGTCCCTCGCATGGCAGCAGGGCTCAGCGTTTGCCTTCGCGCTCTCGGTGCCCGGCGCACGTCCAAGCCACCCCACGGAGCGGCATCGTGGGGATGCGACCCCACAACCACAGGGATCAAAAACCCGTGCTGTGGCTCCTGCTGGGGGTGCGGGCAGGACAGCGTGACCCCCTGGCAACGTTCAGGAGGCAAAGCACAGCCCACACGAACGCGGGCTGCGTCGCGAATCCCCCTCCTAAACATTTCTAAGAGGCCTAGGTGACGAATGGGTTTATAAAAGGAGCGTGCCGGGGCCGAGGCAGCTGTGCCGTCGAGCCCCAAAGCGCCAGGGCTGCGTTGGAACAACAGCTAGGCCAGGGATCGTTTTACAGCTGTGTTTTAGCCCGGGCGAGGGGCTGCGATGTGCCACCAGCGAGACCTGCCTCTTTTTCCCTGTAAAAGCTTTGCAGACAGAGGAACACAAAGCCAGACAGGGGCACTCAGCCGCCGGGGCCGCGCAGGCGCTTCCAGCCGCGGCCGTGCACCAGCCTTTTCCCCAATTCCCTCCCCAGGCAAGAGCCCTGCCGGAGCCCGGCCTTCGCGTATCGCAACGAGAGGAAAGACACAGCGAAGTCACAGCGAGAAATGGAGATTGCAAAACTCACCAGCCACCGCTTCAAAACGGGGAGCGGCGGCGTGACCGTGTCACCGATCGGCGGCGGCATCCCAGCCGTCGGAGCCCCGGTGCAAAGCCAGGAGGCCGCGCATCGCTCCCGGGGGCTGCGCGGAGAGTGCGGCCCGGGGCGAGAAGCACGCCCTTCTGCAGGCAGCCGGCGCTCCCGGCCCCTCTGGTGCAGCTAGATGGGTGGATTCTGCTTTATCAGCAACTCGGCTCACCCCTATCGGCCAGGAAGCCGTGTTCACATGTGTGCCTCCCCCTCGACATTTCCCAACGCGGCAGGGAGAAGCAGTTCACGGCACAACGTACCTTTTATCAGCCAGCAGATGTTGCTAGAACTGTTGCTGCATGTAAAATACGGGGCATGCCCGGCACAGCTTGGATCCCTGCACCGGACACGCGGTGCCAGGGTGAACACCCCCGCCCCCCTTCCTCCCGGGATCAAAACACTTGGGGGTTGCAAAATAGACACCCCATGAAAGGAAAGGCACGCCACAGAAACATTACAGCTGTCGAGGCTGCTCCTCCTGGAGCATGCTGGAGCCCTGGGGCAGGCTGAGCCCAGCCAGCAACCGGCACAGCCTCCGGGGCCGGAGCCCAGCCCCGACCCCCAGCCCAGCCGGGGGGGAGCCAGGAGCGGCACTGGCACCCCCGGGATCCCCTCGGGCAAGGGGACGGTGCCCCCGTGATGCAGGCACCCCCACTCCACCTTCCTACCGTGCCCGGGGACTGCTGCAAGGCCCCTCGAAGGCTTACAGTAATTCCTTGCAGAGCAAAAAGTCATTTCCCAGCTGACGGGGCCGCTTTACTGTACGCAGCACGGCACAGTCACCGCTCGTCGCCCGGCCGCCCACGCGGGGCAGGAGTACAAGGAGCAGGGATTTTTCGCGAGCAGGGTATCTGGGTTTTGCTATCACTCGAGAGAGAGAGCTGGGAAACCCCACGGCGAAGACCTCACAGCCTGTTTGGAGTCAGCACTTCCCCTGCAGCGAGAGGGGAAGGTCCCTGCACCGGCTCCGTGTCACTCACGGCGCTGAGCATCCCCAGTGGCTGCTCCCCGGCCCCGAGCGCTCGGGCGAGCATCCCTGGTGGGGCCACATCCCACCCCGAGGCACCGGCGTCGTGCTGCAGAGGGACACAACAGGCGCACTGAAGCTGGTGATGCAGCTCCGGAGACAATTGCCGGGGGGCCAGGCACCCCCCGAGGGGCCACAGCATAGGAAAAGCCACGAAACGCAGCGTTGGTGACAGCAGCCCATCGCTCCCTGTTTCCAGCGTGGGCTCTCCCAGGGTCAGGCTGTTGACGCCTCTCGGTCTCAGCAGGAGCTCCTCCTCCCACATTGTGCAGCACAGCACGGCCAGTCGCCTTCCCAGTGCTGGGGGCAAGCCCCGAGCTCCAGGGATGGCTGCGCAGCCCATGGTGAGGGTCTCCATCCTCGTGGCAGGCACTCGGGAGCCAAAGCAAGTCAGGCTGGGATCCTGCCAGCGTTGGGAGCCCCAGAGCTTGCCGCAGCTCCTCCATGGGCGCGTGAAGCAGACACCCCTAAAACCTTCATCTCCTGACCCCGGAGCAAGGCACCAGGCCCCAAGCACCCTTCCAGCGCCACCAGGTAAGGATTGCTGTGCTGGTGCACGAGGCCAGGCTGCTTCCCCAGTCCCCACAGCATGGGCCAGGATCTGCAACCACCCCGCGCCAGATTCCCCATACAGGATCCAGCTCCAGGGCTCGCACAGCTCCGTGCTGCAGCCACGAGTTCTGATGGAGGTATGGGGCTGGTAGGGGGGCCAGAGGCATCCCGCTGCACCAGCACAGCCCACAGCATGCTGCTGACAAGAAGCACACGTGCTCGCATCCTCTGGGCTTCCCAAGGACGTCGCCAAGAGCTGATGGCGTGTTGGGGTTTAACCCACATTTCCCCAGAGCACAGGGGCTGGGCAGCACCGCAGCTCTGCTCCAGTCGCCGTCCTCCAAAAGCCCCAGGTGCTCCACAGGCTCCTGGGGACTTTCTGAGCTGTGTCCTGCCACGGGTGAGCCCTGCTGCCCCGAGCCATGCTTCGGTGGAGCCATGCCGCAGCACGGCCCGTCAACGAGAGCCAAGAGCCGCGGGCAAATTGCCGGGGGTCACCTCCCCTCCCCAAGCCGCGGCGCTCTCCTGAGCAAGGTGGGGCGCGCAGGGCTCCGACTGCAAGCTCTCACGAGCCAACGGCCCCAGCTCCGCGCTGCCATCGGAGGTGTTACAGCCGTCAGTAGATCAGGCGGAGGTGCCTGAGCCGGGCCATGTCCCTGGGGACGAGCCCTCACCCAGGGCTGGGTGCTGGCACCCCGGAGCCCCGCAGCGTGGCCAGGAGCACCCGGAGAGCCCTGCCTGGCACGGGCCCGCCGGCTGGCCGGATCCATGCAGGGCCCTGACAGCTCCTATATCCTATCTGACAGGTGGCTCTCGCTCCCGAGGGGTCGTAATTAGCCCTGCTGCTAACGCCGGCCGGCAAACGAGTTGGGTGAAAGGCCAGCGGGTGCCGCAAGCCAGGGCGCTCTCACCGCTCCCATCTTGGACGAGGGATTTATTTTCCATCCCGCTGCGGCTCTGCCCAGCGGCACGACGCCGCGCTCCCGAGCACCGGCGAGCAGGAGGGGGCTGCCCCGCGTCCTCCCCCCAACCCAGAGGGGTGCCAGGCTGTCCTGGGCACCGCGCACGCAACCTCCCCAACCATTATTTGAGCACTTTCTTAGTTTCCTCCCGCAGGCAGAGCCGCTGACAAGCGGCCCCTTCCCGCACCGCCGCGTCCTCGGCGGCTCCAGCCCTGCAGACGGCGGCTCCCCACGGTCCCGCGTGTCCCCCCCTCGGTCCCGTGTCCCCCCTCCAGTTCCGTATCCCCCCCCCCCGGTCCGGGATGCGCCGTGACCCCCGCCGGGCTCCGCGCAAAGTCCGCGCCCCCCGCGGGGGCGTGCGCCCGGCCCGGCCCGCACCTGCCGGGTTCCGGGGGGGTCCGGGGACAGCCGGGGGGGACCGGGGAAGGTGGTGGCCAGGCGCTGCCGCCGCCGGGGCTCCCGGTCTCGGTTCGCCGTCGAAAGAAGCGAGGCCAAGGGCCCTGCGCCGGGCCCCGCCGCGAAGTTGCGTTTGGCCGCCGCGAGTTACGAAACAGCCAAAATATTTACCAAAAAGGAGGGGGGAGAGAAAAAATTAAAAAATAAAGAACTATTTTGTTTTTTTTAAAAAAAGAAGCCAAACAGCACCGAACCCCCCC
>CM021791.1:3740418-3783241 GCA_011076525.1 Nettapus auritus | reverse complement strand
GGGAACCGGGTGTTGGTGCCGCCACCGGGTACTGGGAACCGGCACCGGGAATCGGTACCGGGTTTGGGCACCGGGTACTAGGTGTTGGTGCTGGCACCAGTATTGGTACTGGTAACAGGTTTGGACACTGGGAACCAGCACCAGGCATCAGTACCGGTACCGGGTTTGGGCACCGGGTACTGCGTGTTGGAGCTGGCACCAGTATTGGTACTGGTAACAGGTTTGGGCACCAGGCACTGGGAGCCAGCACCGGGCATCGGTACCGGTATCGGGTTTGGGCACCGGGCACTGGGTATCGGTACTGGTACCAGTTTTGGGCACCAGGTGCTGGGCACTGGGTACCAGCACCAGGCATCGGTACTGGTACCAGGTTTGAGCACCAGGCACTGGGTGTTGGCAGCGGCACTGGTATCGGTACTGGTACCAGGTTCGGGCACTGGGTGTTGGCACTGGCACTGGTATCAGTACCGGTACCTGGTTTGGGCACCAGGCACCAGCATGGGGACTGGGAACCAGGTGTTGGTACTGGCACTGGGCACCGGGCATCAGTACCGGTACCAGGTTTGGGCACTGGGTTTTGGCACTGGCACTGGGCACCTGCATCCCTGGGCATCGGTATCACCAGTACTGGTACCAGGCACTGGGGATTAGCAGTTGAACTGGGCACTGGCACCGGTACCTGGCACTGGCACCCGGCTCCAAGTGTTGGCAGCAGCACCGGGTGCTGGCACCAGCACAGACACCGGCACCAGGGCCAGCACCAGCACAGCCCTGGGCATTGGCACCAGCACCAAAAGAGCTGCAAGCTTTAATTCTTGCACCGGTCTCCAGCACCGGGCACCGGTCTCCTGCATTCCCCTCGCTGCCAGCCCTGCCCGCAGGATGGGCTCTTCCCTCCGCCAGTGGCAGCCAGCCCCTCCACACAGCATCCTGCTGATTTTGGGGGCTGCAACGGAGCTGGGGACGCTGCCTTTTGCCCCAAGAAGGGTTTCTGCCTGGTTTCTTCATGCTCCGCTGCCTGCAGGCCTGGGCTGCTTCCTGCTCGCACGAAGCCTCTCCCCAGCAGGTCTCCTCGAGGGCCCGGGAGGCCGTGGCAGGGTTTGCACGCGAGAAAGGAAATCGCTGCTCAGATGCAGGATGAGTAACTCCAGCACCCCAAATCCCGCTGGCTGTGCAGACTTCCTTATTTCTGGTAAATCAGCGACAAGCACATGAGGGCTGCCCCGTGGCAGGAGCGCGGGGTTGGGGCTGCTCGGGCGGCAGAGAAAGCTGTGGCTGCGCCAGCCCAGGGAGCTCTGGGCAACTGAAGCAACCCAAAAGGCAGCACTCCTGGGGACAGCACAGTCCCCAAGTGCCACCGCAGATGCAGGTCCTGGCACAGCACAGCCGGGTTTGGGCAGTGGTTGAGGCTGGGGCTGCTGTAGAACCAGAGGCCAGCCGTGCATGAAGAATCTGTGGGGTTCTCAGCACCCACCAAGCACCCGCTCTGCCAGGACACGGTACCCCAGCGTCCTCTCCTCGCTGCTGCAGTACCGGGCGATTGCACTGTGCCCACCACGTGCAATGAGCTCGCCCACCCTGTCGGGATGGCGGCGTCCTCTCCTGCTGCAAATCCCTGCGCTGGCACCATGAGGACCCCAGGTATGGCCGGAGGGGGTCAGCTTGGCTCCGCACCACGGCCAGCAACGGGTCCCCAACCCTGCCACAACCTCTTGCACCAGGGGGACAAGGAGGATGGGAGCAAGGGCAGGGGAAAATGGGGCATCCAGGGCAATGAGACACCCGAAGGCAATGGAGCACCCAGGGCAATGGGGCACCCAGGGCAATGGGGCACCCTGGCAGTAGGGCAGGCTGCTGCGCGGCACAGCGGCGGCAGGGCAGGAAGCAATACGTGCGTGCTCATTTCTGCTTGAGCGCTCTCGCCAGCCTCATGGGATCTCCTGGGCTTTCACTTTCGTTACCAGTTCATCTTCTGCGGCCTGAAAAAAGTCTGGAGGGAACTTCAGCGGGGTGAACAGGGCTGCGCCCGGCCACCACAGCGCCGGCCGCCGCAGGGAAGCCGGGACAGAAGGGCTCTGCTCTCCTTGCTCTGGTGCTGGGAGTGCTGGGGCAGGATCGTTACCAGCCTGGTTAATGAGCCAGCATTTGCCAATCGCTCTGCAATCATGTAGGAGCATGGCCTCGTGTTCTCACCTCTGCATTTTTCTTTTTTGTCTCTTGCTTTTGTATTTAAGTCTTTCTCTTGCTTTCCGAGGACTGCGGCAGTGGGAGCTGGAACCCAGTGGGATGCTCCGGACTCTCTCATCCTGCAGCCACAGCTTTGGCGAGCCAAGGAACAGCTTTGCCCTGGCCTCCACGGCCTCCAGGCCCTGGGGCAGGGTTTTGCTGCCCATGCTGACACCCCCAACTGCAGCCCATCTCCAATCCCAATTCACAGCATCCAAAATATCCAAGAAATAAACACCTGCAGAGCGAGCAGGCACCACCCCAGCACCTGCTCCATCCCAAACCAGCTGCCAAACGTTGCTTTTCAGCTCATTTTCCCCTGAAACGTCCCCAGAGCATCCCCACATTAATGCTACACCCTGGGGGGACGGGTGCCAGCAGCCCTGGGTGCTCCCAGCTCGCCCTGAAGTGTTTCCTCGCCTGCTCGGGTACGCTGGGGAGGCACCTCCTGCACCCGGGGCTGATACATCGCTGCTGAGCTGCTGCCAGCCAGCCCTGGCCGCCTTCCCGAGCGCTCCCACTGTGCTCCAGACATCGTGGGGAGGAGAGCCGGGAGCCCGGTGAGCCACAGACGGACTTTTTTTTCCACTAAGACAAAGGAAAAGAGAAGAAATCAGCAGAAGGCTTGCACTCCCTGCCCTCTCTGCCTTTACTAGGAAAGCTCCCGCTCCACCAGTTGCATCACACGGACAAACGGCTTTCACAATCCCTGGCCCATGAAACCTCCCAGCGCTGTCAGCCAGGCACTGGCTGCTCCGGCCGAGAAAATCAAGGTCGCCGGCACCACCAGCGAGGGACAGGCCCTGGGGCAGCGGCTCCTGGTCCTCAGGAAGGGCACGAGGCACATGGAAAGGCCGGGAGATGAACAGGAACCATTGTGTGCTCACTCTCCTCTGACTTCTTCCACCCCTTTTTAGTAGGGGGGAAAAAAAGGGGGGGAAGAAATTAATGGTGGGAGAGAAAGCGGAGTTCCTCTATCCTGAAAGGGCAAAGGAATCAAATCACATGAAAGCAAATCCCAGGGAAAACTCTGAGCCGGCTGATGAAAATGTTACAGGAGGGAAATTTTCCTTTCTGGAGGGAGGACAGGACCAGGCACACCGCGTGTTGCGAGAGGGCGGCCCCAGCCCGGCCCTGAGGCTGCTCTGGTGGAGGCTCTCCAGGATCCATCCCAGCAGGACGGATCCTGCAAACAGCAGGGGAGGCTCCTGGGGTGTGAGGCCAGCCCTCTGCCATTTGGGGCTGGGAGCCAAGCAGTGAGACCCCACGGACAGGAGAGGTAACGCTGGGGCCGAGCTTCGGCATCCCCGATGGTGCAGGGCACGGTGGTGCCTCGGAGAGGGCTGGAGGGGTCGTGTCCAGCCCGCCCCGTGCAGCAAAGCACCCGGCACCTCTCACAAGGGCCCTCGGGAAGCCTCAAAAAGCATCTGGAAGGTAAACGGTGTCCAGGCTGAGCTGTGGCCGAGCGCTTTGTCATCTCGGATGAGCTCAACAGGATGCCGGGTGATGCTGCGCATTCAGGGGAGAGAGGGAGCACGGGGCTTCGTAATTGATTTCCTAGAAAATTGCCTCTCCTGCCTCCTCTGCTTGGAGCATGAGCGTGAGGAGCACAAGCGCAGCGGCCTTCGTCTCTAAGTGGCATCTCGAGGGTCTTAATTATTTTTCAGGACTGGAAGCATTTATTTAGGCAGCTGCTGGAGAGGTCCCAAGGGGGCCGGCTGCTGCCCTTCCCTCTCTTCCCCAAAAGCCCTCCCAGCACATGTTGTAAGCAACCCTCTGCAGCCCTCGGTGCCACTCGTGAAGCACAAAACCCATCAAATGGGGCAGCTGCAGGCTGAGCCCCTGCTCAGCACCCTGGTGCTCATCGGGAGGATTCACCCGGGAGCACGGCCTCGCCTCCGCCTGGGCTCCCACCCGGTCCCAGATAGACATTAAGTCCAGAAAAATACACTGTGATAATCCAGCCCGGGTAACGAAAAACAGATGAACCCCCAAATTAGTCACAGCTTCATGCTTTCCCACTCCAACATCCTCGGTTTAAAACGCTCGGCGAGGGAGCAGCCGCGGGGAGGCTGCGCTGCCACCACGGGGTCCCGCTGCTGCCGGCACAGTGCCCGGGTGCTGCTGCCATGGGTGCTGCTGTCATGGGTGCTGCTGCTTTGGGTGCTGCTGCCCTGGGTGCTGCTGTCATGGGTGCTGCTGCTTTGGGTGCTGCTGCTTTGGGTGCTGCTGCTCCGGCTGCACCCACCTGCAGGCAGGACCCCGCAGTGGAGCCGAACCCTGCGGAGCCCCACGAGCCCCAGCCATTTCCCACCCCGTGCGGGTTTCCCAGCACTGGAACCACTTTTGGTCCTGTCCCCACGCCCCAGCCCTGAGTCACAGCCAATTCCTCCCAGCCCCCTGCACCGTGCAGCAGGACCCGGGGACCCGCTGCCACCGATCGCCAGCAGCCCCCTCCTCGCCGTTTCCCCCCCGTGCACCCATCCTGCTCACAACGGGCCCCAAAGCTCTCCGCGCGCTGCGCTCGGGGTCTGCCTGACCCCGCTGCGGCACCGGGGGCCACTCCGGCGTACGAAGCCTGTGGGCTGCTCTCATTTTTTTCGGGCCTCCTCATGCACACACGCACTTGGGAAGGGGCCATTTCCTGCAGCGCCGACTTAGTCATCCTCTGAGGTTCTTCCCACCCAGCCCGTGCCAGCCGCTCTCAGCAGCGATTTCCCCGCAGAGCTGGGTACCTCCGCAGCCCTGGGGAGGGACGGGGAATGGGCTCAGCAGGGCACGGGTGGGCACGGAGGATGGGGATGAACCCAAATCTGCAGATGGGGCAGCGAGGGCACCAAGAGCTGCTGCTGGCTTCACACTGCTGGCTTGGACACTTTGCTGCCCCAACCCTGGCTGTGCTGGAGGAAGATGCCGGAGGACAGCATGTCCCGGGCACGGAACAGCTCTCAGGCCTCCAGATTTAACTAAATTGGGCCATAAATCACCCTCTGGGGAGCAGAGGGGGTACACTCAGTGCTGCCAAAGATGGGGTGGCCGCCGGGCGCTGCCTGGTGGCCCAGGGCATGGCCGCCCCCAGGGACCAGAGCCTGACGCAGCGGGGTCAGTGCTGGGAGCCGGTTGGGTTTATTTCTGCTGCGGCTACTCCGGGAGACACATCCTGCCGGCCTCCACGACTGGGAGACGTGCAGGAAGATCTGGTTGGAGGCAAAACCCTGTGGGTGGACAAGGGATGGAGGCCGTGAGCTGCTGGTGGAGAGCAGGGGATGGAGCACGGAGCTGCGGGGAGGAGAGCGGGGGGCACCGCGTGGCTGCAGCGCCGCAGGCTGGGCCCTGGGGTGCCTCGGAGGAGCTGCTGCGATGGAATACCTGGAAGGGCATTCGGTCCGAGGGGGAATTTCCTCAGGAAACCTCTGTTTCCATCCTCCCAGATAGGGCTGAAAGCAACCCTAGCGAACTCTTGGGCTCAGCAGCCAGGAAGCGTTGAAGCCCGGGCAGGAGCTCTTTGTTCCTTCGCATCGTTCATCCAGCTGGGGAAAAAAAACAACAAAACAGCCAGCTTTCTGCTCACAGAAAAACACAGAGAAATAACAGCCAGCACGGGGTCCGCAACGCCACCAGGAGCCCTCCAGCAGCCCCATAAATGCTGCTGCACTCAGGGGTCCCATTTGGCACCCACAGCCCAGCCGGCACCGAGGGCAGCAGCATCTGGCCGGGGGTGTCAGGAGCGGGGGCTCAGCGGGAGCTCTCGGCCCCCACCTCGTACCGGTGCCGCCGCGCATCCCCGCGCTCCCCAGGTTGCCACAGAAACGGCTCAGGCTCGGCCGGCTCCTGCCATAAACACGCCACCGCCATGGGTCAGCCCGGTTCAGCGCTGCCGCCCCAACCCGCAGCGAGGCCTCGTGGAGCTGGGGGTCCCCGGTGCGGGATGCACCCGGTACGGGATGCACCCGGTGTGGGATGCACCCGGGCCGAGCACGGTTGGGTTCAGGCCAGGCTGCAGGAACAGGAACCGGGGCCGAGGCGGAAGCAAGAAAAGCAGCAAAAAGCAGGAACCCGAAAGCAAGAGGAGCCCCAAGTCCCCCCCCCCTCTCCCTGGGGTCCCGGCGCTGCCCCTGCAGTGGCTCGATCTGGAGGAGCAGCAGCGGGGACAAGCCAAGGTCCCGCTCATCCCCGTGGGGCAGCGGGATGGGGACGGGGACACGGCCCACGGGACCAGCACCTGCATTGCGGGGGCTGTGGTGGGAGCCTGGGGTGGGCGAAGCACCAAGGAGCAGCTCAGGGGTCCCCCCACACTCGGGGAGCAGCTCGCAGCCCCCTGCCCCGCGGACGGGCGCGCAGAGGGCCGGCCAGATGCGGTGGCACTCGGGGACCGCGCTGCGCCCGGCTCTGACCTCTGCCACACCTGGCAGCGGGCGCCGCCACCACCGCCGAGACCTTGCTTGGCTCTGCTGTGCTGCGTATTACAGTTTGAGCGTGATGCAATGTTTGCCTGTTGCTTTAGGAGGTTGAGGAGGCAGGGATGGCGCTTGGCTCGGGCAGCCGGGGCTCGTGCTCGGAGGCTCAGCACAAAGCCGCCCTTGTGCGTCGAGCTGGCGGCGAGGAGGGAGCTCAGATGGGTGCCTTCAGGTTTCACCTCGATGGCCGACAGAGAAAAAGGACGGAGGAGACCACAGGAGCCTCTCCCCCTTGGCAGAGCTGCAGGTACGGAGCGTTTTGTTCACGCAGAAAGCCTCGCCGAGCTTTGCAGGGCTGCAGGCTCCGGGGTGGGCAGAGGCAGCGCAAGATTTAGCGAGGGGCTCGGGGGGCACAGGAGGATGGGGGAGCTGGGGCCGAGCACTGAGCTGTGCACAGAGCCAGGGGGAAATATCCCTGCCCGCCCCATGCTCGGGCACACGGCTCCTTGTGCATGCAGCCGGCGTGCCAGGGAGGAGAGCGGTGCCCGGGGGAGCTGCTCCGGCTGTTCCCCAGCCAGCTGGAGATGCTCCTGGCTTTGCAATCCGAACCTGTGGTGTTTTGGAAACCCCAACGGCATCACGGGGATGGGGTCCTCTGGGAGGGCAAAAGGGGAGGCCGGCTTCATCGGTCGGAGGAGCAAGAACCCCGCTGGGGCAGCTGCCCCGAGGCCCAGCTGGGCGAGGGGCAGGCTTGTGGTTTTCCTGCCTCATTGGAGCCGCCGGGGTCATTGCAACAGCAGTCAGGGAGCGGAGGCGCACGGCCCAGCGGCCCTGCACGTGCCCTTCTGCTCGCCCCGGGCTCACGCACGAGCTGGGCACCCCCGGGCAGCCCTCAGCAAAGGAGCACGGGGACGGGCAGCGACGGCATGGCAAGAGCACCCCGAATCCCAGCACCACGGGGACCTCCCGGAGCAATGCTGAGGCACGGCCGCAGCCAGGGCCCCGCGGTCGCTTGCCGCCCTGCCAGGTGGCCGCCCGTCCCCACGGGGCCACCCCTGTCCCTGTCACGCGAGCGTCTGCAGCCCAAGCGGCTTATCCGCATTTGGAAACCCCTAATCCCTCGTTCGACCCAGACGCCGTCCCCGCTCCCTCCCCGCCGCACGGCCAAGGGCTGGAGGGGAGCAAAGCCGCCCCAGTGACCTCCTTTCGGAGCCACAAACAACCCCGCACCCCACGGCCCACCCCAACGCTTCCAGGGGACAGAGCCTATCCCCGAACAAACCCCGGCGTGGTTTCGGGGACCAGGCTGACCCCAAGGTGAGAAGAGCCCCCTCCGAGCTCGGGTTTGCCGGGTGCTCCCCAAAACCCAAGCCCTGGGGCTGCAGCAAGCCCTGGCAGACCCCAAATTGGATGCCGCGTGGGGGTTTGGTGCTGACACTGCCCCGGCCTGGGATTTTCATGGGGTCCGGCCCCGTGGCAAAGGCAGGGCAGGGGATGCCAACTGCAGGGCTGAGGAGCTCCAGCGGCCGCCTTCTGCTGCAAATCAGCCCGCTGCATCACCCAGCGCTCTGCCAACAGGAGGGTTCGCTACAGCAACGATTACGATTAGATTGGCAGCCAATTAACGCAGCCAATTAACCCGCTTCACTCAAGGGGCCGGGCCCTGGGGCTAACGAAGCGGCGCGGAGCAGGTTGAGGCAGGGATGCGGCGGGGCATGTGGGCGCACGGCGATAAGGGAGCTCTTATCTGCCGTGGGAGGGGAGGGGACGCCGAGTTCCTGACCCCCGACGGTTGGGGCGAGCCCGGGGGTTTGCATATCGGGGAGAAAATTCCCTCTTTTGGGGTTTTCCGCCCCCATCCCGCAGCTGGGAACAGAGGGGTTGGGTGGTGCGATCCCATCCGGGCCAGCCGGGCTGCATCAGGTACCAAGAACGGGCTCGGTGCCTCCGAAGGGTCAGCACGGTGACACGGAGAGGATATGGAAGGGACAAGGGGGTCCTGAGGGGCTCAGGCAGCTCCAGGGTCCCTCCAGCACCTCAGGGGAGCGCAGGGCCGAGGGGATCGAGGGATTTATTGAGCGTGACCCGCATGAAAATCCCCTGCTAATCCTGCCCCCATGGAGCAGTAATCTCTCCCTCTTGGCCTCGCCTGAGCCCTGCTGCTGCCTCCACCCTCCTGCTCCCCAGGGGACGGGGATGGGGATGCAGCAGCTCCGGGGCAAAGCCCTGCAGGATACGGGGGGGCTCAACCCAGTCCTACAAAGCCCTGGCCCCATAAATTCCCACCCCAAGGGCTTCAGCTCCCCGCAGCAGGAGCGCAGCTGCAGGCTCCGGCACCTCCCCACGAGAGGGCAGGGCAGGCCCACGCTGCAGCCCTGCAGGGCCCCAACGCAGCCACTTTGGGCTAAAAACCCTAAAAAAAAAAAAAAAAAAAGGTGGCAGGGGGGGTCCCCAACCCCATCCCCTCCACCCGCAGCCTCCCCGCCAGCGCTGCGCCCACCCTGGGAAGCGGCGCGAGGAACGCGAGTTCGCAGACGCACGGGAGAGCGCGTCGCTTCAGAGCCTTTTATTCTGGAGAAAGTTAAAGCCTGTAGATACAGCAATACAATATACAAAAAAATAAAATTTTTTTACAGTATTGAAAGTTGCCCAGGGCTACGGTGACTGCAGCTGGAGGCAGCTACGCGCCGGCACGGGGACAAGCGACAGGCATCCCCCCGCGTCCCCTCTGAGCACCTACCGACTCCAAAGGGCCACCGTCCTGACCCCAAGGGCCACCGTCCTGTCCCCAAGGGTGGCCACGACCAACTCGGCAGCCCTCTTCCCCCTGTCAAAGTGCACGCACTCCCCTGGGCACCCCACAGCCCCCGGTACTAGGAGGGGCTCCCAGCTGCTCTCCAGGGGGGTCGGCAGCTCTCAGGCTGCCTCTCCCCCCAGTTCCTTGCCCACCAGCCTCGTTCAGACCAGGGCTGAACCCAAAGCCTGTGCACGGCAAGGGCAAGAGGGCTCCTCCGGGCTGGGGGAGCACGGAGCAGCTTCTCCAACCCTCCTGGAGCTGCAGCAGCACCTCCCTACGCTCCCCAGCATCTTCCTCGCCTTCATCCACCCCGTTTCCCTTCCATCCTCGCCACCTCCTAGCGTCGCAGCCGCAGCCGATCCCAGCCCGAGCACCACACGAAGCCCCCGAGGAGCTGCGAGCCCCCTGCCCGGGCCACCACGAGCCGTGGCGGAGGGGAGAGGGCCGAGCCCGGCCACCCAGCGCTGGTCCCAAATGAGACCCGAGATGCAATCGCTGCACGCTCACGGGCACGCACCGCCGCTGGGACACTTCGCTCCCCTTCCCCAGGGGGCTCTGCCCAGCAGGGAAAGCATCCGTGCCTGGGGCTTCTGCATCTCACGGTGTCTTTCTGCCCAGAGCAAGCTCTCAAAGCTCCCTGCTCCCGGCAGAGCCCCCGAGGACGGGGACGGACAACGGGGCTCAGCACGGAGCCACTTGCGGGTCCTGGCGGCCACCTGGAGATACAGAGGTGAGACCCCTCCGCCAGCTCCCGGGGGGCTGCGGGGGGACCCGTGGCACAGCGGGTGAGCCCCCCGAGGAGGTGAGGGCCGGCTGGTGCCTTCCCAGCCCCGTGGAAGAGGATCCAGGCTCGCGGGATGTCGGGAGAGCAGCGTTCAGCAGCACGGCAGGGGCTGGGGAAGCGTTTGTAAGAACCGAGGCTGCGATCGGAGGCTAAGAGGCACTTGAACGAGCAAAACAAGGATTAAAAAAAAAAAAACTGTTATGGAAGGAAATAGAAAAAGGTTCGACCCCCCCCCCGTCGTCCCACCCCCCAAAGAGACAACCAGCACCACCACCGCCGAGGGGTGGGCGGCTCAAAGGAGGAGTCGGTGGCAGGGATCACGGCCCCCAGCTCCTCCCGAGAAAAGGCCCAGGGCAGACGAGACCTAACGGGGTGAGACCGGGGGACGACGGGGAGCCGGGCAGCCCGAGCCGGGGGCAGCCCCATGAGCAGGGGGCAGCACGTCACATCGGCGAAGAAGCGCACTCCGGGGTCAGCTCCATGTCGAAGGTCAGCGACTCTGGGGGAAGCAAGGGTAGGGGGGTTCCAGGGGCCGCATCCTGACCCCTCGAGGCTCCAGCCTCCCGGATGCCGGGTCCCCCCCCTCCAGGCTCACCGAACTGGCCGCCCGCGTTGGCCTCAGCTCCCTCGCTGCTGTTGCCGAACTGCATGAGCGAGTCCAGGGTGCGCGGGGACATGGGCAGGTCGATGGTGTTGCTGAAGGAGGTGCTGGCAGAGGGAGGGGAAAGCACAGAAACCACCCGAGTCAGGGCCTGGCCGGAGCTCTCCGACACCCCCTGCCCTCCCCCGGCGGGCCCCAGGGCGCAGCGCAGCCGGCCGGGAGCTCTCGGGGAGGAAAGGGGGCCCCAGAGGGGGGAGAAGAGTTTCAGAACGGGCTTCAGGAGCCTGGCTCAGAGCTGCTGCGCTCTCCCCCTTCACAGGCAGGGAGCCCCAAGGCACCCGGGGAAAGCAGCAGTGAGAACGAACCCACCCTCAACCAAGGCTGGGCGCACGAATGCGTTTAGAGACACCCCCGGGAACACTTACGGGGTGACACAGATGAACTTGGTCTTTAGATAGGGAGCAGCACCTGCAGAGAGAGCGGCCTCGTCACCAGCTGCAGGAGGAACAACGACTGCCCCCAGAGGGGCACAGCCCTGCAGACAGCCCCTGCTCAGCCCCCAGGCACTGCCAGGACCCCACGGGGTCCCCAAACCCTCCCCAGACCCCACAGGGTCCCCGGATCCTTCCCAGACCACCACGGCATCCCCTTGCTGGAGAGGGCTCTTCCATCCCTGCAGCCACCCCATGACCCGTCCGAAGGCAGGCGGGCGCCACGCGGGGACGCGGAAAGTCAACGACTACCTGAGTCGGTAGCTTCCGAGTGCTCCTGGCTCTCGGAGCGGCAGTACTTCCCAAACGCCTCCTCCTTGGGGATGTCCGGGTACAGGTACACCAGGGGGGACACCAGGATGTTGGTGGCGTCCATGATCTTGTAGCCCATGATGATCTCGGCGAACGACATGCTGTTCAGCTGCTGCTTGGTGTAAGGCTCCACGGATTGGATCTGGGTTTTCCCTGTACAAAAGGAGGCTTTAGGACACAGGGCAGGACACCTGCGCTCCTGGGGAGAAGGCAGGGACTTTCCCCGAACACCCCAGGGATGGGACAGAGCAGCCTG
Source organism: Nettapus auritus (assembly GCA_011076525.1). Taxonomy (NCBI): domain Eukaryota; kingdom Metazoa; phylum Chordata; class Aves; order Anseriformes; family Anatidae; genus Nettapus; species Nettapus auritus. The sequence continues at coordinate 3,771,377 of CM021791.1, read as the reverse complement.
GGGAGGCACCCGGCAGGGGCAGGACAGACCCGCACGGCGCTTTCGGTGCCATGGGAAACTGCAGCACGTGGCTGGGGGCACCCAGGAGGCAGAAACCAGCAAAAAGGGCACCCAGGCTCAAATAATTTAACCAGGGAGAGAAGCCAGCAGGACGAGGACGAGGGAAAACGTCTCATCAGGGGACCCCGAGCCCCCTTTGGAGGGGGGCGACGTACCGCTGATGTCCTTCTCCACCCAGGTGAAGGTGATGCCGCCCTCCTTGCTGCTCTCGCTGAAGCGCAGCAGGAAGGTGCCCGGAGGCTTGGTGCTCAGGATGGCTCGCTCCCGCTCCTTGCTGATGAAGCCCATGATGTACCTGGGGGCAGAGAGCAAGGCGAGGGGGGTCAGGGCACCGGGGAAGCGGTCCCGAGGCTTGAATCCTGCCGGTTCTCTGCACGGGCAGCAGCCGCTAGCAGAGCCGCTGACATTTAGGGGGTGGTTTGGGGATTCCCAGGGGTTTTCACCCTGAACCAGCCGGCAGGGCTCGGACAGAAAAGGCAGCAGAAAAGCTGGCCTGGCCCTGAATGCCCCCCTCCATCGGGACGGGACTCGGGGGTCCCCAACCGAAGGTGACCGGATCGACGCTGGCTGAGGCTCACCCTTCGTTCCACAGCGCCAGGATGTATTTCTTCACCAAGTCGATGATGTTGTCCAGCCAGACCCAAAACGAGAAGCCTTTGCCGGCCATGTTCTCCTGAGGAAGAGAACAGAGAGGCTGGGAGGATGCAGCTCGCGGGGAAGGCGGCCAAACGGAGGCACCGGGGGGCGAAGAGGGAACCGCACCTTGCAGAACTTGGCCCAGGTGATCTGGCAGCCCGAGTAATTCACACCTGGCCCTGGCAGAGAAGAACGGGAGCATCAATTTTTTGGGTGCCGCTCCCAAAATTACCATTTCCACACAGCAACCGAAAGCTCTGCGGTGTTTGGGGGGGGGGAAACCAAGCAACTAAAAGTGACGGCTTCCTCCCCAGACACCCCGATCTTGCTACTCCGACGTGTTTTTACGGGCAGGGAGCAGCCAGGAGGGGTGGCAGCGAGGGGCAGGACGCCCACGGCGGGTTACCGAGAAGTTTTTCTGCCAGCGTCGTCAGCTGCTCGATGCTGAGGCCTCGCTTGGTGGTGGAGGAGAACTGCCAGCTCAGCACCTCCGCCACCTGGTCCCAGGTCCCGATGGGGGGCTTGGTGAAGAAGTTGACGTTCTGCAGGAGGGAAAACGCGGCCCTTGAGCGGGACAAGGGGGCAGGAGCAGGGCCGGGTCCTGAGCCAGCCCTGCTGATGGGGCTGAGCGGATTTTCTGCCTGCCAGCCAGGATGCCGTGGCCCGAAGCGAGCCCCGCTCCTCTGGCAGCCACCCCGCACTGCGGGGCCCTACCTTGGGGTTGTTGGTCAGCATGTTGTACCACAGGATGGACGCCCAGGCGTTGGGCATCTGGCAGATGTTCGAGATGACCACCACGGGCAGCGAGTGGGTCTGCAAAGAGAAGACACCACCACGGGCTGCACGTCCGCCTCCTGGGCTTCGCCTCCGAGAAAGCTGAGGGTGCCCCAAGCTGCTCCTCCGCGGCAAAACACGGCCCGCAGCCGCGTGGCTGACCCGCGGCTCACCTCCAGGTCGATCTTCAGCCCCTGGTGATACACCTCCGTCTCGAAGGTGATGAGGTGCAGCTCCTCGGTCACAATCAGCGAGGCCTGGCGTGGAGGAGGACACGGTGAGCCCACGGGAGACACCTGCCCTCGGCCCGAGGCACGGTGCTGAGGAGGTTCAGGGCTGGGCTGGCAGCTGCCAACGTGCCAGAAGGTGCCACGGGCACCCCCCCGGGGGCAATCCCCGCTCCCCCTGTGCTTAACTACTCATCAGGGAGGGAGATGCAGCGATGGCTACGGCTGCCCTGAGCAGAGCTGCCGGCAAAGGGCTCTCCTTGCTGGGACACCCCAAAAAAACCAACTTACATCACAGTTGGCTCTGCCTCCGTTCCCGCACCGCTGCTCCCGCAAGGTCTGCGGAGGGAAGGAAGAGGCTGAAGCACGGCCACGAGGGCGCACGGCCCCAGCAGGAATGGTCCTGGGGGGCTCGTGGTACCTACCAGGTGCTTGAACTCCGCCGAGAGGCTGCCGTTGTTGGACTCCTCCATGTTCATGACCTTGGTGTTCGTCCCCAGGATGTTAAACTTCCGGGACCTCAAAAGAGGAAAAGACACGGCGTGGCTGGCGGCCTCCGCGGGGCGAACGTGCGGTAGGACTTTCGCCAAGGTTAAAAGCAGAAGCAAGCAAGAAAAAAATAAGAGAAACCATTGCACTTACCCCCGGAGCGCTGCGACATCACCAGAGTCCCTAGGAAAGGGAACAGAGACAAGCGGTCACGGCCACAGGCTCCCCGCACTGGTGGGGGGAGGTTGGCGGCACGGCATCGAGTCTCACGACCCCCCCAGGCTGTCCCTACAACTTGGGAATGGATCTCGGGGACCCACGGGCACCTTGAGCCTTCCCCGGGGGTCCCAGTGGCCCTAAGTGCAGGGCTGGAGCTTGACCCAGGGGCTGCAGGAACACGTCCGACCCCAAAACCTCTACCCAGCGCTTGCAGGGGCAGAGCGCGGGACTCACTTGTCGATGCAGACTTTGATTTTCAGCTGGTAATTCAGCTCCGGGAACTTCACCAACAACCTGCGGAGAGAGCAGAGTGTGAGCACCGACATCCAAAACCCAGCAAACCCCGTCCGGGCTGCTGCGTGGCCAGAGGCCGCCTCGTGCCAAAGAGGGGCCCAGCCGCGAGGTGGGGAAGCTCAGGGTCCCCGCAGAGGCTGCTGAGGGACACGAGCCAGACGACGAGAGACATCTGGCCAGGGACAACGTGCCAATGCTTCCCGCCGGCCGCCCCCACAGCGGGATTTACCAGAACCCTGCCTGCCTCCAGGGACACGGCACGGCCCCGGCCAGCAGCCGCGGTCCCTGCCCTGAGTCACCCAGGCTGCGCTCCGGGAGCGGCCTGCGGGGAGCCCTTCCCTCCCGGGACGAGCTGGAGGCTGCGTCTGCAGCAGCATCCCCGGGAGAGAGCCCCCGAATTCCCCCTGCTCCCGTCCCCCTCCTGCGGCACGGAGCCAGCGACCGACCTGACTTTGGTGGTGAACTGCACGCCGGTTTTGATGACCAGGGGCCGGTCGGGATGCATGGGCATGCAGGGCTGCCTCTCCACCACGAAGGCGCTGGAGGAGACGACAAGAAGCCGCCGTCAAAGCTCAGCACCCTCCCGGCATGGCACGTCCCGGGCTCCTTCCCAGCCCCCCGGCACCTTTTCATCAGGTTCCTGAAGAGCTCCACGATCCGTTCCTCCAGCATGGGCCGGTGCTGGACGATGGGGTCGCCCTTGTAGGACACTTTCTGTTGCAGCTCTTCCAGCTTCTTGATCTGCTGCCGGGTCTGGAGCTGCGATTCGGCGAGAGAGGTTATCCTAGGGGAGCGGGAAGAACCAGCGTTAGCTCCGGCTGCTGAGCACCCGCACAGCACCACCCTACAGAGCCCTGCACCCCTGCACGGTCCCATCCTGCAGAGCTCCCCCTCTTCCCTTGCTCGTCCAAGATCTCACCGCACCGAAGCGGCAGAGGACAGAACCTGCAGCTCCCAGCTCGGGGCATTTTTCTCGGCTGTGCACCACGAAATAATCCTGCCCGTACCCAAGCCCTGCGGGGGCACAGCAGCCAAGGGCGGTGCTGGGCTGGGAACTTCCTACACCCGAACACCCCGCAAGCCTGGGGGTCCGACCGCTGCCTCCCTGGGGACCGACACAAGCCCCAGGCGGCTCTCTCACCAGTTCTCAAGCCGGTCCAAGCAGATATTCGGTGGGCCACCGATGCAAGCGATCTGCTGCCGTCTCTTCCAGTCCGCCAGCTCCTCGTCTGCCAGCATCTTCTGCACGTACTCCATGGCGGACAGCAGGCCAGCCAGCTCGCTCACGATACCCTGCCAAAAAGGGAAGCAGACCTTCAGCTCCCTCTGACATCCTCCAAAACCTGCAAGTCCCGCGCTCACGAGAAACGGAATTCCCCGAGGGTGCATTTCCAGGGCCGCTCCACGCACAAACGCCGGGCCCACGTCCCACATAAAGGCGCTTTTGTGCCCGGGGGGGTTCTGGAGGGCCGGGGGCACGCCGTACCCTTCGCATCTGGTCCAGGGCAGTGAGCATCTGTTCCAGCTGCTGCATCTTCTGCCGCGTCACCGACTGGTTGTTCCCGTTCAGATCCTGCATGTCTGCGCAGAGAGGAGACACAGAGCTTCAGCCCGGCGCGCTCCTCCTGCCCTCCCAGACATCACACAAAGACTTTCACGGCTGGCTGCCAAGGAGCAGGCCCTCGGAAAGGTGTCGGAAGCTAAGCAGCCATCTCCCCCAGCCTGTGCCGGCACCTGGCTGGCGTTCCTGCACAGCCAGCAGCGCTGCCACCTCCACCAGCCGTTTTCCCTTAGGGCACAGAGCTCAGCGTTCAGCTCCCCTGAGGCCATTTCAGGGGCAGAAACAAAACCTAAGCTCTCTCCAATTAACATGCAAATGCCCGGAGCCTAAAACACCCCCCAAAGCCTGGAGAGGAGGCACCAAGGGCTGGAACGTGCCCTCCCCCGGGGCGAGGTTCCTTGCGGGAACACATTTTGGCTTTGCCACATGCTAACGAGCTTCCCTTACCCCCTTGGCTTTTCAAAGTCTTGTAGTTAAAATCAAAGTCATCCTGTAGATTCTCCACCACTTTCATCTTCTGCTCCAGATCCTGCAAGGCGGAGAGGCAGAATTGGCTCCAAGCAGTCAAATCTCAGCGCTCCAGGGAGCGGAGGAGGCGTCGGGGCAGCACGCTTACCTGCACCCTCTTCCTCACGTCCTGCAGGTGCTGCTCCAGCATCTGCTGCTTTTCTGTCACCACGGCCGCTGTCGGATGCGTCGCCTGTCCTCCTTGCTGCGGAGGGGACAAGGAGGGCGTTAGAAAGGGGCGAGGAGGTTCTGCAGGGAGGGTCTGCACCCCCACACCGCAAAAATCCAGGGGCAGAGCAGCCGGGAGAGCAGAGGATGGTGCTCATCCTGGAGAGCGGCTGGATGGGGGCCGCAGGACACCCGAGCCCCTTACCTGGGCTGCGGTGGCAGCCGTCTGCAGGAGCCGGGACTCTTCCCAGAGGCAGCGAGCCACGATGCGAGCTATTTCCATCGGCTTCTCCAAGTATCTGCTCTGTAAACCGTTCAGATCCTCAAGGTTAGCCTCTCCACGACCCAGCTCCCCCGCACGGTTTGCAAGCCGTGCTCGGGAAGCCGCTGGAAATCCGTACCCGAGGGAAAACCGAACCGGGAAGGCCTCACCTGCAGGAACTGCTTGATGCGCCGCAGGTTGTGCTGGTACAGGACGTTGGACTCCTGCAGGAAGCGGCTGTACTGCTGGTCGATCTCCCCCAGCAGGTTGTGGAACACCAGCGTGGCGTGCGACTCCTTGTTGGCGGCGTACGCCCTGCGCGGGGGGGGAGAGAACGGCGAGTCCCGGTGCCCGGGGACAGGGCAGCAGCCGCTGTCCCCCCCGCGGTTGAACATCCCAAAACCTACACCGGGCCGACCGCCAGAGGCGGCTTGTGTTTGCTCAGCACCAAGAATTGGAGCCGAGTGACCGCTCGTGGGAGCGCAGGGTGCTGGAGGCGTTCCAGATCCGCGCACGGGCAGCACGCCGCAGCACCGCACCGGTCCCCCCGTGCCCTCCGGAAGGGTGCAGGGGCTGCTGCTCCATTTCATCCGAATTTACAATAAAGGGCAAGGGAAACCAGCCCTGGGTGGGCATAGCCTTGCTCCGGACCTCCCCTGGTTTGAGGTCTGATGCCTTGCACACAGAATCCCGTTCTCTTTTATGCCACGGGCACGTCGGGGAGGAAAAACAGCCCAGCTACGCCATGAGGAGCTGGAAGAGCTCCCCCGGGGCTCCTCGGCACCCAGGCGGGCATCCCAAACACGATCCGGAGCTCTCGGCAACGCCTTACCAGTCCTGGCTCTCAATCCACGGGGCCAGGAACTGCCGCAGCTCCATGGGGAAGCTGTCGCTGTAGAGCTGGTGGAGCTGCTCCAGGTAGCGCGTGTCGAGCTGCTGCAGCTGGTTCCACTGCGCCATCCTGGCCGGCTCCGGAGACCTGGGGGTGGCAACAGGGGGGTCGGTCAGCACGGGTCCCCACTTATCCTGCAGGAAACCCTCCCTGAACGGCCCCGAGGGGAACGGAGGAGAGCTCATCTCCTCGTCCATCCCCAAGCACCCCTGGCTCAGGGTGCAGGCGCCGCTGTCGTCAGCAGCGCAGGGCCCCGCGTTGAGAAGAGGCGGAACCACAGCCCCAAACCACAGCGAGGGCACAAATGCGCGAACAAGTGCGTGTTCGGGGGGCGGGGGGGGGGAGTGGGAAAGCCCTGCTCACACCAGCGGGGTCCAATTGCCGGGCACCCAACCTGCCCCGGTCACACGGGGAAAACAAAGCGGGGCACCGGGCTGCTCGGCACGCAGCAGCACCGCGCCAGCTCCGGGGTTTCGGCTCGAAACCCAGCCGAAAACGAGCAGGCGAGGCAGGTTCTGCTGCTGCCGGCGAGCTGGAGAAAGCCCAGCGCCTGCCCCCCCCTCACCGCGTTTGCACCCTGTGCCAGGAGATTAACCCGAAATAGCTGAGGTCGGAGCTGCGCCCCCGCCTCTCCCACTCGATTTCAAGGGCCGTGCAAACCCGGAGGACGTCTACAGACTCGGGCAGGCCCAGAGCCTCGCTTGGGTTTCCTCCAACAAAACCAAACCCCAAACCATTTCCCCAAACGCCGCCTTCGGCCGAACTTCCTCCTAAAGAGGCACCCAAGCTTTCCTACCTTCTTGCCGGGGGGGCAGAGCAGGGCTGAGGGGCATGGAGGTGGGCAGCGAGAGGAACGGGGCCGTAACCCCGGTGCCAATCCTTGGCACACGCCCTCCGGCCGTCCTGCGCCTGCTCCGGCGGGGCAGGGAAGGAGCCGCGGAGCTTACAGTAAGAGCGGAAGGCGGGGACTGCCGGGAAGGGACAGAAACGAGGAAGGAGAGATTTTCGAGCCCGCAGCCGCTCGATAGAAACCGAAGCAAAGCCGAGGAGGGGACGGCGAGGCCGGCGCGCTGGGGAAAAGAAGGCGCCGAGCTCTCCGCTGGAAAGCCGCTCGGTTTTCTGCACCAGCCACCCCCGGAGAGCGACACGTCGGCTGGCAGGCGGCCGAGGGGCCGTGCCGGAGCCCGGGAAGGCACAGGCAGCCTTATTCGAGGGGCAAAGGGGGCCGGGGAGAAGCAGAGCTGCGGCCTCGGCACCACCTTTGCGCTCGGGGAGGGAAGAAATTGGGGTTAAGCCCCCATCCTGCAAAGCTCCCGGCTCCTGGATGGGCTGGGAGCAGGAGGAGGCAAAGCAGCCGGCCTTGGGGCACTGCCGGGTGGGTTTGTATTAGGAAATAATGTGAGTGAAGCCGCTTCTTCTCGTTAGCATCTGGCAGCACGAGGGACGCTGCCCGCACCCGCGGCTTCGGCACGGCTCCGTGCCGCCGCGTCCCCTCCCGGCCCGGAGCGGCTGCTAATTGAGCTGGGCTCAATTATCAGCTTCTCCAAGGGGGCTCCGATCCCTGCCAGCTGCAATCAATGCCAAACGCGACCTTTCCCCATTTTTACACCCAGGTTTTTGTAAGAGGAGGAAAAAGGGGCAATCGCCCCGGGATGGGGACACGGGGAGAAGGCAGGCGCCTGGCGAGGAGCTCGGCTGCTTGCTACACCTCCCCGGGCAGCTCGGCCGGCAGCCGCAACGCTCGCAGGACGTTGCACCACGGGGCTGGGTTCAAGGATCGGCCGCAGAGAAATCCACGTGAACAAAGCCTGGGCTCGGTGCAGCAACAGGAGGGAGGAGACGGGGGCAGGAGCCTGGAGAAAGCCAGACGCTCCTCCAGGATCTTTGTGTCCTGCGAAGCCCCCGTTTCGCAGCTCTTTGCTGGTCTTTTTCTGCCACGGGGCTGTATTCGAGCCCCGAAACGCCCAGGACCAAAACCCCCAAACCCCAAAACCCCTGGGGGCAGCGGTGCCGGGCGAGGGGCGCAGGGCACGGCGATCCCTAAAGAACCAGGGGTTGCGTGCGGCGAGAGGCGAGCGGCTCGGCCCCGTCCCACCGCAGGCGGCTCTTCGCCGTGCGGGCGGCCGAGGAAGAGGAGGAAGTCCCTGCTGGCCACGCACGCAACGCGAGGGAAGCCGCCGCGGGGGATTCGGGCCCGTGTGGGAGCAGCAGCCGGGGGCCGTGCTCGTGGGCAGCCCCAGGGGCTCCCTTTCACCCCATCCTCGTCTCCTCGAGGGATGGAGGCGGCGCTGGGTTTTTAGAGCCCCTCCAGCTGGATGTGGCAGAGCCAACAAAGCCTCCAGGCACCGCTGCGGGAAGAGAGGGCCGGGAACAGCCTCGGGATGAGGTTTATTAAACCGTGGGCTCACGGCGAGCGGGACGGCTCCGCTGACCGGGGCTGATCCAGGGGACAAGGAGAGGCTGGGAACGTCGGGGAGCAGCCGACGGCCTCCCGAAAAGGAGCCCCCGTTTGGTGCAGCACCCACCTCCAGCACCTCAAGGAAAAGGAGCCCTGGGACCCCCCTTCGCTGCCCGACTCACCGGCGTTACCAAAACCGCCATCTCCTTCGCCAAAACCTGGCGCAGGATCCTGCCTCCAGCCCGGCCCCGGCAGCGGGAAGCTTCCCAGGGGAAGATCCGAGGCTCGAAGCCCCCCGCTGGAGCGCGACCAACACGGCACCACGCAGGCCTCGAGGCAAACGAGCCGGCCGGAGCCCGGCGTGAAGCTGCCAAAATTCTCCCCAGAGCTCAGGGTCAGTTTTCGTCGGCTCCCCGGCAAGGGCAGATCTCCGGATGGCCTCGCGTCTGCTTCTCCGGCCTGGTGGCCGGGGATGTCCCCGAGGATCCCCCGTTAATTCCAGGGGTCCCGCGGGCAGCGTGAGCGGAGAGGAGGCCCCCCAAAAACGGGGGTAAAGCAAGAGCACAGGGGTGCTCCGGACACGGACCGAGGTCCCAAAGGAGCAGCGGCCGAGGGGCTGGTGAAAAACCCACTCAAGCAGCTAAAGAGCTGCTAATAAACGCTAAAATAATTAATTAATGAAGCGGTCAAGTGACTGCTCCGGGCAGGCGAGGGCTAATTTGGAGCAGGGAGGGTTTGGAGTGAAAATGTGAAGTTTTCCTCGGCTCTGCTCCGCCGGGGACAGCCCCGGAGGGGGGTGGATTTGGGGAAGGGGCAGGCTCCCAACCTCGTCCTGGGGCTCCCCAAAGCCCCCCGCACACCGGGGTCGCGACGTGGCCGTGACCGCCTCTGAAGCGCACGGTGACGGCCACCAGCACGACGTCCCCGGGGGTTTCGGGGCGAGGAGCGGGGCCCGGTGCCGTGACACCTTTCCGGGGAGCCCACCCAGGGCAACCTGCCCCCCCGGGGGGGTTGCAGGCTCAGGACCCCTCTCTTCATGCTCCCAGCGGGTGCTCCGTGCGGACCTCCTCCTCCTCATCTTCCTCCTCCTCTTGCCGAAGCCCGATCCGAGGCCGAAGCCCCCCGGTGGGACACGGCCGAGCAGCGCCAGCCGGGGGGGCACAACCACAGCCCACCCCCCCCGAGGCACACGGAGCCGTTCCCTTACCCCAAACCCAACGAGCGGCTGCGGGACCCTGGGCTCGGGACCGGGATAACCCCGGGGGCCGCCTCCGGTGGCCCCTCTCCGGTAACAACCCCCCTGTTACCCCCCTCCGGTAACCCGGGTGCCTTGAAACCGGGGCTGGCAGCCGCTCCCCGGTGCCGTCCCAAGCCGAGGAACCGTCGCCTTAGGGTCCCGGTCCGTCCCGGTCGATCCCCACCGGTGGAGCCCCCCGGGGATTTGCCCGTGCTTACCGGATCCCCCCGTCCCAGGGCTGTCAGAGCGGGGCACCGCGTTAACACCCCCGGGGCTCCCCGAACCCGCCCGGGTGCCGCAGGGCGACAACGGGGAACGGGCAACCGGGGACAACCGGGGGGCTGCCGGTACCGGGAGGGGACGGGGCGAGCGGGAGAGCCCCGGTAGCACCGGGGCAGCGCCCAGGGGTGCTGGGGAGCGCGGGGACCTCGCGCCCACGGGGTTCGGCACCGGGGATCGGCCCCGGAACCGCGGTCCCGGTTCCGTCCCGGTTCCGTCCCGGTTCCCCCCGGTATTCCCCGGTTCCCTCCCGGTTCCCTCCGGTTCCCCCCGGTTCTGCCCCCCCCGGGTCTGCCCCTCCCGGCCCGGCCCCGCCCCCCCGCAGACGCGTCACGCCCCTCCCAGCCAATAGCGGCGCGCGGCCCCGCGAGGGACGGGCTGCCGCGAGCCAATCGGCGCCGTCTTCTCCGCGGTGACGTCACGTAGGGGGGGCTGCCCCCTCGCTGGCTGTTCCCGGCTCTGCGCCGCCTCCCGCCGCCAGGCGGCGCGGGGCGGTGAAGGGAGGGAGGAGCCGGGGGGGGAGCGGCGGGTTCCGGGAACGGCCGTGCGGGAAACCCGGCTGAGTTCCGGGCAGCGCCGTGACGTCAGCGCGCGGCCCGCGGCCGCCGCCACCGCCTCTTAAAGGGGCCGCGCCCCTACCGGGGGGAGAGCCCCGGGAACCCCACAGCGACCCCACCCGGGGCACCGGGGCAGCACCGGTCCCGAATGGGGCCACGAGGCTATGGGGCCACGAGGCCTGGGGTGTGAAACCGAGCCCTGACGAGGCCCGGCTGCCCTGACCAGGCTCCCTTGGGGGGTTTTTGGGGTCCCGGTGGGGTTCCCGGTGTTCCCCCGGTGGGACGGGTACCCCCGGGCAGGGCGCGGTGAGCAGGCGGCAGCCCAGTGCTGGTAGAAAAGAGCCTTTATTAGCTGAGCCGCTCCCCGGGAGGCGGCCGTAGGAAGCGGTTCGAGGCTTCAGCAGCCCCCGGCGGTGGGCGAGGAGGAAAATGGGTTAAAAAAAAAATGTAAAAAGAAAATAATTAAAAAATGCACTAATTGGGCTTTGGGGAGTGGAGCACGGGGGTGACGAGCCGCCCCCGGTGGGCCCGGTGGGAGCAGCAGCACGCGGGGCCGCCCGTCCTGGTCCCCGGGATGGGGACGATGCGGGACGGGGAGCGGTCGGTTTGTAGGGCACGGAGCCCGTGGATCTGTAGGGCTGGGAGCCGGTTGGTTTGTAAGGTCCAGAGCCCATCGATCTGAAGGACCGGGAGCTGGTTGGTTTGTAGGGCATGGAGCTGGTGGATTTGTAGGACCAGGAGCCCATTGATTTGTAGGGCCCAGAGCCTGTGGATTTGTAGGGTCCGGAACCGGTTGGTTTGTAGGGCTGGGAGCCCATTGATTTGTAGGGCCCGGTGCTGGTTGGTTTGTAAGGCCCGGAGCCCATCAATCTGTAGGGTCCAGAACTGGTTGGTTTGTAGGGCCAGGAGCTCATCGATCTGTAGGGCCCTGAGCTGGATGGTTTATAGGGCCGGGAGCTCACTGATTTGTAGGGCCCAGAGCCCATGGATTTGTAGGGCCTGGAGCCAGTTGGTTTGTAGGGCCAGGAGCCGGTTGATCTGTAGGGTCCAGAACTAAGTGGTTTGTAGGGCCGGGAGCCCGTTGATTTGTAGGGCTGGGAGCCGGCTGATCTGCAGGGTCTGGTGCCAGTTGATTTGTAGGGCCAGCGGCCGGTTGCTTTGCTCCGTCTGCCATCGAGGAGCTTTCACCTCCCAGACCCCATTCAGCCCACGCACCTTGGCCCACTGCCCGCAGCCACCCCCCAGCCCCACGTCCCAGGGGTTGCACGGGGCTGGCGCCTCGTCCCTTCGGGGCAAAGCAGGCAGCAGGGCAGGACCCCAAACCGGGGCTGGGGGCGGGCTGGGGGCACCGGACAAGAAGAGGGGAAACGATGCGGAGAGGAAAAGCAAGTTTATATATTTTAGTCGGGTCCTGCTGCGTGGGGAGGAGCGGGCCGGGAAGGGAAGCGGCGGCACCGCCGGGAGGTGCTGAGCACAGGGGCTGAGCACAGCCCAACGCCTCCCTCGCCTGCCTGCCGGGAGCAGCCCCGGCGTCCCCACGTGCGCCCGCAGCTCCCCGGGGCGAAGGTGTCGAGGCGAGCGGCCTCCTGCCCTCCCGCCAGCTCCTGCAGGGCCAGGGCGATGCTGCTGCGTGTGTGAGAGCTGGAGTGCGACAGCCCCCGGGGGGAGCCGGGGCCGTGGCCACGAGTTGCGGGGTGCGATCCGAGCGCTGCCTTGCTGTGGGGGACGGAGCGAAGCCGGCGGGAAGCAGGAAACGGGGAGGAAAGAGCAAGGACGTGGGTGCGAGCCTGAGCCCTGCCGGGACCCCTGGAGGAAGCAAGGGCTGAGAAATACTCAAGGTGTCGAGGCTGCTCCCTGATGGTCGAGTGCCTCACGAGGCAGCGGCACATCCCAAATGCCTTCTGGCAACGAATTTCACCCGGTGCTGGGTTCTCCAGCACCACCGCCTGCGTTTGCCCTCTCCCCCGCCAGTGAGCAGGCACCTCGCTGCCCGCTGCCACCGCCGAGGGGGGATGCAGCGCCCCGGCTCTGCGTTCTCCCCGCCCTGGGGAGGGTTTTGGCAGCCAGGCCTTCACCCCAAGCACACGAACGCGCGCCCACGCTGCCCCTGCAATGGCAACGCTGCCGGGAGCAGCGGCAGGCGCGGTCCGTGGGACGTGGTGGCAGTCGGGCTTCGTGGTGAAGCTGTCCTGGTACTGCGAGCCGGTCCTCAGGAGGGGAGAGCGGAGCAGACCCGCCTGCGTGCCACGGGGCTCGCTCGGCTTCGCCCTCGCTCTGCAAATCCCCAGGATTTGCTCGGTTCTCCCCTCCTGTGCGCGGAGGCTTGCTGCCCGCTCGGCCTGGCGCGGGGAGCCGGGGTCTGGTGGGCTGGGCGGGCTGCTTGGCACGAAGCTTTCTTGACACCAGGGCTTTGCTCTCAGAGGGCACTTGGGTTTTCCAGGTGTACGGCCGTTATTATCTTGGTTTTAGCACTCTCCAGCTGGGCTGGGTCCCCATCGCTCAGAGCTCGTCTTCAGGGCCGGTGGCTGGAAGGCTCTCACGCAGCCTGTGGCAGGAATGGTCTCCGAGGGTGATTTGACGTGTGTAAGAAAAAACAGTCCCATGTTCCTAGTGTTCCTGTGTGCTAAAACTAAAATAGAAAATACACCTCATCCTAGCAGGCAGGGGATTGGCGTCGGCTCTGCGGGGTAGTAAAGATGCATGGTGTACGCTTCCCCCCGGGGGCACCGGGGCGGAGAGATCTCAAAACGTGACTGGTTCCGTGTTCAGCCGTCCGTCCACAACCCTTCCGCGCTGCCGCGGGTCCTACTCACTGTCACTCTTGTCCACCAGTACCGCGTCGGACTCCTCCGTGATCTCCAGCAGCGTGTGCATCTCGGGGCTCTCCCCACGCATCAGATCCGAGTTTTCTCCCTCCTCTCCGCCGACCTCCACCAGCTCCGTGGCTTTGACTTCCACCTCGCCCTCTCTTATCTTCTTGACGTGGAAAGTGAAGGGTGGCACTTTGTAGACGGCCGTCTTGGACCTGGCGTAGATGGTGTGGTCAGGGGTGAAGGACTTCCTCAGCTTGTCCCGAGAGGTCTTCATCTTCTCTCTCCTCTCGTTAGTCACGATCTTGGTGCCCAGTTTGTTCATCCTCTTCTCCAGGTTGTGGCGGGTCTTCTCCAAGTTGTGGCGGGTCTTCTCCAGGTTTTCCTTGGTCTTTAGCTTAGTCTTCTCCATCTTCTCCTTTGAGAAGGCCTTCTTAAAGTCATCCACTCTCTTCATGCCGCTCCTTTTGATGCGCTCTGCCCTTGACTCTTCGATAATCTCCTCGATCTCCACCTCCTCATCTGAGGAGAGCTGGATGTGATCCTCCTCCGCGTGGTCCTCACCAGCCGGCGCCTCCTCACCCTCGCCTTCTTTCTCTTGCTTCTCGCCCTCCTTCAGGGACTTGCTGATGCTCAGCTTCGATGGGAGCTTCACTTCATCCTGCAAGACACAGAGCGGAGCCAGTGAGACACGCACCCAGCCTCGCCAGCCCCCAGCCGTGCTCCGTGGTGCTGCCGAGCACAGCGACGACTCACGGCCGAACAAACCCAGGCAGCTTCCGACCCGGGCTCATCCTCTCCGTCACCTGCTAAATACACTAAAGAGGATCAGCTCTGACCCACCGCATCTTACGGCCCTGCTGCTTAATTTCAGCTCCCACACGCCGCTGGTTCCAAACCCACCGCTCACCCCGGCTGGCAAGCACTGGGACTGGAGACTTTTCCCTTCCTCCTCTGCCCCTGCCAAAGCCCCATCCCCTCTGGCTTCGTCCTTTGTCCTCATCCCACACCACAGGACACAGGGAGGACGAGGACTTCCTACACAAGCTGCTGGAGCATCCTCAGCCCCTCTACCACATCGTTTTCCCCTGCTCCTTCCCCACCCCGTCAGCCCGAACCCTTCCTGCGCCTTGTCTTCTCCTCCCAGTTCTCCCAGTGCCCATCCCAGTGCAGTGCTGGGCTGCAGGTGGCAGCACAATCCAGCCCCGGGCATGCCGCCCAGCCTGGCCTCGACCCCTGGGGCTGCGCTCAGCCTTTCCCAAGGCCTGCAGGGATCCAGATGTGGGGCTGGGCCATCTCCGGGGACAGAGCGTGCAGCCCTGTTTTTCCCATTTCTCCACAGTTGAGGCCGGTCAGGGCTTTGTGCCTGTATCTGAAGGAGGCAGAGGCAATGGGTCCTGAGGCACAGCGGGGTTACGCTGTCTCTGCCGGGGACAGAAGACAAATTCATTCAGCTTCTCCGCTCCCCTGGGTCAGCCAAGTTTGTGATCCCCGTGGCAGAGGACAAGCATGTGCACAGGAGAGGCACTCGGGCCAGGAGAGGGGCACGGGTCCGGGGCGGGATTGGTTTTCATCCGAGCAGCACATAGCGTGCGGCCCCGCCGCCATGAATCACCTCTGTGTTCCCAGCACGGGCTGGAAATAGCCCCTCACTGTACGAAGCCTCACAGCTGCGGGGCTGCAGCCCGCGGCCCAGAAATTTATTGCCCAGGTTGTTTTAACCTACAGAGCTGGGAGGGCCGGGCACGGAGCCGTGAGCCAAGCACCGCCAGAAAGCCAGCGGGAAGGAGGCACGGCCTCCCCTTACCCCAAACATGTGCAGAATGGGGTCTGCGGGGTTGAGATTGGGAGAAAACCCTGCGGGGTTGAGATCTGGAGAAGACAGATCCGGCAAGGATGCCCAGGAGTCGCTCCCAGCCCTGGAGGGGACAGGATTTGATCGGAGCAAGGACTGGGGTCCCAGCACAACACCGGCTGTGGCCACCGCACCGACCCGGCCGCAAGCCCACACAGATGTCAGGAGCCAGGACGTGCTGGTCATCACAGCATCACAACAGCCTTGGGGACAGGTCCTGAGGAGCCACATTGCCCCCAGACCTGTTTCTGTACAGGTTTCTTTGGCGCTGCCTCTGTGCCAGCCCGGTGGGCCCGCAGCAGCCAGGGAAGTCCCGACCCCTTGTGCGGTGCCAGAAGGGACAGCGTGTTCACACAGCACACGAATGGAATGCGAAAGTTGGATGTTTTGGGTTGTTTTCTCATTCTTCCCCGAGAACAGCGCTGTTCCTTGGGCAAGCGGGTCTAGAAATGAGAGGGGATCTGAGGACGAGTGTGTAAACGGCGACAAATCAGTGCCACGGAGCACCTGGCTCAGCGAAGGCCTGCAGGGTCGCAGTGTCCGTGGGCAGAGCACAACGTCTGGGATCTCGTTCCGGGATTTTATTGGAGCAGAAAGCTGCCACGGACGAGGCTCTTCACCTCAGTTCAGGTCTCAGATGCCTTCTGGAGGTTAAGGCGAGGCAGCCAACATGTGTTTTCTCCGTTTGGTTAGCCGCTTCAGGAGAAAACAATGCCCATGCTCTCAAGAGGGCCAGGTCAGGCCGGAGTAAATTCCCACCGCTGGGAAGCGGGGACCACGTCCTCCACAACAACACCTGCTGGAGCAATCCCCGAGACTCGCACGGACCCCGGGCCCCAGGGAGCCAAGAACATCAGGAACTCCAGCACTTCCTTCCCTCCGAGTCAACACAATGAGCCAGAACAAAGGCATCCCCTGCTCCCCCTGGCATGACTGTCACTGGAAATGGGCCATATCCTGCGCGCTCGATACCTATCAGCCCCTTGTTAACTCCAGAGCGTGTGCGTCCAAAGAGAAACACCAGCACAACCCCCCCCCCAGCTTCTTCCACGTAAGACAACCACCTTCCCTGGTGTTAGAACCATCCAATTTTTGTCTTCTTGCTGAATTTTTCCCATGTAGCTGAACGGGTTGCAGCGGCAGCCGTGATGTCCCTCCCGATGTCCACTGCGATCTGCTCCCCTCGCAGGCCTGAAGACGTGGCTGTGGCAGCTCCCGCTGGGCAGCCTTGCCATGGCTGGGGTGAAGGTGCCGCTCTCGGCCTCCCGTCCCATTGCTTTCTGAGACAAGCAGCTGCCTGGCTGTTTGACCCGAATTCCCCCAAATCGTACCCATTTACAGGCCACACAGCCCAGAGGCGCTGCGGACTCGGACTCCGCGCCTCTCTCCAGGCACCCTCCTGCTCAGACGCCCAAGTCTCCGCACAGCTCTCTCCGTAAGGAGACCCCCACGTCCCCACCCCAGCCCTGGGCCATTCCTAGAGCTCACCTCCAGCTGTGTTCGGGGACCCCCTTTGCAATTCTCCCCTGTTCCCTTTCCAGCAGGGCCTGAAAATGAAGCCAGGGTGGCCAGGGGGCACCGTGCCCACTGCAGGGCCTCCCTGCTGGCTCGAGGACTCGGGACAGCACCTCCTTTTTTTTTGATGCCTGGTACGATTCCTACATTTCTTCCCTGACTCTTCTTTAGCCTGACCGCTGACCCTAGTGGCAGATAACCAGCCGGAGGACAGCAGCTGGATTTTCAGCAGCATTTCATTTGGGTCGCTTTCCCAACTTCACATCCACCCGCTCCACACAGTGCCAGCAGCGAGGGACAAAGGGGATCCGCAGGAACGATCAGGAACCATCCCGGGCCCACGGGTGGCTGCCGCGCAAATCCCCGCTCAGGGCAAGGCAACTGTGCGGTGTGCGCTTTGCTGCACTCGTGACCATCCGGATGAGCCACGTTTTTAACAGCAGGCATTCCAACCGCTCTGTTTTTACTGGGAAAACGCTGACCCTTAGAAGTGGGCGAGTCCAAAGCCCTGGGTCTTGGCATCCCCACGTGCTGGGGTGTTCGAAGGCTCCCCCCCGAACGGCAGAGCTCCTTCCAACCCGACGTGCTCCACGGAGAGGTTCAGCTCCGGCTGCGGTTTGACCATTCCGCTTTATTTTTCCCCCTTTACAGCCTGCCACCCCAAAGCCCGTTTGGTGATCTGACACGTGCAGCTGCACCGTCCCTTCGGCACGGAGCTCCCCAGGGAACCAGATCCTGCCCGCCTGGACACCCAGGGGCACCCGGCAGGGGCTCGTGCACCGTCCCCAGCTGGCTGCCGGCTGCCAGGGGGCTGAAGCGTTCCGTGTTGGTTCTGCTTCGAGCCATTCAAAGCTAGTTGGGTCTCCGCTTTGCTCCGCGAAGCGGGCTTTTTTTTCTCTGACTTTGTTTTGGAGCCCGAGTTCTCTGGCAGTGAGTCACCCGGCGGCCGTTCGGGCCCCGTACATTCCTCCCGGTTGCCACAACACGAGTAAACACTTCCCTTGTCACACACGGGGCAACGAGACACAAAGCCGAGCCGCGTTCCCGGCCTCGAGGAGCTCCTGGAGGACTGCAGAATCGCCAAGAGACCCCGGGGAACGCTCCCAAAGCTCATGAAGGGCCCCTGGATTGCTGTTGAATAGAGGCTGGTGAATATTTAAAAATAAAATAAAAAAAGAGTCCCAGCACTCCCAGCCGGTCCCATCTCCAGTTCGGGGGTTTAATGGAAGGACTGAGGCATTTTTCACACGCGCATGCTAATCACATCTGCAATTCATTTCGTCCAGCTATTTTTACACAACTGCAAGAGCACACGGGGCTGGGTTGGGTTGACATGCAGCCGTAACATGCAGAACACAACCGGCTCGCATCCCCCCGTCCTCCTGTGACCAAAAACGGCCGATCCTGGCTGGCGGTGGCCGAACCTGAGCTTACTGCACCCCCTGCGCCCTTCCCCTGCCCACCCAGGGCAGGGCAGACAAGCCGTGGCCCCGGGGGAGGCTGAGGGAAGAATTACAAGCATGTGGGCAGAAGGCAGCAGCCTTCCAGGTCAGGCCGAGCCCTGCCAGAGAAGTCAAAGTTCTGCACTCCCACAGCCGCACGACCTGCTTCGCTCTGCCAGTCCTCTGAGGATGCTTTGCTGGGCTGACCTTCCGCCAGCGTCAAGGGAAGGAGGATTCAGACATTCCTGCGTAACAGCAACGTGCCCGAGAGCCACCTAGGAGAGCTCGGGGATTTAAGGATGCCCTGCATGGAAAAGAGGAAGGCACCTCGCTGGGAAAGGCTTTTCCTTTGGAGATAATTGCGTTCAGACTCTTATTGTATCACTAACGATAACCATGGGGTTTTGTTTGCCTGGCATTCAAAATGCCTTGTCGCTCTCCTTGAAAAGGAAAAGTTTTTGCTGAGTTCACCTTTGCCTGCCTCTCTTTCTGGTCCTTTCCCCCGGAACGCAGTGGCCATACAACACAGCCCACCGACGGGACGGCGTTTCCTATGCCAGGGAGTGATCACCCCCAGCACCTGGAGACTGAGATATTCTTATATCTAGAGCTTGAGATAAGTGCTAGGAAATACCTGTCAAAGTCCCTGCCCTCTCCAGGTGTGTGCAAAGTGTAGTCCCTAGGGAACAGAGCCCAGCACTGAACAGAGGCGGATGCTGCACTGTTCGCGTGGGACAGGTTGGGTTTTACATCATGCAGTTTGTGCTGTTAAAAACGACTCCAAACCATTTCACAAACACCTATAAAAACCTTACGGCAAGTCTGAGGAGGTCGCTATTAAGTCTGGATTTCAGAGGGAGCAACCGAGGCTCAGAAAATGGGAAAGATTCGCCCAGCCACAGCACGACTAACACGGCCACCTGCACCCGGCCGCCAGTCCTCTGTGCGAGCCGTACGGCAGTGCCTCCCTCCCTGATGGCAGAGGTAGCGTGAGACACGTCCTGTAATGCCTGAGAGAAGACGACAGCTCCTCAGCTCCCGTCCTACCACTGGCAGCAGCATGCAGCAAACAGCGAGCGGATTAGTCAGCAAGCAGAGGCACTTGTGGCAGCCGCAAGGATCAGCCTTGCAGGTCGAAAGGCTTGCAGCAGCCTCGGATAGGCAGGGAGGGCAAAGGCGCTGGAATTAGCAGCTTTTCCGAGGTTCAGAAGAGGTTCAAAACAATCTTCGGGGGTTCTCCTCCGAGGCCCTAAGACTGCTGCCTCCTCTCAGGTCTTCTGCTGGGTCGGGCCACGGCACTTTGGGCAGCGCGGGCGGAGGGAAGCGTTCCTGGAGAGGGCTCAGAGGGCAGTCCCTGGCGCAGGCTCACAGGGCACGCTCTGCATCTTCGCGGGCTGAGGTGAGGAAAACGGCATTTCAATGGCCGGTGGAAAGGAACCACAGTGGAAAAACTTACCGTCTCCCCGCTGGCCGCTCTGGTTAGGAATATGGCCAACAAACATAACCCCCGTTAGTGTAAGCACAGGCAGGAAGAGAAGACACAGCGGGATTTAACAAAGGGAGAAGGCAGGCAGCAAAATGTGACAGAAGAGACAGCAAAGATTTATGAGAAGGAAGAGCACCTTCCTCTACCTCACAACAAGCCCTAGGAAATGCAGAATCCCTGCTGTGATTTCACGCACATTTATGTTAAATGCTGCCTTAGGGTCGGATTCTGCTCTCTTTTCACGCTGCTGTTCAGAGCGGTTTGAGATAAGTTACGCTGGAGATATCCCCACTTCGTTCGGGTGTAGCTGACAGCAGAGTTTGTTTCGACGTGTGAGATTATGAAAAGACAGAGATTGTAAAAGGCTATTTGTTAACTCGAACAAACGAGCTGGGGAGATGGAAAAAGCCGTGTGCGATTCCAGAACTCCATCAGAGTGCTGACAGTGCCCTGAAGCAGCTGGACAATGCCCAGCAGCTCGGCCAGCTCCACTCAGCGACGCAGCAAATACGCTCCCCACAACATCAGAACCTCTGACGTTTGCTAAACACGTCCTGAGGACAGCGGGTGGCTACTCAGCAGCCCTAGGAGCAGCTGGCCTGGAAAATTAACCCCTCCAAATGCAGGAAGCTTGGCTTTGACTCTTACGTTCCAAAAGTTGGATGGATTTTATCCCCAATAGCGTCGCAAGAGGTCCAGGAAAAGAGAAGCTTTGAATCCTTTGCAAGAAGACAACGGAGCCCTGCAGTGAGAAGTTACCAGAACGATGCTGCTGAGAGAAAGGAAAAGCTCTAAAATATAAGGGGAAAAAGCAAAATAGGTTGAGATGAGATAAACGTTAAAGGGATGAGCTAGTTCTTTCCCAAGCAGCATCTCCCTGACCAGCAGAAGCCGTTCTACCCTCTGTAATTCTGTGCATTGTGCAATCTTTCTGGCACCTTTTTCAAGCGAGCATCTCTAGTTACTCTGTGTCCTAGAAGTTATCTCTTAAAAGGCCGTATCTTCTTCATTAGCTGGTGGGAATGAGCAGCTTGGTACAGCTGGAGCAAGTTCAAACTTGCTGGTGAAGAGCCAGGGAGGAACGGTGCAGGGAGTCCTCGCTGAAGGAGGCTGTGTTTGGAAAAAATGTTTTCGCATAACAGTGAGATAGAAGAAAGCCACGTCTATAAAAAACAGAAAAAAAAAAAACGGGCTGACAAAAAAGGTTTTTTTTTTTTTTTTTCCTCCCTGTCAGAAGAAAAACGTTTTGGTTCTGTTATCAGTCTGTTTGCACAACTGGCTCCTCCCGGATAAACCTGTCCCAGCTGATTAATAACTCCAGACCTATTTCTGAGCAGCAAAACCAATAAGGACGGGGCTTGCCTTACAGATGATAGGCAGATGGGTCGGTGCTGATACTGACATTTGCATCCTCACGTAACAGGTACAGACTAAACATCCTGGGACTTTTTGTTCTAAATATTTGATTTTCCCTAACCGACACGGAGCATCTTTGTCTCT
Organism: Nettapus auritus; assembly: GCA_011076525.1. NCBI lineage: Eukaryota > Metazoa > Chordata > Aves > Anseriformes > Anatidae > Nettapus > Nettapus auritus. The sequence goes on along the minus strand of CM021791.1, from coordinate 3,750,209 downwards.
GGTCTTTGTCTTATCTCGCAGCTGGACAGCGCTGGGCAGGATTCCTCAGATACTTGATAACTTGCAGAAAATCTTCCAGAACTAAGAGGACAACGTTATCCTAAACAGGAAAAAGAAGGCTGAGCACGTTGCCTCAAAGCCTAGGAGGCAGTGCCATGCTTTATGCTGATCACAGATGCATCCGAGTGGACGCTGCATCCATCTCAACTCGCTGCTTGGATACAAACAGCATTTTACGCTTCTGGCCAGTGCAGCAGAGCAAGAAGCAGCTTCCATGAGGACACAGGAAAAACCCCCAAAGAGCTCTTTGGAGAAACGGCTCTGTTGGAGCTTAGCTTCTCGCTCCTCGCACCCGCAGAGCCCTGCAGAAAGGAGCGTGCCCTGCCTGGAGCTGGGCTGCAGCGACCGCGCTCTGCCTCACCCGCGAGCAGCTCGGTGCCTGTTTGAGTCACGGCAGGGGGAAACCTGCCAACTAGCACGTCATGCTTACTCAGAAGCATGAGAGCAACTAAAATGGGAGAAATGGAGATAATATGCAGGAATGCCGTTTCTTCCGCGATGCTCGCATCCCTCCCAGTGTTCTGCGGGGCCTGTCACACTGAGCGGCCTTCACCATCTGGTTGGACTCCCTTCCAGGGAGGGGCGCAGGCTGAGCACAGACCGGCTTCTTGAATCCTTTGGCTTCTAATCCCACTGCAAACTGGGTTACATGTGGCCTCGATGGGTTAATTTGTGTCTGCTAATGCTCAGATCCACTGCTGGTAGGCACAAGAGATGCCTGTGAGAGGAATATGTGATTAGAAGGAATATTACCTTTGGTTTTATTTTTATGAGCCGCTAAAAATCTCATCTAACCCTATCTCAACTGGCCGAGAAGCCTCTGGCCCTTTGCTCTGAGACGATTTATTGCTGCACAGCTCAGTATGGGACTATAGTGCTGAACAGGTTTCAGCAAAACAAACAGTCCTGGCACTGGCTGCTTATAAATAATACCTGAGTGATTAAATAGTAATGAGGTCGATTCCGAGCTGCAACAGAGACACCCATGATCCAGAGCTGTCTTTTGGTAGAAAGACTGACAACTTGCACTGAGGGAAACCCTGGAGATGAGAGCCATTAACATCCTGAAATCCTTCAGAGGCACAGTGTCCTCTGAACTATTATCCCGAGACTCTGATAATTCAGCAACACGCAGAGAATACGAAGGGATTGTTGCCCATCAGGGTGTCAACACGGTGCCCCTACAATGGAGGGAGAACACACAGCTGGATTCGGGGCTGTGGCCCGAAGGAAATGACTAGAACAAGATTTCTCCCCTTCCCCTGGGTTGGCGTTTTTCCACCTCTCATTTTGCTACTTCTGTGGCCGAAAGTAGAACAAAAGTGAAGATACAACAGCTTTCTGGGCCGATATTCGCACAACAAAGATGCCTGTGGTTGGGCAAACCCCACTGAATCCAAGCTCTGTAAGGCACGCGGGCCATTATTTGGCACGGCAGATGGCTCCGGTTATCACAAACTCTCCGCTGTCCTTAGACTCATACAGTTTTCATTTCAGAACAATCCATTTGAAACAAAACCGTAGCTGGGGGCAGCCAAAAAAATGCAGCCAGTGGCTCTTCTCCCGGAGCCCCACACTGCTTTGGGAATCGCAGCCCCCAAGATGAGAGTGCTCAGTTCTGGCTCCCGAATCCACCGGAGCAAGGCGTGGGTTTGAAATTCGTCCCTCCTCCCTGGGATCCTACTGCTCCCGTCCGTATAAGGCTCAGTGGAGGCACAAAAGCCAAGCTGCGCTATTTATACCTCCCCGTGCAGCCCTACCTACCCCACTCATTGTACCGCTGGTGGTCGCTTTCGGTCCTGCTGCAGTAAGCACCCGGCCCTTCGCCGGGAAATTCTGCTCCTTGCGGGGCTTTGAGCAGCTGCTTGGTTCAAACAAAGAGCAGAGAAGTCCTGCGGGAGCTTCCGACCCTGCGAAACCATCAGGAATTTCTATTTTTTGTATAAATGAAGCCGTACATCAGGAGGCAGACTTTCCCTACAGCTCAGCTCCCACATAAGCCTCAAAATAAAGGACCGGCACATTTCAGAAACTCAACACCCAATACGTGTGCCGAGCGCTGCAAGCAGTCAGATGTCTGGCTGTAAGAAAACCAGGCCCTTGACATTTACAGGAATAGGTTTAATTGTCAAAAAAAAAAAAAAAAAAAAAAAAGTTTGGAGAAAAAAATCCCGTGCTTACATAACTGCTGACACGTGCTGCTCGGCAGATGAATGAGGCACTCTGTCTGCTCTGAGCGCACAGCTTTGTGCATTAGACTCCCATTATTTCACCGTGAACTGTAGTAACCAGCCCGGTTTCTTCTGTCTAAACCCAGGACATTTGGGATGAAGTCACTTCGTTTTGTTTTCATGAGCAGCCACTCTAGCCAGATTTGATGCTTCGGTGTCCTAATTTCTCTGCAAGGCAGGAGCCTGGGACGGAAGGCACAAAAGGAGTACTGAGGAGCTCTGTACGTGCTGCTAACAAACACACGCAGTCATCCGACATCAAAAGCTTTAGGAAGGAAAGTCTTGTTTCTGATAAGAACACTGAACTTCTGTTCACATGAGTGTTGTCACCTTTTTTCGGTAGACTCATTTTCAAAACCAAAAGATGGGGCAACTTGGAGGAGTTTTGCTTTTTTTTTTTTTCCCAGTTTCATTCTCAAGGATCTAATTGCCTGAGTTAAGCCCGTAGGAAAACTCTTACCTCGGCAGAGATCAGAGCAGCCCCCGACAAAACCAGGTCAGAGTGTACTTGAGAAAAGGAGGAAAAGGCGAGTTCGCCTCCATCCAGGTGATGTCCATAAATATTCTGTTTAATGCCTTGCATTAAACATTCTGTTTAAGGCCTTACAGGCCCTCACGGACGTGATTTTCAGTACTGGACTTTTTCCCCCCAAGTCTGAAACTAACACAGACGTGCTTTAGGCTCATCTCCACAGGTCAAGCCGAACACAATTTGATTTTCTCTTCTTCCTAAGCTAACAGCTAGCAAAATCTAACACTTACATGCAGTTTGACCTCTTCTCTCAAGGTGCCAAAAGGTCTTATTTGCACTCCTGAAATAGTCCCTTCCATAGCTGCTGGAGACTCAGCATTCATCGCTGAGAGAAGCACCAAAAATCTATAACCTGGAAAGAGCTGATTGGTCTGTAACACCTTTGATTTCTTCAAACCTTAGAACCGTGCACTATTAAATTTGTTTAGAGCATGGTGACTGTTCTACTCAGCTACCTTGCTTGAAAATAGCCATCGCTGTTTTTATGTCATATTAGGTGTCTCGAGTTCGTCTCGTTGTCCAAAAGAGAAGACTAATAAATCTTTGCATTTTTATCCACAGCAACTGAAAATGCAATTAGGCAGGGCAGTTAATCACAGCTTTCCACAAGCAGCTTTTTTCTGAGTTAGAAGGCAGTAATAATGTTGTTCCCCACAACAGAACTGATTAAACTACCAGGAGATGACATAACTTAAGCTTTGATAGGTGGCTGGATCTTAAGAAGCGAAACACTGAATTAGACAACAGTTATTTTGTAGTTTGGCAGCTTGTTTGTTTTTATGACAGACGTGGTTAAGAAAAAAATGCAATTTCCACATTTGAAGCCCCAGGGCGGAGCCCGCTGCGAAGAGTTGTTTTTATAACACTGTTAATACACTGCAAATATTTCATGATTATTAAGACTGGAACACAGGAGGATATTAGTAAATGGGTAATCTGGAGAGAATCAGTAAGTCTTCTTGCAACAAACAGCATCGTCTGATATCAGGAAAGCAGCACAACATCATCCTTGATTTGATAAATGCCTCTGCGATGTCTACACAAAAACTATCACATCTATCCTTGTCGAGTTTTACTATTTAAATGCATTCAAATAATCTGTTCTGCGTAATTCCAGACAAAGTACCACTCTTGTAATTGATAAGCCTAGAATTACCGGTAGTAATAAAATATAGAGATGAATAAATCAAGACACAAAATTGTAATCCCATGTTTTGGCAAGCCTGCTCTGCAATTCCCAGTCAGCCTGTGTTAGAAATTTCTGAAGATTGGCATCTCCATAATCACAGTAAGATGCAAACCCTAAAAATACTGTTGTCCCAGGAAAAAAACAAGGCAGGATAAAACTCCCCAAAGCCTAAAACAAAACTTCCCAAATCCCCCCAGAAGTTTAACTTCCATACAATAGGTTTCCACCAGTAAGAGAAACTCTCGTGGTGATCTTTTTATGAAGTTCAATCCACAGATTAATGCAGCTATTAAAAAAACAAAACAAAACAAAACAAAAAAACAGTTTTCTATATGAGAAATAATCACTGTAGCTCTGTAGACCGATGTAGTTTAGGAATATTTTCTGTTGCCCAAAATTCTACGTTTCTGTTGTACGCAGAGAGCAGTGGTTACACTGCAGAGGACTGCAAAAATACACCACAGTTGTTGAGGGGATTCCCTGTGGTCCTAATCCTGCAATCAAAATTCTCATTGCATGGGTCTGCCTTTGTCCCAGCACCGCAGCACGAGTGCTCTAGACAACAATATTTGTTACTCGGTCACACTGATATTCTTATTGCCTCGTTCTTTCTAGTATTCACACATCAAAAACCCACCGTGGGTTTTATTATAAAATCCCTGATGCAGTTCCCTCCCAGCTGATTTGCTCAGAAGTTGTTCTGGCCTCATTGCATCAGTGTCGGTTTTGCCCATGGTTTCCTTTAGAAGCTGTTTTTGGGTTCTGATTTTATTTTATTTTTTTTTTAATTCAAAGAAAAATTTTACTCTACATTCATGAGCAACACTAAAACGAACGGCTCACAAAATGACAATCTGCCAATATTTAGGATGCTTCCAAAGGACCTAGGAGCTTGCCAACTTCCTACCTATTTCCATAACCACAAGGAATGTTTTGTTTAAACAATTCCCTTCACTCTCCTCATTTTGTAACATTTGTGGCTTCTGCAGGACATTTAGAGTTCTCTCGTATTTTTCCACGGTTAGGTCCGTCTTCCCAAAAAAGCCTTTAAAGAGCTTGCAGTAAATGCAGCTATAAAACTGGTTAGCTTGCCCGCAGGACCTGAATATGCTCGTGTGTTTCAGCCTTTCAGGCACGATAAAACTACAAATGCTTAAGCTCTGATTCAGCGAGTTACACAGGCCCCACGCTCGTTAGATTCCTGAGCCTATTATGAGCTCAGCTCTCCCTTCAAATGCTGTAGTAAGACGTGTTTTCCATTTTTTTCTGGTTTTCTTCTCTCTTTTCCTGGGATCAGCACTAGACGCTTCTCTGTTTGTCCCTGTCACTGTCTAGTACTAACCCCGAGGCTTCAGGTTGAACCTTTAACTATTTCACTCGCTTTTCTGTCGTGGCCTGATATTAAAATTTGCTCTGACAAGGAAGACTAACTGCAAACAGAGAGAAGAAACGTATTCCCCCTTCTCCTCTTGTTTAATATTAAAAGAAAAAATCCAACCCTTGCCACGGGGGATGAAGATGAAGCAAACCAAAGCTGTTATTGTAATTAGACAACAAGAGGACTCCAGACGTGCAGGTTACAGTAACGAGAATGTGGAAATAGTTCAAACACAATGGCAAAGGCAGACCCAAGAACTAATGAGCTCACGCAATTGTTCTGTATTTTCTCTAATGGCTCTGTCCTTGCCAGTGAGATTAACCCCGGTGCCAGGGTTACTGTGTCTTCTTGTTATAAAATGCATGTCCCAAATCTGAAATATTACCGCTCTCCACGTAGCACTACACACGTTGCCCCTCAGTAGAAAAGACGTTAGCGGACGGATTTACCACAGACCCTCCCAGAACCCAGTGCGTTCCTGTTGTTTTTTTTTTCAGTTAAGCAGTAAATCGGGTTATTTTGATACTTCTGGTCCTTTGCAAGAAGTGCTTAGGGCCGTTCTCACTCTTTTCATTAAAATTCCTGTTAAATGCAGCAGCTCTGTCTTAGGAAATACAGACGGCACTGAAACATGAATGGGAGCTATCTCAGACCCACCTCCATTTGGAACAGCAGCCAGTCACGGGAACTGGGGCGAGTAGTGGACTGTGCAGTGTGTCAGAGCCATCGGGAATGAAAACACCCACTGACAGAACATAAAGGAGTCGCGGAATAGCTCCTTACCTGGTAGATCATGACTTTGAAATTCCTGCGTTTCAGGAGCTCCGCTTCGTTGGCCTCCAGCTTCTTTATCTGCCCAGCTTGCTTCTCCAGGTTCTGCCGAACCGTCTTCACGTTGACGCTCACCTTGCGCACTTTTTCCAGCATCTTGTTCACGGTGTTGCTGGTGGTGGTGTGCGCCTTCGTCAGCTTGGTTAGCTCTCCTTGGATGCTGGTCACTGCGCTATCCATCTCTTGCTGTCTCTCCTCCAACTGGGTTTGGGTCAGCTGGATCTGATCTACTGCCCCGATGATCTTGTCCAGAAGGGTCAGCACCATCACGCCGTTGATCTGGTCTGATTTGATGGGTTCTTCGGGCGTTTGCTCCTCGGAGGCTTCGGAAGCAGTTGGCGGTTCGATGATCTGCAAAGTCGTATCCTCCATGATCGCTCGGGAGGCCTGGCTAGCACAGCCCGGGGACGCTGCAGGGAGAGAGAGGAGGGAAAACTAAACCCGAGCCTCAGCTAAACTCTGCGCTGGGAGACACGCCAGAAATGGAGAGCACAGTGTGCGGAGGTCTGTGCTGAAATTCAAATGGCACAGCTCTGAAAAGCTGTCCAGTGAAACTGCCCTGCAAAATTTTCCAGGCTTGCAGGTCATTGGCTGACTCCACCTCGGCTATATAAAAGGAGCCCGCTGCCAAATGCCTGATGACCCACCCTTTCTGAAATGATTAAAATAGTTGGAGGGGAGGCGATGGCTTTGCATGCAAACACAGGCACGGCTCAGCAAGGAATGCAAAGCTCTGGAACTCAAAAACCTCTTCTTTACCATAAGTCTAGAGGCACGATAAGCAGTGAGAGGAAAAACAAAAACCTTGAGCAAACGGCTCGGGAAGCTGCTGAAAAGAAAGAAACACCACGGCTGTATATATTAAAGGAAGGCTGGGTTAAACAACTGCACGCGTTCAAGTTCAGCTGGAGAATTCAGATCTTTTGCCAACAGTTTGCATTTTTTCCAGGATTTTGAGAGCCTGATTTTCAACACTCCATTAAAAAAAAAAAAAAAAAAAATGTAATTTGGATTGAGTAGTGACGGCACACATAACTCCTGGCTCATAAAAACGCACGCTCCGGTGTAAGTGAATATAACAGCAGGAGTGCCCCCAGCGCAGGCAGAGCGCACCACAACTCCGTGCAGATTTAAGTCAAAAGGAGGAAGAAGAATTCACTCCTGAAGCGAAGCAGCTGGCCACTCCTGCCTCAAAGCAGCTGTCTCAGCTCTGCAACCCTCAGTCATCGACAAATCTTGTCAGCAGCCCCAAACGCAGGGCACGCTTCAGCGTTTGCCATACAAAAAATTACCTGAAAGGGCTCAAATACATTGTGCTGCAGAGGGCTTTATTGGTTAAACAAACAAACCAACACCAATAAACCCCACCGACCTATTTATTTCATAAATTAATAGAGCACAGAATGCTTTGGAAAAGAAAGGGAAGGAATAACCCTGATTTTGCTGACTTTTAACCTCAGAGCTGGCACGAGGCACGTTCTAGGCTGTGACACGGCAGAAGTTTACAGCTGGAGGGACCAGCATTGCCTGGGGACAACGGGGCAAGGAGACGCTCAGGAGGAGCTCCCGGTGTCCACAACCCCCTAAGACCAAGGACTAAAACTAAGATGAAGAAGGAAACCTCGTGTCTCGGGAGCCACCCTGGATGGGGTCACTTTGCTACTCCTGTGTTGGCTCGGGCAAAGGAACGCAGCCACCCATGGATGGACCAAGCTGCTCCCCAAGGCGGCAGAAACCCTCCCAGGCTCCGCGGGATCTCTGAAGGGCTGCAGGTTCCCCCTTGCCTTAATAACACATCCTGACTTGCGTTGTGGTCCAGCCCACCCTTGCCTTTTTCCTCAGGCTGGCAAATAAAACAAACCCCCGACAATTTTTGTCCTTTCCAGGCTCACAGCCTCCCTCGAGCAGCGCTGCAAGAAGCTCTTAATTCCTAGCATACAAGCTGGGGAACCCACCACGCACAACCCGATGTACGGGGGCATTGTTTCACGAGGAATGCTCGCTGCACTCAGCACTTTCCGTGCCCCCGTGCTCTCTGTCGGGTGACAGCTTGCTTTTTAAGGCCGTTGTGCCCACACCACGCCGTTGATCTAGGCTGGGTTTTAGCAAGCTGCGCTGTGCAGCCTCCACTATGGCATTATGTCATGTATTAAAAATAACTTGCTTGTCTACACCCTGTTTTTTCCTGGAGGGGCGTTTTTTTTTTTTTTTTTTTTTTTTTTTTTTTCCTGAGCGTTTATTTCCAGAGTTTGCTGCTGATGAGTCAGTTCCATGTAAAAAAAAACATTCCCCCCCTGCCAGAGCATGTTATTTCTCACCGGGGATCTCTCTTCAGAGCGGATTCCCACAGCTGGCTGCTGGGAAGTTCCACAGGCAGGCCGGGATGCGAGCACCGGCCGCTTTCTTCCCAGCTCTGCCCTGGGTGACTTCGGCTGGGAATAAAACCGGCAGCACCAGACCGAGCGCATCCCTCTGGATAAATGGTCAGAGCAGGAGTTTGGTTTCGGTCTGGATGCTCGGTACAACACCCCAAGAGCCACGTTTTGTGCTCCCCGAGCACACGATGAGCAATTTTCTATCTTAAGCCTAAATTTACTTCAGCCATTTTCTGCAGCGGAGACATAACCGGGAAGAGCCAACAGGTGGCAAACCGCAGCCTTCCCTCCGGAGCCTTCACGCTGCTTCAGTCACAAAGGGCAAGCGAAAAGTGGCTCAATCTCTGGAAGCACAAACGCTGCCTTGGTGCTCTCGTTGGGCCTTGGATCTTCCACGCCGAGGCTGTGCCACAGATATTCAAACATCCCAGAAATCTCTCAGATCAGAACATCCCAGCAATTTCGTGGCACCCCCTGTGGACTCTTTATATAGGCAGGGGACAGACAGCACTAAGAAAAACTAAAGTCGGGTTCCAAGAAAAGCTGCCAGATGTATGCAGGACAGCAAAGGAAAGCGAAACGCAGCATCTGCCTCCACAGCGGCCTGTGGAAGTTCCTGTGGCCAGAGGAAACCGCTCGGCTCGCTGACTTCATAAATAGCAAGACCCAGCTGCCCGGGGCCTGCAGGAACAAGAAATACCTGCAGCTTGCAGCAGACACACTGTGTTAAACACTCACCGAGAGCAGTTGACACAATTTGTGTCTTAAGTGCAGAGGAAATGGCTGGACAGAGAAGAAAATGTATCCTCTCTGTCCCCCAAAGAAGAAAATGTGCATGGAAGGGTAGTGGATTTTAATTTCAGACAAACTCGTCTGGGATTTCTGGCTTCCCTCCCAATGAACCGTGCTTTCAGTAACCGCCTGCTGTAGGAAACCCCTGTCAGGCCTCGAGGTTTTGTGTATTTCACTGGGTTTCTGTGTCAAGGAGCTGGAACCCGCAGGTTAGCCTCCAGGCTAGCGGAGGGATTTCCCAACCCACCAGGACTGTGCTGCTTCAGCACCTGGATGTGGCTCAGAGCAGCTCTGAGTTTTGCTGTTTTGCTCTTTTTTTTTTTTTTTTGACCCCATAACTCCACCGACTCCAGCTAAATTACGCCTGCTCCAGCCCGACTGGCTGGAGGGGGAGGCTGCAGGG